>JAWLRI010000516.1:4282014-4371854 GCA_034781795.1 Crypturellus tataupa | reverse complement strand
ATGATTTTGGTTTTCTATTTTGGTCATGAGAGAGGAGATTTAAGTAGCTATTTTTAAACAGACTTTCTTATTTTTTATTATTATTACATTTATTTTCTCTTTATATCTTTTCTGAGGGAGAACATCCCAAAGTGGAGGAAAGGTCTTCTTAGCCTGAAAGAAGAAAAAAAAAAACAAACTCAATAAAGAATCTGTTTCCAGGAGGCTTTGTTCTTAAGTAGAAAACCTCTGAAAAAATTTAACCAGCTTCAGCATTTATTCTTTCTACTTTTTCCATCAGGCAATGAAGGGAGATGCTTCTGTTTTTCCGTAGCCAGCAACTGGCCACAAAAACATCTTTCATTTAATTCTGGAAAATAAGACAATTAGGCTGAGGTCTTATAAACTCAGGTCATATTTTGACCTCCTCACTAAATTCATTGGTTTAGGTGGGAGCACTTTTGTACTTTACTCTTTATTTACAGGATCAAGGACCTTCTTACAATCCCTTCAGCATCCTAGGAAAGAGACACCAGTATAAATTTCATCACATACTTGTATCACTCTTTAAAACAACAGATCTGCAGTCTTTGGGGCTGCCTTAAAAATAAAGGATTCTATTAGGATAAGGATCTTGGTTTGGAAGGAAAGTACCTCAGAGAAAATACTGCCCCTATAGAAGGAGCCTTTTACTTATTCTAACTGACAGATGATTCACTTTTGTATGAAAACCAGTCTATTTGAATAGGAAAATACACAATCTGGCTTGTTGAGACTATCCAAACTCTTCACAAAGAGATATTTTGCATCTTTGATGGCCTTGTTATCTTTAAACGATGATGTTTCACAGTAGAATTTTGAAAAAAAAAAAAATGTATCAAATTCTAAGGAAACTGCAGGGGAAAAAATCAGAAAAAAAAGGAGGGAAAAAAAAAGGAAAAAAAGAAAAAAAGCTTTGTGCAGAGATTTTTAAGAAACTGTGGAGAATTTCCAAACTTAAATGAAAACAAACATGCACTTCTGAGAGTGGCCAGCATGCTTGGCCATAAGAATCATAAGCATCGACCCTTGGGTTATTATATCATTTTAAAGTCAAGAAAAGTAATTACTGTTTCCTAAACTGATTAACTGTTCCTTAATGTCAGTGCTCAGAGAGTCATGCTGATTTAATCATGTTATCTCTTTACCTCCAGAGGAAGTATGCGCTCCATTACAAGATTGCTCTCATCATAAACTACCTGGGGCACTGTATATCAGTAGGGGCCCTTATAGTTGCCTTTATGCTTTTCTTGTGCTTGAGGTGAGTAATCTGTTTGCATGCTTCTAACTTGGTTGGGTGTGTGACACTTATTATCGGGTTACTTGAGCCCTCTAACAACACTGTCCAGGTTGTGTACGGCCTTGAGAAATGATCATGGCATTTATGCTCCCAAGCATGCACATGATTTCATTGATGGATGCAGTGGATGAGCTGTAATGATGGCTTCTGTATTTAGGACCCAGAGCCTATTTGTATTCAGGAAGAAAGCTATTCATGATTTATTGATGCAGGAAAAATCCTGTGAGCACACAGAGGGAAGCTGGGATTTGAGCATGTTGTTTCAACTTGAGTTTCAAGTTTTGGGGGCAAGTTTTATTTATTTATTTATTTATTTTCATAATGCTATGATAACACAAGGCATTTTTCATTCCGTGGCAGATAAAGGCCAGATCTAGACCTGGTGAGGTGAAATGTGTTCCTTCCACTGTGTTTTCACTGAACTCCAAATCTTGTCCCATTGAAGAACTTTAAAATTTATTTAAATAAAGACTGAATAAGAGTTTTGTCTTCACCAGTGGTCATGAGATGGGGGTTGCAAGTCATTGAATGACAGAATCCCAGAATGGTTGAGGTTGGAAGGGACCCCTATAGATCACCTAGTCGAACCCCCTGCTCCAGCAGGGATGCCCAGAGCACGGGGCACAGGGTAGGCTCCAGGTGGAAACTCCATAGAAACTGCTCTCTTTCCTGCTTCAGTGGTACAGAAGGGAGTTTGTGTGTCAGATCACATGGATATCACAATGAAAACAAAGGAACAAAGAAAGGACGAGAGAGAAGGACGCTGTGTGAAAGTTAATAGGCATCAGTCACTATCGTAAGCTTTAAAAATATGTATAGAGGCTGAATCACGGGAATATTTTTTTAATAGTAATGGCCTGGTCAGAGTATTTCTGTATTATTTGTGCTGTCTTGTCTAGGAACATTCAGCTTGAACTTGGACTCAGAGGCACTGTGTGCTCTGGAATAATTATCCTTGAGACAAATGTTATAATTATAGCAGAGCAGAAGGGGGTTGAAGAGGGCCCATAGGATTGCAACATGATGACAAGCAATGGTTTTAGTAAAAGAATTACTACTTTCCTAGAATGGAACATCTCCGTGAAGGCTTATGCTAAGTTTTTCACTTGAGATGTCCTAACAGAAAGGTCTTTCTTACCAAAAATAGTTTTCTTTCACTCCAGCATCTCTATGCAGAATAATGCAGAATTATTAGTGAATAAGGAAGATAAAAAAGCTTGAATAGTTCAGTGGGAGCATTTCAGACCTGTGATTTTATATTCCAGTTTCTACCTTTGTATTGTGCATATAATGCTAATTCCCCCAGTGCTTGGAGCCCTGAATAAATTTGCACTGAATAAAGATTACAAATTACTCATTGTGACTATATTCCCTGCTTTGATGCTGAATCTTTTATAAATGCTTAAGTAAATAAAGCAGAAACAATTAGATAATGTGATATAAATGTATCTGTCTTTAAACATCAATGTAGCCTATTCATTTGATTTTTTTTCTGATATATGATCTCTGACTTTAAGGTTTAAGTTTTGCAGTCAGTTTCAGCATTAAAAATGACTGCAGCATTTCGATAGTCCCCTGCACATGCCCTGAATGAAGGTACTCCATTTTCAAGATGCATAGTGCACCATAAAGAACAAATCTAGTGTCCTGGTATAACTGTCTAGCCAGCATAAACCCGCAAGAGCTACCTGGGTCTCTGCAGAGCATCTTCGTTGCATTTATCTCTACAAAGTGTCTCAAAAGCAAATGAGTTGTGACCGTTTGAGCCCTGTTCTTCGTGTTCTGTTTTACTCCGGATGGAAGAGGGCATTTAGTAATTGCATGAAGCAGAACAATTTAGGTAAATTCTGGCTAAAAGAACAATAAAAAAAAAAAAAAAAAGAAGAAGAAGAAGAAAAAAAACACTGAATCACAGGGGTAAAAAAAACACTAAGTCTGATATTTCTGTATGCACTCTAGAAATTCCTCAGCTCTTTTTTCCTGCCCAACCTGCCTCACTCTTCATGGTGCCTGCTCAGAGTGAGGATGGAAAAAAGACCCTAAGGAAGCCTCATGCTATACAATCACTCCCTGTTTTTGCAGTTCTCATCCGTCGTCTGCCTCATTTTCCCTTCCTCTGTCAATGCAGTTAGAAGAGGGATAAAGGAGTAAACTGGAGCACATCTACTGCACTGGAACAGAGTCCTCTCAGACTGAGGAAGTCTGAGAAATCTCTTGCACTGGTGATTTTAAGACAAAGTTAAATATCTGTCTGATATGGCAAAAAGAGTGTTGCTTTGGTTACTGGCTAGTGAGAAGGATATTCTGCTCTTGGAGGTGAGCCTCACCATTACTTTTACTGCCCCAACCCAGATACCTTTTGCATCAGTGGGAAGTTTAAGTTCTCAGTCTTATTGGGTTGAGAATTGGAAGAGCTAGATTTATTCCGTTTTTCCAAATATGTCCTGTGTCATCTTGTTATCAGTTCCTGTGTTTCTCTGTTCTTTATGCACCTGTCTGTCCTCTAGTCAAAACTCTCTTTCCATCCTGATAGTTTTTTTTCTGCTGTTTTAATCCCTAAATAACTTCACACTAGAAGATATTTTGAGGGGCAGAAAGCTCAGATATAGCAGCAAGTAAAGAAATCGTCTGCCAACCATCTTTCTGTGCTGCCAGCAGACCCAAGCAGACCCTGTAAAGGAGCTGAGCTGAGATTTCCCTTCCTTTGCTTAGACCCCTTCCATATTTTTCCAATTCTGCAGCTTATGCTCCAATCTTTCTTCCTTGTCATTTTGAAGAAAAATAAGCCATTAAACTTGCATTCAACACCTAAAGAAAAAAAAAATGAAGCCCAACTTGATTTTCTTTAGCACACTGGACAGCAATGATTCATTGAGATGATAGCTCCTAAGGGGCTATGTCAAGGGTAATTCCTCAAAGTCTAATGGTAGGTTGTACCTTGCTGTCTTTGCAAGGCAAGACAGAAGAAACAACAATAACAAAATGCTGAGAAGGAAAAGTGAGGAATTTTCTACCTAAACCTGATAGAGGAGCCTTAGAGAAGCATTCATCTCTGATGCAGCAGTGGAAGAGATTCGCATGACATTTGTGTAATTTATCTGCACTGCTGTGAAACTCGCAGGCTGTGAGTTCTCCTCGTTAATAATAAAGATTTAATTCATCCCTCAGGTGCTTACAGGCACTTCCTGCTGACACGGCTCTCACCGTCCCACACAATCACATTCTGATTTCTGATAAAGCAGAAATTTTCCATAGGAAGAATCCATATAACAGTAATGACATTCAAGCTAAAGAAAGAACGGGAAAAAAAAAAGACAGAAAAAAATAAATATATTCCTTTTGAGCAATACTTTTTTCATTTACTGTTGCTCAGTATACAGAAGCCCAAATTGCTGTACTCTGGCTATTTTTCCTTGTTAGTGTGCTGTTATATCAGCCTCTGAGGTGAAATGAGATTCCTTTGTAGAACTCCTTCTTTGTTATTAAAGAGTGCGATGCCAGCAGTGACATAATGAGATTCAATCAGCAGATATTTTATTTGTGCAGTAGGGACTACACAAACCAAAGGCATTGACTACAGAAACGCAGGTGTTTTTTCAGGAAACATCTAAGTCCCCCTGAGTTTTGAACTCCATGAAGGAGGGTGCTAAAAAGAAGATAGTCTGAGCACTGAAAGGGAGAAGTCCTTCTGCATGAATTGCTGGATAAAGGCAGCGCTGAAATACTACACAGTCACATTCGCATGGCATCTTTTGTCACTGATATGGTGTTAATGAAGGCAAATGAGGGCCTGAGGGATAATTTGCTTTCCCCTCCATTTATATATTCCTATTTCCTCTTGAAAATATCTTTATATCTCATGGACCTGAGGAAGGGTGCCCCCTTCCTTCTGCTGATAACAGCCACATTGCCTAAAGCACATCTATTTTTTTTATCCCAAAGAATATTTATTTTCTTGAAAGAGTATTTTCACTCCTTTCTTTTTTTATTTAACCAGCTCCCAGGTTTTAGGAGTGAGAGAACCCACTGCCCTTTATCCTTCCTTGCCTCCTCTGAACTGTCTCTTGATCTTCAGTCTTGTGTGCATTTGGTGAGACACCTGCTGCAAGTCTCTATTAGTAAGGATGAAAGAGCTTGATTAAATGCTCTGTAGGAACCCGTCAGAAGAAAAGTAGAGCATCCAGGCAGGGCAGGTGTCATAGAGTAGAGTGATATGACATCAGTGAGAGGCAGCGCTGGGTGTTGGGAATATATTGTGTGAGCAGGTGAGCTGCACAGTTAGTACGGAGTTGAACTTAAAAGAGGTGTGATATGAGATGTGATTAGCACAGAGCAGGCGCCAGATCTAATATACCTTCCTGTACCATCCTGTATATATCTTTCCATTGTGGAGCAAGCTGAAGAGTCAGTCTCAGGACACAACATCAAATAAATGAATTAATGAATTAATTTGCATGTTAGTGCTCCATTTTCTCTGTTGGCTCCTGGCTTTCAACTTAGGCCTCTTCAGTCTGTTCTATCTGCCAGTTAGCCCTTCAGGGCCTTAAAAATTATTCAGGCACATGGCATATTTTAAAGTTCTCCATAAATACTGGTAATCATAGAATCATGGAATCATTAAGGTTGGAAGGGATCCTTGGAAGGGATCTAGTCCAGCTGGGGCTGGAGGGCCCCTGCACACACAGGGTCACCTAGAGCATGTTACACAGGATTGCATCCAAGTGGGTTTTTAATATCTCCAGAGAAGCAGATTCCACAACCTCTCTTGGCAACCTCTTCCAGTGCTCTGTCACCCTCACCAACAAGAATTTTTTCCTTAAGTTCTTGTGGAACTTTTGGTGCTTCAGTTTGTGGCCATTTCCTCTTGTCCTATTGCTGGCCCCCACTGAATAAAAGGCCAGCCCCATGCTACTCACTCCCTCCGTTAAGATATTTATATAGCCTGATGAGGCCCAGCGCTCTCAGCCCTTGACACAGAATGCGGTTAGTGGATGGTCATGGCTGTTGGTTTGGAGACAGAACTCTGTCCGTGGTACGGCCTCAACAGCAAGGCAGGAGTGGTGAGGAATCCTGTAAACAAGCATATATCCAGTGAGATACTAAGTGGTCATTTTTGAGAACAAAACATCTGAAATGTCTATACTGCTGCAAACCGTCTGAAGTGTGCTGAGTGATTCACATGAATGACAGCAACGCATTTCTTGCTGACTAGCCTTAAGCCAAAGTCTTTGCTTCCTGCTGTCCTTACTCATCTCCCTCTCATCTCATATCACTTTTTCTTTAGTTTCGATGCTCCATCTTTGTACAGAGCACAGAAACCACAAATGAAAGCAGAACCCTCACAAGCTCCCAGAGTCATACCTCATTTAGACTGTGTCCAGAGAACTATATTCTTAAGATATGGGAGGTTTCATAAGCTGCATCTGGAATAGTGATACTGTAACCTAGAAATAGTAATGTTGTCAAGAAGTGTGGTTACTGCCTAGGAATAGGTCCTTTTGGTTAAATACTACTTACAATCAAGGGCAATATTAGTGCAAAAGGAAAAGAGTAGGAAAATATCCTTGAGTGGATATTAGAGAATGATTTCTAATCAGAACAGCAAGGTCTGAAGCAAATGTAGCAGAGAAAAACTTAATTTGGGAGTTTTAGACTACAGTTTCAGGTTTATGAAGGACTGTATGTCTCACTGACTTTGTGACCTGTGAAGGTTTAGGATTCGTTGTTCAATGCTGTGCTTGAATTATGTTCCTGTCGGTGTATTTCTGTCACTGATAAGGTTTTAGCTACACAAGTTTGTCTAAATTCAGGTAACACAATGGCTCTGTGCTAATTAACAAACTAAAAGCCATTTGTACTCTGCCTTTGCTGTTGATGATGAATAAATGTATATTTGGAGCAATTGCAAATTTACTAAAGTCTCATAGGAATAAAGAAAATAGAGTTTCATCTTTGCAGTTTTTCTTTTCTGTATTAGGACAGCTCTGGACAAGTGAATCAAACAAGATATTTTCAGGACTCAGTGTTTAGAGCTATCCAATAGAAATTTATATCTAGGCGTTTAAATACTAAATAGTTTGATTTCAGGTTTTCTTAGAGAAATCACACATCCATCTCCCTCACAAAACCAAATGGAGTTGTGCAGCCCCCAGCCACCATCTCTTCTGCCTAAACTAAATGTATAATGCTACATCTCATTACTGTGTTAAACCAAGAGATGTGGAAAATGTCTGATATGTATCATCCTTAAGTGGGACTGTATACTGTTCTTCATATGTATTACAGAAGGAGCCAGGTCCCTGTGGGAATTGTCCAGCTTGAACCACAGGGAAACCTTTCCACCTGGTCAGCGGTCACCGTGGATCTGGTAGCAGCCAGGGGAGGAATGGAAGAAAGTGAGGCTTGACCCTCATCTTGCAGAATTTTATAGAGGTGCAGGTGGTGGTGTGTGAGGAGGCAGAAGAGGGATAGGAAGAATGAGGGCAGGCATGGAGGGAAGCCTTCTCCTTTGGTTGTAGCTTATTGCAGAATAGGTTTCTGTGGGCGCTTTAGTTGGTAAAGTTTCGAAACATAGGAATGAATATTTGGACAGCTGAAGAAGCACACAGGTTATAAATAATCTTATATTTTCGTCTCTGAATTCCTTGCCAAATATGCCAAATTGATGAAATATTCCACACCATATTTAGATAGAAATGAGGCCAAGGAGAGTGTTAATAGCAGCATCAGAGCCATTTACTTTCCTTGTGTTGTTTTATACACATGCTATCTGCAAAAGAAGATAATTCAATAAACAACTGTTGATTTTATTATAAGCAAAAAAGCCCATAAACCTTGAATTCCCTGGCTTATCTTTTAAACTGTTTTTCTTTTAGATTTTTTTTGCATAAACCCACAAGATCATAATAAATGAGGACATGTCTTACACTCACATATTCCCCAAATATGTAGCTTCTGAAGTCCTAACTCTTAGTTTCGACAATCCAATAATGGTGGTCACCCTTCATAGCAAATATTTACCCTTCCATAGTCTAGATTTATAACTATGGCCTCTGTCAACTGGAAAATGTCCTAGATAAATTCCAGAGCCACTTATTGTGTTCCTGCTCCTCTAAAGGTAGTTTGTTACTGGGGGGTACCTTAGACCTATGCTGCAAGGAACCTCCTGTTAGAAAGATACTCCACAACCCCATTTATAGTCTGGCTCAATGAGACTGACATCAGTCTTCATTAAGCAGACTGAATTTGAGCATATTCCAGCAGCATGAGGATCCTAAGTCTTCCAGGACAACCTCACCCTCCAGGACAGATGTTGGATGCTAGGATGACTAGATGCTCCTCACTCTTAGCTAGCTGGATGGTGATCATGGGTGTTGGGATGCTTGTAATTTCAATGGGTTGCATTATGTCCATTTGCATCTCCCTGTCATGAGAAGCAGTAAGTAGTCTCTCTCAAGCAGAAATAATACTTCCATTTGCCTTGGGCTAGCTCTGATATCTTCACAGGGAAAGAAATGTCCCTCCACATGCCCCAATTGCATGTCTTGGGTGTATTCCTTAGAGACAGTTAATACATCACTGTTGGCAGAGGGCTGCATTTGGCCCTGTTTACAGTGCTACACAGCCATACAGTGCCAGGTGGCACTGGTGACAATGAATGCAGTCAGTCCAACTTACTCTGGGATTGTTTTGCCTATGGTCCTCTTCTAGGTCATGTTTCCTGCAGCCTTTCAAATCTGAAAATATCAGTGCCTGAAGTCTTTGTGGCCAAAACAAGCAGAATCTGCTCTGTCCTGTGATTAAAAGTTGACTTGAATGCAAGAGAAATAAAATTTTGGAGAAGTCTTAGTTAGCACTGATGGCTCCACAACAGATTTGTTTGGGGACCTAAGTACATCATAAACACAGACAGAAGCAGTTGCTTTTCTTCTTCACCTGAGCATTTTGCCCCCACCCTGCTACTAAAGCCATTTTTCTCTTCTTGCCTTTTTCCCTTGGAAAAGAATGTGGGAATATTTCTGTTCTCCTAGGCAACTGCCACCAAGAAGCTCATTTTCCTGCCAACATCTCCAGATGCTTTTCCCATCTGTGAGCGCTAGGCGTACTAGAGTACAGGCATTGATCAATCAAGATCATGCAGGGGAAATGGTGAAGACCTCAGGGGAGGTCTCCATGTGGGTGATAGCAAATAGGCCATAACAGGCACACAGACTGAGAAGCAGTTTGCAATTTGGTATTCTTCCTTTTTTGTGCCATTTATGGCTACCCATGAGCTTTGCCTGTCCTAGAAAAGACTGAAGGGGAAATATATATATATATTTTAAGTATTGTCCAAGACTGCCCTTTCTGCTTGTTCAACAATTATGGAATGGGAAGGACTCCAGGAAAGTGTTTCTGGATTTCTCCTGCTAGCTATTTTCAGATAGGCAGTGAAACAGAAATCTTAACTGAACATTATTATTAATGGAATCCTACATGAATTAATAGAAGGTTTCCAAGCTCGTTTAATAAAGTTATCATTTGCAATTAATTCCAGACAGATGATTCTACTAATCCAGATAGCTTTTGACCATGCTGGCACATTATGATGATTGCTAATGTTAATTATTTATGTCATACTTTGAATCAGAAAATAATAGCTCTGCACATCCCAGAGGAAAAACAACACTGTATGGACAGAAAGGAAAAAAAAAAAAAAAAAAAGTATCAACAGGAAGACTATTTTGAGCTTCACCAGTGCTATTTTAGAAATCCTTTTATAGATACACATTTCTGAATCAGTGAGGCTACTTGTACAGAAAGAATTGATCATGTTTTATGGTTTCTCAGCCTTCAGCATTTCCCAAATCAAAACAATGGATTGTTTAAATCTCTGCTTTCTTCAGGTGTTCGTAGAATTGGGGTAATTTCACTGACTTAATTAACACAGTGTTCTGCAACAGGCTGAGACTCTTTCTGCCCGCCTCTGACACAGGTCGCAGTCACCTGTGCGGGGATTTTGCCTTTTCTCCATTTTCAGCTATTATGCTTGACATGGAAGCAATTCAGGATACCAATGTTATGATATCAAGCCAGAGATATTCGGGCTTGAAACACAGTCTATTTGCAAACTAAATAAAGTGCCCATTATACGTAATTTCCCAACATACCCCTGTTTTTTGAGTGCCCATTATATGTAATTTCCCAACATACCCCTGTTTTTTGATTTACTAATTAGCAGGGCCAACAAGAGATGTGTTAGCTTGCATCTTTATTGCAGCAATGTGGAGGGCAACATGGCTGTGGAGGGGCTGCACCTGGGAAAGCCAAGGTTTCCCTTGCAGTCTTTTCTTCGACTTTGCTTCGTTAGCCCCAAAGGCATGAAACTCTTAAACAGATCAAAATATCTGGTTATCAGCTGTGCCACACATGTAGTATCTCAGAATAGGAATGAGGTCATGGTGCTGATTTACTAATATCTAAGCATTTTTACTGTACTGTGAGCCTGTATGTTTCAGGCTTTTTCTAAAAGTAGTGAGACATGGAGTTAACTTCCCATATGCCAAGTCCAAACCTTCATTTGACAAGGCTGCAAACTCCATCTCAATAAATTACAGCTGCTGGCCACATTTAGGATTGTACCTAACTTAACACTAGGTTAACACATGTGCCCTCAGCACAACGTCATTTTTCCACACATGGAGAGGAGTCCTAATTGTCAGTTACCTGCATCCATGGGAATTCCCAACAAAGGCAGACCTTCTTGTTCTTCGTGCTGGTCGTTACTAATATATGGACTCTGTCCCAAGAACCTGTAATCCAAACAAAAACCAATGGATAAAATCCAACAGATGGGCAAAGAAGAGGAAACTGTGAACTGAGAAGTAGTAAGAAGGGTAGAGGGAGGCCAATAGATGCTGGAGGTACCTTTATATTCCTGGACACAGAAAAGAACGTGATTTTGACTAGGATCCTAAAGCATGGAGAAGGTTTTCTTAGAAACTGAACCAAACAAAAAGGTCTGTAGCTATTGGTTTGGTTCTCTTTGCATCTTTGGGCAGTCCTGCTCTGTGTCTTGTGAGGGTCATCTTTTTCTCCTATTGAACTTAGTGATATTCCAGAGTATGTAATGACTGAACTACATCCAAAAGATGTAGCAAGGATTTTTTTTCAGTGTTTTTTTTTCTCTTTTTCTCAAAATGCCTTTAGGTGGCAAAGTTCTCTGGATATATTTGGTTTTAGATCTCCCAAAAGCAACTAATTCTGTGCCAGCAGCTGTACAGTTTGACTTGAATTTCCTCAGTTTCTAGTCCTCTCCCACCCCCTAAAAAAAAAAGAAAAAAGAAAAAAACAGTATTTCGAACTGCTTCCTTAACCTACTAAGGTTTCTTAATCAGAAAAGAATGAATATCTAGATGAACAACAGGCAGCCATGGACACCTCTGTGCAGACTGATCAACAGACAACAGATCTTAACAGCATGTTTCAAAGTCTGTCCAGAGCCAAATGAGTTTCTGGGGTATTTCAGTTCCTTTCAGCATGAATGTCAGTAGGTGCTGGCTGCCTGGTTTCTTGGAAAACTTTACCATGAACCTTTCCCTTTTTTTTAGAAGTTCTCAGTGAGGCGTGTCCTTGACAGGCTTCCTGATAACACAGGTTACACTGAGAATAATACCCTTCAGTTTTGTAGCCTATGTAAACTGCATGGATCTGAGTGGCTGGAGAACCATTTCCAGAATTGACTCCAGTTGTGAGTCATTGAGGCTCTGAAAACAAAATACAGGTTTCATGCCTGTAGCATGAGTTGTTAAACTCAGAAGGTGTTTTGACATTGACTTAGTAGGATTATACCCCTAAGCACCTTTCTGTAAGCTTAAGTATCTCATGTGTGGGAGGTTTTCCATTTGCTTCTTGCTGAATTACAATGAAATCTTGGAGAAGTTTGTGAGGCTGAAGGAGATAACAGATTTTTTATTGAGCTAAAACTGACTAATCAGGTCCTGGGAAAAGGGCAATGAGAGTTTTATGGTAACAAACCAGTGTTTGTCATCAAGAAGCTGGTTTGCTTGTCATACAAAAGACCTGACACAATAGCAAAGTTAGTCACTGGGTTGTGCCTTCTCTTTTTGAGGAATCTTTGCAGTCTCTGGGATGAAGGATAGCCAGCAATGTCAGCTAAGCCATTTTGAAAATGCCACATTCTATGTGGGCATTGTCACCAAACCTCCTTGAGCAACAATAGAGCAACAGATTGCCCTGCAGCTTTGTTGTTTTAGTTCAGCAAGGTTTGTAATAGACTTGGTAGGGGACAACCACATAACCACAATCATGTAACCAGGGGCAAAAAGACCATTTTAATTTTTTGGGAGTTTTCATTAGCTCCTGTTTCACTCTCTTGAATTAATTTTGTCAAAGGGAACTCCTTAAGATAGCAAGAGATATTGCTATGCACAGCTTTGTAAAGCTGCATGGTTTCTGAAAGCAAGGTATTTGAGAAGAAACATATATTTTGGTATCCTTCTGCAGTTGTTTTATGTTTAGATTATCTTGTTGGATTGTGACTGCATTGCAGAGGCTGAGTTTTGGCTTTGTCACTGTCTGTGCTACTAGCTGTATCCTCAACACCAGAAAATGGGACTCAAACCTGCTATTTTTACCAGTAGAGGGAAAGCAGTATGCAGCTGCATGAGCTGTTATTGCTGTCCCAGTGGCCAGCAAAATCTCCTATTCCACAGTGTATGAGGAATAGTGGATGGAAATAAACCATGAGGATTTTTCTGTGAATGGATTAGCTTGTTTATTTTATATACTCATTCACGTGTGTATATGTATTCATTATATATGATGACTTAAGTGCATTCCTCTTTTAGGAGTATCAGATGCCTGCGGAATATTATCCACTGGAACCTGATCACCACATTCATCCTGAGGAATGTGATGTGGTTTCTTCTTCAAATGATCGATCACAACATACATGAAAGCAATGAAGTAAGTGCTTGGCGACAGCATGGCATGTGTTTGTCCTGCAGTTTGCAGGCGGGTGGGAATGCTGAATTTGTTCAACTGATAAAATAATTGGAAGGGGAACTTAGCCACGTTCTCAGGGAAACTGTGATGTAACTTCACAAAGATTAAAAAATCTTCTAAATTTTGATTTCTTTGGTCATTGCAATATATCAGCATTCTGTTGTACAGCATCAAAATTCCCAGTTCCTGGCACAATTCTTCTCTCCTTTCTTCAATAACTGTAGATACTTTCCAAATTTATACTATGAGACAGTGCGGGATACTCAATTTAGTAATTCTTGAGTGTTTTTATTAGGGTTTGTTGCTGTGATGCAGACCCATGTGGGGTAAGCATTCAGTTCAGAGATGCTATCACCTCCATGAACAGGGTGTAGAAATAATTGATTTGGTTGTCCAGGCTCTAAGTCAGCTGTTCTGTCTAATGACAGCAGGCATCTTCCCCTCTGGAGTCAGTGCAACTCTAAAGAAAATGAGAAATAGCCCTGAAACACCACTGAAATAATTACAGTCCATTTTTTGTTCCTTGATCTTTTTTAATTCCACATTTTTGCTAATCACTTCTTGGTGGTGCTTGCCGTGAAGGTGAAGTGAGTTGGGTTGCATCCATCAGCAGCTCCCTGTTAGGAAAGGGATGGTTTGTTCCATTAGGGCCCTAAACACTTCAGTCCAGCTCGATGCAGCTTCCTTCAGCCTAGCTCTGGTCCGTTGCTTAACACTTCAGAGAGGATTGAGCACTTGGAGACTGAACCCACTGAACTGGTGGAAAGCTACTCTGCCAACAAAAGCTTTCTAGGAAGAGCTTTCTGCTGGCACGGTGAACCAAGTCTGCTTTGTACTGGGGTGATTAAGTTAGTTAGAACCAATTCAAAAAATTGGACGACTGAAGTGAGCAAACAGCATGACATCTTCTTTGAATGACATGTTTTTTTAAGATACCTATGCATAATTCTATATCGTTATTCAAGAAGATGAGCCTTTAAGAAAGAGGAGATATTGCTCTTACTAATTCATTGCTTGCTGGTCTGTGTTTTTGACATTATCAGGCTATAGAAGGGGATATATGAGCTTTATATGAACAGGTATATGCTGTTGGTTTACTATGATGACAATACTGTATTTATTTTTACTTATTTAAACAAAATAAGCTGGAGTCAGGCACTCAAATGCCCTTTCAAATGTGGCTACAGAGCCCCAAAGAAAGTATAAGTGTTCAAATATAAAGACAGATCCTCTCATTTCTCATTTTCCCTATGTTAATCTGTTCCCTGTAGTCCTCTGGAGAAGATGTTTTTACGGTCTTGACGTTATTCGTTGGTGTTCCTACTGTGGTGTAAATCAGATTGAAAATGACACCACTGAAATCAATGGGTGAAGCATCATTTATGTCTGCTAATGATATGATCTCTTTTGTGCTGATCAGTGGAGATTAAAGAATGAAGGTACAAAAGCATTAAGGATGCAACATGGAAACATTTGGAATGAAGTTATAGAGCTATGTTAATAAATCAAGAAAGGGGCATTGCTAAAGATATTTAGAGCCTAATGATGGATACTGTGTGGGGATCAGGTATCCTCAGCCAAATAAAAGAAATGTTAGAAATTAATGAGTTCTGCTAATTTGGTTTATTATTCAATAATAATAAAACCACAATTCCACAAAGAATTGTGTTAAGCTGCTCAAAAATAATTTTCTGCCTGTTTCCTGTGGAAATGAGGCAAAGGGAGATCTCAATACCTTTATGTGTATTTGTATCTATGTGTCCTCTTACCTTCAGAGCCTGTAGCAAAAGGTTAAATCCATCTTCATACCCTCTTAGAGAGCAAAATCAAGTATGTGACTCAACCCTCTAAAAAACATGGTTTTACTTGATTTGGGGCAATCAGAAATGCAGTCAGAATATTTTGTGATAATCAAAGAGGGTGGTTTTGATTTGATTTTTTTTCCCCTTTATCAGACCAGAAGCAGGATCAAAGACAATTTTACTCACATTGATGTAAATTGAAACTTTGTTTCAAAACAAAATGTTTAGTCTTATTTTGAGCTGTTTTATTTTGTTTTTAATTCTATTTTCAAGATCAAACAGAATTAAATTTCAAATCTTGATAAAAGAATGTGGAAATGAAATATTTTGATTCAATGTTTTGACATATCCAAAAGGTTTTTTTTTGTTTATTACTGCCCAGTAAACATAAATGATCACAAGTTATCAATGAGCAATCATTTGTGTTTTTCATCCAAAAAATTCTTAGTCCACAAAATGATGTTGGATTTGATTGTGTACCTGCTGCTGTGGTTGTTACTTAGATAACATCAATACCTCGTGAATTTGCAGTCCTAGACAAAATTAACTGAAGGCTTCAGTTTGAACACTTTAGTAGTGCCAGTTAAAAGGATGGAGAATGATAAGATCAAAAATATTTTCAGTTAACGTAGGTACTTAGTGTCACACTTCAGGAAATATGCCGAATGCCTTCATATACTAAATACCTGCTTGGTCAGAAAGCATTTTCCCAGACTTTTATGTGAAGCATTGTGGAGATTACCATCAGTATTTACTCAATTGATTATCATCTCCCTATCTATAGTTCCACATCTGTGATGTTATTGCATTGCTGTTAGAAAAGCTGCCCTAAGGATACTTTGAGCTTGCCCTAAAAATCCTGCTGATAATATGACAGAAATCATAGGTGAGAGGTACAGTGATGCAGCTTACAAATTGAAGCACTAATGGTGGGAATAGAGGAGATTAAGCAGTTCACAAAAAGAGCTTTAACCTAAAACATTATACATATATATATATATATATATATATATATATAATGCCAGTGATGTTTCTTCCATTCAGCAAAAAGGAGGCATCTTGTAATGTAAACTTCTTTTGTACTTTATTCCAATTGCTCAGCAGGTGGGTTACACTGCCTAAGACAGACTCTTATGTCATCTTTGGGTATGTTTCTAGACTGTGGGCTACTCTTTGAAAGATCATCTCTAATCATATGGCCTTCCTCTGGCCTCCTTGCCACATGCTGCTTTTCAGATTGCTGCTGGTGTGGACATGCCTTATGGCATGTCAACTTTCCAGACATGCTCAGGTACAGGTGATCCTGCATGCTGTGGTCAAAGTCAGTACTCAGTAGAAAGTCATAGACATAGCGACATATGTCTAGACAGCACTTAAGATATTCTGATTCCAAACCACAGGTATAATTCTGCACTCCTTGGAAAACTTACCATTTATTATTAATACCTAGAAGTAGAGTTTTTGAAATGTTATCACCCTGATTTTAAAACTTTTCTTTCTTTTTCTTTTCTAGCCCTGGTGTCGTTGCATTACCACTGTCTACAATTATTTTGTGGTGACCAATTTCTTCTGGATGTTTGTGGAAGGCTGCTACTTACACACTGCCATAGTAATGACTTACTCCACAGATAAGCTGCGGAAATGGGTCTTTCTCTTCATAGGATGGTGTAAGTGCCATGCACATTCAAACTGGTGTTACATTGTGCCTGTCATTTAAGTGACAAAAACAAGAGCAGGAAAACTAAACTTGAAAAATCCTGATGTGGTGAAATCTGATATTCAGACCCAAATTCATGTCACAGCCACATGAGGTCAGATTGAGTTCTTCACTGTGTTGATGACATAAAAAGATAATGAACTATTTCTGGATTTAGAGCCTGGGGTACTTGGTCTTAAGGGAAGAAAAATATAATGCTCAGACTCAGCACTTGAGGAGTGCAACAGTCCATGCCCTGTCCCTTTCACTTTGATCAGCAAAATACTGATCACATCCCCTTAAAGACTGCAGCTCAACACAACGTGAATCAGAAAAGACACTGTACATTCCTGTGAACCACTCAGTCTCAAGAGACAGATGAGACACTTCTAAGTGATGAGCTGACTAGAGGAGAGCCTGATGGTTCAGTCTTACTGCTGCTTATTGCAGTCTCTCAGACTACTGAAGGGTTTGTTCCTAGAAAACAGCCACTAACAAGCCTCGCACATCCTCTTTATTACATCCCTATGTCTGCTCAAAGACAGAAAATACACTGGAACATTCTACAGAAGTGGTAGCTAGCTTTGGAGATCTTCAAAATTAAGAACTGTGTTTGAGTTGGTATGTTTTTAATGATAATCCTACTTTGAGCAGAAGTTTGGACTTGAAACTCTGAAAGGTCCTTTCTCACACCATCACCATAATCAGAATTTAGCCAGGAGCAGATTGACAAAACAATCACCCTGGAGGAAGCTTGTTCTCTTGAACAGAAAATCTGGGGTCAAGCAGAACTTGTGTATTTGTCAATTCTGTTTTTGCTGTTGAAAAAAAGAAAGGTGAAAAAGATCACAAAAGTTTTCCAAAGGTAGAATGACATTTTATTCAGAAACTCGCTTCATTTCAGAATTGAGCAGAAGCAATTTAATTTCACTTCAAAAGGCAGAAAATGCTTTAAAAACAAAATATGTCATTCAATCCAATATGGAATGGGAGGAAAGTGGAGTTATTACAGCAGAAAAAAAAATGTTTATATGGGCAATTGATTCTGATTTTTTTCAACATTTTTCAATTTCCTCATCAAACTGGAAAATCAGCTCTTCACATTGCCCTCTCAGACTCCATACTCAATGGTGCCCTGAAGTTTATTTCTCACTAGGCCTCTAGGTCTCTGCTTACAAATGCAGGAGTTCTGTGTGCATAATATAGTTAGCCTTAGAATAGCAGTGATTTCAGTGGGACATGAATCTGGGAGCTGCAAGGAGGATTAGGGCTGGAGATGTTGTTTTTGCCTGAAGTAACAGCTTGAAGGTTAAGGAGGGATGCAGTCAGCAACTCTCCTCTTCAAACTCTGACATCAATTCAGACTTCACCTGGGAATGCATGGGTGAAAAAGGCATTGTTTCCTACAAAAGGTTTGTGTTGGAAGTCCAGCTTTCTTGACTTTTCCTCACCTCCAATTTCCTGCTGCAGCAAGAAGCTCTTCCTCTGGAAACCAGATGGACTCTGAAGGTCTAGTTGAGCAAGGTCGAGGCTCTGCGCATGAGATTGAAGTAACAATTTAGACTGCTATAATAATAGAAATGAAAAACAGAGGAAGTGGCACTTCAGCATCATTAAGTGTACAAACACACCTCATCTTTTGCAGTGATATTGCATTCTCGGAGAGCGCTGATGTGCCTACTCTAGAACCTTCTAAATACAGCAAAGAAAGGAAGCCCTATAAAGCAAATGCATGGTCTTGATAAGAATTTTGATGCAAGGACACAGCGGATCTTTGTAAGCAGAATAGCATATTAAAGAAAAAAAGGAAAAAAAAGAAACTAGCAAGGTAAATGGTGTAGAGAGGGCAAAGGAGAAACAAATGAATACAGATAAAGCAAGATATCAAAAGAGATTCTTTCCCATTGTCCTGTTTCACAGGGAAGGTTCGAGTACAGAAGTTTCCACTAAAATGTTGAAAATGGGTTTCATTCAAAGAGCCAAATACAAGGTTCTTACAGACCAGAAAACAAAAACATCTACAAATGCAGTCTTTAAGGTTTTACTATAATAAGTACAGGAAAATGAAAAAGGATGGAAATCTCTTGTAAATTAGCAAAATAGTTCTGATTGCTTTTATGGAAATAGAAGCATATGTGTATGTTTACTAAGAAATGTATTAACTTTTCTTACTGGCACTAGAGTTTTTGCTCTTGTTGAGGTGAATTTTTTTATACATAGACAGATTTTAGTAATTGCAGTGTCTCACATATATCAGCTAAAATATGACTAGTCAGTCCATTAACCAAGACTCTCCTATCGTTATATAAATCTCTATCTGCATCTGTTTCATCCATATATACCTCAGTTGTGATTAACACCTAATATTTTGGTGTTGTTGCAGGTATTCCGTGCCCAATCATCATTGCCTGGGCCATTGGCAAACTATATTATGAAAATGAACAGTAAGTGATATCAACATTTGTGTTTATACAGCTCTCCAAACAAATTTACAATTGCATCCAGATCGAACGGATGATTCAGAAATGAAATTGATAGAAAAGAGATCAAATCATTCCATCCAAACTGAGACCATCCAAAGTTCAGAGCCCTGGTTGAATAAATTATTGGAAATATAAAGCCTCTCCCAGATATCCTTGCCCAAACCCTGATGTTCTCATTTCATAGCTTTATACATGATTTACTCTCAGAGTAGTCTCTTTCTTTGAGAGTTTTGCATGGGTACTGCCTTGGTAAAAATTACCACTGAGTTTAAAGAATTTATCTTCCTGGATGTGCAGGATTCAGTTTTCAGTCTGCCAAGAACAGTTTTATACCTGGAATTTCTGTTTCAGGCTTTTCCGACTGGAAGCAAAAAGCACACAAGTATAGTAGATAGGGAAACATCTGTGCTATCTTTTTTTTCTTTCTTTCTTTTTTATTTTTCTTTCTTTTTTTTTTTTTTTTTTCCCAAACATCAATACTAGTCAGATTCGGCTCACGCTGTGGTTTCTGTGAGCTTCTGAATCAATGTCTATTATCTGATCCCATACAGCTTTCCTCTCTAACTTTAAAAAATCTTTTTGTCTGTGAGTCCTTGTTGTGTGACTACAGTCTTTCTGTCTGGAGCCCATTGGATTAAACATTAGTGTCACCATCTGCAAGTGTTGCCATCTGTACTAATCAGTGCCCTCTTACGATCAGCAATGATCAGGCAGAACAGGTGTGTTTCACCTCATGGCGAAGGAGATGTAGCAGGGGGGCTGGATGAGTTAGATTTCCAAGCACTATTCCTGTCTCCTACAAGAGTGCTGGATAGGATGACTAGCTCAGCTATAGGCATCTACACTGTAAGCATTGTCATTAAGGAGAGAGGAATTCTGCCCTGTCCTATTCAATCTATCTTCCATACTGTAAAAAAATTAATTTGGAACCTATTCCTCAGGTATTCATGTCAAGTAATTCTGGGAGATAACGTTAGGTCACCAGATTTCCTTAGTTGCTGTGCTCACAGAACTACTTCTTCCTCTGTGGGGAAGAGATTCCAGCATTTTGGGTCTGCTTCATGGTGGGTTCGTCATAGTCGCTACCTTGTACAATTAGTGTGGCCAACAGTATTCAAGGATGCATTAGGAAGAGTGTGACCAGCAGGTCGAGGGAGGTGATCCGCTACTCAGCCCTGCTAAGGCTTTATCTGGAGTATTGTGTTCAGTCTTTGTACTTTATACTGTGTTCAGAACTTTGAACCCCAGGCAGTTCCACCACCATGTGAGGAAGAACTTCTTTTCTGTGAGGGTGACAGAGCCCTGGCACAGACTGCCCAGAGAGGCTGTGGAGGCTCCTTCTCTGGAGATCTTCCCAACCCGCCTGGATGCCACCCTGTGCCCCGTGCTCTGGGTGTCCCTGCTGGAGCAGAGGGTTGGACTAGATGATCTCTAGAGGCCCCTTCCAGCCTCTATTATTCTGGGATTCTGTAATTCTGGGCTGCCCAGTACAACAGGGACATGGAGGTACTGAAGAGAGTTCAGCATGGGACTACAAAGAAGAACAGGGGACTAGAACTTCTATCCTGTGAGGAAGGGCGGAGGAATCTGGGCCTAAAGAAGAAAAGGCAGAAAGGTGATCTTATCAATGGGAGAATGCCAAGAGGATGGGTCCAGATCTTTTCAGTGATGGCCAGTGACAGGTAAAAAAAAGCAACAGCCACAAACTGAAGCACAGGAAGTACTGCCTGAATTTGAGAAGAAGCTACTTGACTGTGAGGGTAACAGAGAACTGGAATAGGCTGCCTAGAGAGGCTGTGGAGTCTTCTTCCCTGGCAATATTCAAATCCCACCTGAGTGCAATCCTGTGCAGTGTGCTCTAGGTGACCCTGCTTGTGCAGGGGGGAAGTTGGATAGATGATCTTCAGAGGTCTCTTCCAACCTTAATCAGTCTGTGGTTCTGTGAAGGGAGGTACTAGGTTACTCTTTTTCAATCTGGCCAAATAAACATAGTGCTTTGGAATGGTTTCACCTTTCTGTATTTAAACTGATGTTTGCCTTGGAGTGAAACATTCATATACATCCTCATCCTCATCTGCACATCATGGTTCCTGTAAATATTGTGCACTGAGAAAGCTATTTTGGCTTGCATCTACTATAACATGAATTGTGGCAGCCTGGAGCTTCAGCACTATACTGCTGAGTGTCAGCTATGGGGCCAGGAATCATGTACTTTGTCACTCTGCTTGAGAAACCAAAAACAGGTCCTTCAACAGTGTGGTTCCCTTGAACATCTAACAAAGGCACACAGAGACAGGCCAGAATTCTTGTAAGTGAGAGCTGGTAAAGGCACTCGCCTATAAAAAAAGAAAGACTATTAATTGAAATCTGCTTTTCACACGTACAGTAATGACATACTCCATTCTTTATTAGTCATCTGGACAATTTGGGCTAAACTTAGTGACATAGAATCCTTCCCTTGCTGGATTGGGAATAATACGGATATCGTATCTTTAATCTGCATTTTATTAGTATGTGCAAATACAGACAGAAGAATGAAAATTAATTTCTAGCTTGGAGAAACCAATATTGACAGGATAGACTAATTCTCCAGTTGTCCTGACTCAGTTCATGCTGACTGCTAGGAAAATCATTTGTCAGTCCCTGCTGTGGCTGGAACTAGCAAATTGGAGACAAACATTAAAAACACAGAAACATAAAAAACGTGCACTTCTACAACTTTCCCGTCTGTTTGCATATCCCAATGGATAGTCTATAATCCAGATAAAATGGGAGCCGTCCGTTATTTAGGTGAGAATGCATTTGAACTGTAAAGAAGTTGGAGATTGCACTGTAGTTCAAGTTCTGTAGCTCAAAATAGCTTAAAATCTCAAAAGTAGTGTACAAGAAGAATAGTTTAAAAGCACTTCAGCTAGCTTGTTAGATTTTTTGATTTTTGTTTTATGTTTTTTCTGTGTAGTGAAGTAAATATAATTGGTACTGTGACAAATATCTTGTCCAGGCTTTTGCAATTCTTTAGCAGAATCTAACAATTCTCTGAAAAAATGTACTGTTAAATCTCAGTAAAAAATACCCAGCTATTTGAAAGATAATAATGTTGCAATTTTACTGATGGACAGATGATAAGAAGAGCATTAGTAAAACCTCATTAACAATAATGGTAAAAGCAGTATTTTTTTCATTATATAAAGAACTATCAGAGAACCATTAAGAATATTAATTAGTGTTATTCAATAGAAATGTGTTTGTATATCTCTTGGGTCTAATTAGACCTGTCTTCATAAATAGTTCTCTTCAAAATTCAGGAAGAGTTTGTTTAGTCTTCCAGAGCTAGGAAAGGAAAAAAAAAAAAAAAAAGCTTTTATATGTATTTTCACAGAGCTAGAATTATAATTCTGATGCAGCAAGCACTGTGAGAGAATAAGGTTTATGTATGCTTGGTTTTAAAGATATGTGTGGTGCTGATTTCATTTTAGGAATAATGGATAAGAGTTAAGATGACAGGCAGAAAGGTCCGAGTTCCAGAGTTGCACTGTGTCCATATTGCAATAGCCCAGCTAAGGTCCCAATCTGAAGTTAGTCTGTAAATCTGAGATACAGCTGATGACATGCAGACATATGTGTTATTAGCATATATTTGGCCCATCACCCTTGACTCTCTTGAGAGCTAATGGGCAGAAACATCAGGTTGCAGTTTAGTGGACCAGTTTTACTTATTTCCTAATGAGATGATCATCACACTTTGCCTTTTTTTCTTGACTCACTCCAGAGCTTTGAACATCTAGCTCACATGGAGACGCCTGTGTTGTAGAAGTCTACCCTTGGCCACATTTTGCCTGCTCAAATTGTCTTAAAATGTGTTTGTATATGTGTGGTTCATCACTCAGTGGAATCTTTTCCTTATACCAGGTTTGGAATAATAAATGTTATTTTTATACTTCTAAATATAGTCTTATAGTGGCATTTAAATTTCGAAGAGTAATGAATTACCTATAGCCCTTAACTTCCTTTCTGCTCTACTATCTCCAGTGGAATTCTCCACTGACTTTTGTTAGCCCACTGAGTTCTGTCACATGCCTCAGTCTATTTCCTTATTAGACCCATTTGGATTCTTCTGCTAGAACAGACAAATTCCCAGAAATTTGTTTGCTAATGGCCCTTGATTCTCTGAATTTCAGACAATGTTTTATATCCCAGTGCCCTTCAACAACCTCAAATCTCGGCCTTGCAAGTTTGGGAGAGTTTTATTTCCTTCTTTGGCATATCTTGCAATTCCTTTTTCTTCACATCTTTCCTCTCCCTAATCAAAAAAATATCAGTTTCATTCATTTAAGGCTGTTCTGGGGATTCTTCTTGGATAATATCTTGGGCTGCAGGAAGTATTTTATTCCAAATACTGTTCTCTGTGCCAGATTTTGGAAGATTAGTTGCAAAATTATCAGTTTACACTAATTTGCAGTCAGTGCAACAGGGAATAACAGTCATGTTTATATGTATAATATATTCAAAGCCCTCTCATTCTGTTGCAACTTAAAAAGACGTAGACATTGAATCAGGAAATGAAAAAAAAAATGTGATAGTGAATTCTTGTCCTAGAGACGTGCAATATTTCTCGGTATTTCTGTACATTCAGTTCAATTGCCACTAAAAAATGGGCAAGTAGCCCCTTCTATTTTCTGAAATAAACCATTCCAGGGAATGATAGGCTTTTGGGCTATTGTATTATTTAAAAATGACTTTGTTTGGGCCATTACTTTCCTTATTTCTGTTTGTTTGCCTTACCTACTCCTGACATTCTCTCTTATGGATTTGAGGCAAAAAAAAAGTATATCTTACACGTTAGTCTTGCCAATCTGCATCTGTCTCCATGATGTCCTTAGCTCAGGAATTGTTCTTGGTTCTGCTTTTCCAGCAGTATTAAGCTTATCTCTTTTGATGAGGCAGACGGGGAAGCCAATCATTTTTGCCTATATAAACTCACTGTATGGCATCCATGAAGAGAGGAAAAACCTAAGACTCTTAAACTCCAAAATCAACCTTTTAAGTGTCAAGATCTGGAATTCCAATAACAGAGACAGTATGGGTTTATGACAACTAAGTTACCTCTGATAAGAGGAAGATCTAGACTTCATGGCTATATCTAAACAAATAAGTCAGCTGGATTAGGATCATTCCTGAGGCTGGAGGCCAAATGGCATGTGGAGGCTCACATCCATATTATTAAACTCTTCTGGCTTCCAAATCACAGTATATGCCGTTTGTAGACTATTAGGAAAGGTTCCTGGCTCATGCTAACTCCAGATTTCTTCCCCAGGAAATGCTTGGGATTTGGCTGTTGTTTTACTGGGGCCAAAAATGAACCAAGGACAATGCAACGGTTATCCAATAAATGACGGAACCCGGGCCTAAGCCCTGTTTCTAGTTAATTTACTAGCTTAAATAAAACCAGTTTATTTCTCTCAGTTAAGGGAATGGAATTAATATCAATATGGGTCATTGTGAAAGCACAGACATAGTCTGTTGTAAAACACAGCAGGGAGAAAAACATTTACCGTTAGTGGAAGTCAAGCTAGGACTCAGTCACGTAACACATCCAGGCTTTCTGCTAGTACGAGGCCCAGCATTTTACCTATGGTTTTATTTACCAAACTTACATTAATTTCCTTCTGGAAGTGCTGGATTGGGTTTTACCTAGCTTCAGAAAAGGTCTCTGCCTGCTTAATTTTGTGGTCTCTGGAACGATTCAAAGCCAATGAAATGAACTCCTTATTCCTCTTGAGAACACAGAACTTGAGAAACATTTGCTACAGAAAAAAAAAAAAAAAAACAACCTTACTTTCTGGAACTGAAGTGTCTATGAGCACTGCTATGCCTTAACAGTTTTTTTTTCCTTGCAAAGAATGTTTATTTTATTATTTTTTTCATTATTTCTTTTTTATTATTATTATTATTCATATCCAACAGCATATATCTTCTACACTTTCTTATAGTGGATTGTCACGTTTCTTGCGTGTTTCTTTACATGAGCAATAGCCAGAAACATAGTGGGAACATGAAGAGAGACGAAAATGAGGCTCATGTCATGTCCAAATACAAGACTTTGTAGCAGAAAATTCAATTAGTTGCCTGTTGTGTGCGTAATTAAACAACTCAAGAGGCATAAGGGCACAACTCTGTGGTACCCTTGACATTACAGTCCATCCAGAAGAACTGTCTAAATAAATGATTGTATTATTTGTTTTGTTTCTTACAGATGCTGGTTTGGAAAAGAACCAGGAAAGTATATTGACTACATATATCAAGGGCCAGTGATTCTTGTTCTTCTGGTAAGGATGTGTGTGGGTGGAAGGACACTACCAAAGAGGGCTGATTTGATAAGCACCTATGATGTTCCACATCTACTTTTATATAAAATAAGACAAATAATGTCAAATGTCCTCTGCTATTCTCTCAAGATGACACGGTAGCTAACACTTAAAGTCATAATTGCTGAGATCTGTTTTTGGTTGTTTCCTTGACATTAGGTCATTCATTTCAGCTCTCTCCTTTATTCCATTTGTCTTCCTTTGTAGAGTGTATCGAGAAAGGAAAAACATTCAAAAAACAGTAGGTTTGTTACAACATCATCCACTTGAGGCTTTTGAGAATTAGGGCACTTCCACCAGACACATTATTAGAACAATGTGGTAACTGCAGTAAGAAAATAGCTCTTTTTAATTTTTTCTTTGCACAGTCTACAATTAAGCTGTTTCTCTGTCCAGTACTCTGTCCCCAGTACCAACCAACAGTGGGTAGAGAAAGAGTGGAAGTTCATTCATAAACCATGTTGAACCTTCAACTAAAATACAGTGATACTTTCCCAGAAAATACTCGACAAGGATGGGAAAAGCCGATGCAATCAGAAAGGATGATGTTGAAAGAGCTGATTCTACTTTTGTGGTAAAAAACAGCAAGGAGATTGACTTTGCAAAGAATTCCCAGGTTTCAGTGAAGTCCCCCCCAGACAAGGAACCTAGAATGGGTAGAGCTGTCCCTCATGCCACCCCAACCCTTATTGACAAGGCACAAAGACTCTAGAATAGGCAGCCACTGTCACCTTTTTGCAAGGAATAGAAGCCTTGAGCTATCACCTAGTCAGTGCTATACCTTTCATGTGATTCAGCATGAAAACAGCTTCTCGTTGCCTAGGAATCCAGTTACTCAATGGAACAATTCCTGAACTGAAATCAGAAGAGCTATTTTTTGTCCTAGTTGTTGAGATGCAGCAAACATCATATTGTGCGCAGGTGAAGGGAAGATAAAAGGGCAGTAAAAGTCTTTTTCATGTAAGAATTCTTTTATTTGCCTGCTAAGGAGAGAAACATGCTGGTATACATATCACCAGAGGTGCCATTCCAAAAGTACAAATAGCTTCACCATGATTTGACTCACTGGTACAGAGACTTACCTACAAGCAACTCCTATTCAGATATCACAAAATAATAAGCTTACAATAGTCAGCACGTTTAGTTTTAATAGAATTGCCTCGAGGCTGGACTGTGGACCATAATCCCTTCATCTTAACCCTAGTGATCAAAAAAGTCTGAAAATTTCTTGGATGGAATTACTAGAAAATACAAGAGGTAGTTCAGATTAATGAGAGTAACCTTTTTCTTCCCCAGAAAGCCCTTTTGATGTAAAGACCACAAAAAAGCACAAAAAATAAAGATACATTTAGAAACTTCCTCTTTCTCTACAGGCAAATATATCTGTCTCTAATTTGGCACAGACCTGAGACAGCTCTAGAAAGAGCCAATAACCAAACACTCCCCTTGATCATGCCCCATATGAACTACCCTGAATTGACATTGTGAATTGGACTTTTTAACATTAGCTTGCACTTAAGCTCTAATTAAAGTGCTAATGAGATAATAACAGTAATTGCACTGTGGAGTGGGGAGCAACTGATGCAATTTAAGGAAATCATAAGGCCAAGCCCCTTTTCACTATACTTGTAGTTGTTCCCAACGTAAAGCATCACTGAGTGAGGAAAAGAATTCTCTGAAAATTTAGTCTAAAATGCAAATCAGAAAACTCAGGTTACAATATTCCTCTCATTGCCAAAATGTAATTTTGAAAAATTCATTTTTTGCTGCTGGTTGTGTTGTGTTTGTAATTAAAAATACACGATTTTAGTCTATGCTAAAGGAACTAAACAGAATCATTTTAGTTTCCTTATGTAAGTCAAATGAAATTATATATAATGACTCAAGCATCACTTATTACTGTGATAGTTACTGCTTCTTTCAAGAATGTCAAAACTGAAGTTTGTCATCTGCCATGCACCTAGGGCAACACAGTGCAGATCTCCCCCCAGTATGTCAGTACACTTCTGCCTTAACCTAGATCAAGACAAAGGGCTAAATCCAGCTGCCTAGTTTTTATTCCCTCCAGTGAACAACAGCCACCAGAAACAGAAGATGCAAAGATTTCAAAGATAATATAATTTTGTGACCTCTTTCAGTCATGATTAATAAGTTGAGTTTGAATTCAATGAGAATTTAAAATGCTTGGTAAACAGAAGCTCACGAAAGAGCATCCAGGAAAATCTATGGGAGAACTATCCCAGTGTACTACTGGGAAGATAAACCAACATGAACAGTACTAAAAGAAATTAATATTATTTCCTAAAGAAGGCTCAGGCACGTGATCCAATCACCTCAGGCTAAAAGCTGCCATGATTCCACTAAAATCCATACCTGTCCACATGTGAACACTCTGCATGGAGCAGCTAAAATTGGTTTCACTCCCAGAGAAGGAAGTCTGGGCTAATTCAGAGAATTGTATATTTTTGGTTAGTTAAGAGTCAAGTGCCTGATGTACAGCTCAGCTGAGTTTTAGTAACTTGTTAAGCAATGGTAGCATGACTGGGTGTTCAGAAGCCATCATTATAGTGGCTAGTGGCAGTATGATTAAACTGTTCTTATTTTCAGCTACAGAAGACTAAAACCTGCTTCTGCAGAGCCTGAGTCTCTTTGAAAGACAGGATGATTTAGTCTGACAAAAAATACTTCCAATGTTCTCAAGTTCTCATTTCCTTTACTCTATTCTTTGCACTGCAAGAGTACAAAATGGTTTAGCACCAAGAAGCAGGAATTCTGATCCGCACTTGGCCAAGAATTAGGTCCTTTTAATCCTCAAGTTTTGCAATCCTTAAATTCATCTTTAAAGGACATTATTCTCAGCTTAATTCTTGGGTTGTGAGAATTTTGAACAATCAGTGCACACATTTGATTGCTTTCCTATTTGTATGTAGAAGAAACCAGAATCTTGACTTAGGCTGAAAATAAGGAAATAGGACATAAGTTTTTTGCATCCGTTTCGGAGACAAAAGAAGCTCTAGGTATAAATGCTCAACCTGTATCTTGTGCAACAGATCCATAACTTTATTAAGAAAAATGTGAGGGAGAAAATGTAATTAATCATCCTTCTTGTTTGTTTGTTTCATTCCTCAAAGGATTTTTTTTTTTTTTGAATGTATGCCAGGTAATTTGAAATAGCCATGCAGTGCATTGGATGCTTTGAAATTCAATTCCTGATAGCACTGGAAAATACACTCTCTTAGGCATTTTCTGTTGGAGTGAGTGGATTTTTCATTCTAGTTTCTTTCCTCAGAAAGTCATAGCCAGGTTTTAATGCTATATCCTTGCTATATCCTTAAGGTTTTGACCTTAAGGGGAAAAGGGCTGGAAGTGCATGAATTTATTAAGAAAAATACATTTCTTACATAGAATTTTAGATACAGTCCCTGTCAAAGAACTAGTGAACCATGAAAATACAGCAAGATCAGAGAAAGATGCTCAGAAAAGAGGCAATGCTGGCAGCTAACAGCTGTTTTTCGCTGTTGTTAAATGACCTCTCGAAATGAACTGTGCTGTAGTATTCTCACAGTTAAGATTGTATTAACATTTCAGTATCTGAAACAGGCAGATCTTGGGTACCCCAGCTAATTAACTCAAATGTTTAGTCTGTTCAAACTTTATATTCAACTTCAATAGATTTTTTTTCCCTGTTCTTGAAAACTTAACAGTTTTCTAACCTTTGTTTTTTGAGGACTCTTGAAAATAATTCACTGAAAACAATTAACTGCTGCTTTATGAGCTGAAAATGAGCCAGGAAATGAGCTGAAAAGATGACCTGGATTTTGCTTCTGTCCCTGCCTTCATCCAATATTTGCCTTTGAGCAACTTTTATTGCTCCAGATCTCAGTTTCCAATTGTAAAACAAAGGTACTGGTACTTATTCTCCTTTGTAAGCTGCTTTGAGATCCCTGAATGACAAGTGCTGTGGAAGAGTTGAGTGCCCTTAAGAAGATGGTGTCATGCTTATAGCAATGTGGAATTTTGCCCAGGAAAGAACTGACATGGATACTGAAGTGGTCTTTAGGATGTGCTAATAAGTAGCAATTAATTGTTGTGTGTCTGTAGTAGCTTTACATTGAAGAAGTGGGATGTCTTTCCAAAAGGTGAGCTAAGAACATAAAACTGGCCACAGTACCTCAGACCTGAAGTTCTTTTTGTCCGGTATCTTGAAGAGTCAAGAGTGGGCGATAGCCAGTGTGTAGGAAAGGAAACAAAAACAGAGCAAGAGGGTGGTAATACAACCCTAGAATAATCTCCTAGTAGTAGACTGGAGAAAAGAGACTTCTTAAACTTCAGAGGTGTCCTTATATTGAATTTTTGCTGATATTTTAATTTTGCTGATTCCAGTGAATTTGTTTGAGCTGTATTTTGAATCCCAGTGAACTTTTAATATTGATGATATTTTCTGAAAATGAGGTCCATTGTTTCTGTTTAGCTAAAAGCTGTTATTGTTAGTTGTTTTCCCGCTACCTCTTATGTTAGAAAAAACAACGACAAAACAGCCTCTATTCACCTTCCCCATTTTACGCCTGATTTCATAACCCCCCCTATCATCATCTGCCTTCATCTTCTCTTTTCTGTGCTTAAGAGTTCATTTAAGTATTCCTTGTGTGGAAGCCATCCCATAGCTGAGAGTCACACCACCCCTTTGTGTTGCAATTCTGCTGTAACCTTTTTGAGGTGGCCAGACAAGAGCTTGCCTTGGTATTCATGATGTGACCACGGAAATGGATTTTTAGAGCAGCATTATGTTCTCTTTTTTTATTATCTCTTTCTTCCCCAGTAATTCCTACCATTTTTTACTTTCTCTTCTGTGGGAAAAGTGGCAACTGAGATGAAATTTTCAGGGAGCTAGCTCTTACAACTCCAGTGTCTTTTTTCTAAGGCACTGGAGTGTCTTCTAAGTTTTCCATAACTTTTCATATATAGTTAAAGTTATTTTATTTCCCCATTGCATTACTTTTATATAATGCAAATTCATGCACCATTTTATTGCTTCATCACTTAGTACTGTAAGTCTCTTACAGCTCGTTGCAATCAGCTTTTATTTTTACTATGCTGAGTACTTTAGCTGTCTGCCTCCTGCTCCTTCTCCTTTCTAGATCATTGAAGACTACGTGGAATAGTATAGATATAGTAGTAGCCTCTCACCACGGGGAAACCTGCACATTCCTACTCTTTCTTTCTTATACTTTTACATGTGACATGCTTCCTTCCAGTCCTGCAACAGCTTCATTTTTCTAGGGCCTTTTGGACAAATACCTTGGATTCCTTTAGGGAATTTGAATAGGATGGATCTCCCTTTTCCCCTGCCTCGGTGACTCTTTCAGAGGACTTTCCATTAGCCAAGTCAGCTGTTCCCTTTTATGTCATATTCATACAAATGCCTTCTTTGTTCACAGTGTCCTGCTCAATTTCAAGCGACCTGAATAGAGCCATCACTTCTTGACATCCTGTAAGACAATGTCATGGAGAAAATTGCAGTAAATACCCACATTTGCTTTACTAAATCAAGACTGTGGAAGGATATTGCTAGGATATTGTAAATGTGTCACAGAAGGAGAAGAGTTACTTAAGCTTAAAAAGATAATTGACAAAAAAAAAATTATGAGGATGATTAATATATTTAAGCTACAAATAGCAAGGTTTCTAACATTCAGACAAATAAGTTTCAAATTCCAATAGAAATAAAGGAATAATTGCAATAGTTGAGACAGTATTTCACCTTTGTACAAAGTGATGTTTTAATATAACAGTTTATAATCTGTAGGAATGATCAGTTCTGTTTCCTGTTTTCCACTGTTTATCAGTGTAATTATCCTTTTGACCTTCAGATCTTTAAAATGTCAGTGCTGTTAAAAAAGCATCCAGGTAATCTAGATTCATCTTATATTGTTTTAGGACTATTTAAGAGGGACTGCAGTCAGCACAGTGTTTATAATTATGGTTCACGTGGTAGTGCCAAGTGCCAGGGAACTAGACTGCCAGACCAGAAAAAATATAGCAGTAAATAGAGCTGCAAGTCCAGGAGCAAAACAGGGAGAATTTCGTGTGTGAAATCTGCTGAGGTGAAATTGAAAAATACTGTGGATTTGTTATATAAAAATAGGAAAATGGATGCTTTAATTTTTCTCTAGGTTTTAATGGGACATCTCTGAGATTGGGTGCAAATTTAAAAATGAGTAGATGTGTGCGATTGCTGAATGAAGACATAATATAGGAATTTGGCTGTAATATTCTGACTATTCAAAAAGATAAATGATCTTAAATGAATGCTAAAAGTTAGGATGTAGAAGGCCGCTTCCCACCACTTTAAGCTAGTTAGTCTCTTGCTAGCATGAAGAGTCTTTGGTTATAAAGTAAACGACAAAGCTCAATCAACACTCAAGAGTTATTAAGTAGAATTTTATATAAAAAAGGCCTCCTGGCCATCGTCTAACCAGATGATGCAACGTATGCATACGAGTTCTGTCTGGCCAAATGTGTCCCAGTTTGAGATAATAAGTGGTCTGGTTCAGCTTAAAAAATCATGAATGCTAATTCTTGTAGAATAAGCTAATTTACTGTAGCATTTCCTGTAGGCTAAAAGCACATGCTTAGACAATTATGGCTGACGTGATGCAGTAAACTCTTGCTTTATGATAACTTGTTCATTCAGCAAAGTTTTTCTTGTAATATGCTCCTTGATGTTTTCATGTGATTGCCCTGATACCACAAAGGTACTTTCACTTCTAAACAACGTAACTGTTGTTAGACCATTATTGTTGCACACATTTTTCTGACATGTTTTTTGATATATCGTGAGTAGGAAATATATGCTTATTAAACAATTTAACCAATAATTGTGGATTCCATTCCTAACATCAATCAGATAATATTTGTAGTGCATCTTATTTTGATCTTTGATTTCCCAATACTTGGCTGCATTGCTCTATTCACATTTTTACTGTCTTTTTTTTTTCTAAAGTTCCTTTCTTTGACCATTCTTATAAAATAATTTTGTTCATTTCTTTCCTCTCTATATATGCATTGCATGCATATGTTCATCAGTATGTATTTCATTTTTGCTTTCTCTGAAAAGCATCCCCTAGTTCTTTGAAAACAATTTCATTGCAGATGTAATTTCTTCTTCTGCATATTTTCTTTCTTTCAACTCTTATCCCACTTCTGCTTCTAATTCTGCATTGTTATTCTGAGACAGAGATTTTTTCATCTATTTTTATTATTATTTATCTGTTTTTTTCATTTTCCTTTTCCTGCCTATCTGACTGGTTTATGCTTTTTCTCAACAACTGGATTGCTAATTAATTTGGCTTTGCTATTGATTTTTTTTCTAATTTATTTATCTCTAGCTATTCCCTATTCTTCCATGACTAACAAAACTGTATTTCATGAATTGCAGACTTGTCACATCCCCGAGTTATTCCTACATGACATTTACCATCACTTGCACTGGCTTACAAGCATGCTGTCATAGTCAGATACTCCTGGGTTATAGGAACTAATTTTATCAGAATCCATCCAGAATTTATCTCCATTTATCTCCTGCCTTCATTGTTATTCCTTTCTTCCTCTTTCTTAGGTTCTACAGCTCTTGATTCCATACAGTCTATTCAAAAAAAAAAAAAAAAAATCTAACACCGTGCGTGCTCCTGCATTGTCTCTTTGACCTGCAGTTCTCTGTGTCTCTTATCATAATTCCCAATTTTGTTTGTTTTGTAGCCAATAAGCAACTCATACGACCAGCAGCAGTTGCTCAGAAAACTTTCAAAGTCATTTTTCGTTGGCCATCCTTTGAATTCTCTCCCTCTACTCATCATCCTTTCCAGTTAGGAAATTCCATACGTGAGATGATCAATGGTTCCTGTTTGGAGAAAGACTGCCTCTTCCATTTTTTCTTGAAGCTCTCAATCTCAACGTGTGGCAACTTACATCTAGCCAGACATGGGAATTAGCAACTGGACCATTCCTAGCAGTGCGCCCATGTTTTAGGCTGCCATGTCATCTTCCTTTTCTTTAAAGTGCCGGTGTGATGATTTGCTGGTGAGGTGATATCACTCCCTCTAGGGAATTACTGTCTGTGTGCCATTGTTTTTGATAGGATTTGCTTTTACTGGTGGTGCAATATTCAGTGTTCCTGTCTTGCTAGGTTATAGTTAAAGAAATCGTTAAGAGAAGCCTTGCTGAGTCTAGTGTTGCCAAAGATCCCATGATGGGTGACTTGACTCCCAGATCCTGAACATCTGCTGTGTTACATCTCACTCTTCTTAAACACGTTTTATTATTCCCTTTTCTGTATGCCAAAAAGAATCATTACGGTGTCTGTGACCTTTGGAAGGGGAACTTCTGTAGCAAAAGGTCCTGCCTGATAATCATGTCAGGACAATATGACAGGGCAATTAAAAAGATGAGTTAAGAAATGGGCAGACTACTCATTTGAGGTCAAGATGACAGTATATAATGCTCTGGCTGATATGACTGCTCTAATGCCAATTTAGGTTACTTAATCCTGGGGAGGACTTTGCTACATTGTATAAAAATGCAAAGTCTAAGGAGATTAATATTTGCATTTCCTGAGAGTGAAGAGGAGGAGCAAACATTCTGGGCAGCATAGAAATACTAAGTTTCTATGAAGCGCAAAACAGGAAGCACAGCAGAAATGAGCAAAATAAATACTAATTGCCCATTAAACTCTCAAAAGAGGAGAAGAACAGCATAATGACTTCCTGTTTAAACTCCTGAGTTTAAGGATAACTGCAAAGAATGCTTCACAGTCAGAATTTTCTCTTTTGCCAATATCTTGGCTATATCATCTGACTTAGGGAGATGAATTTCAACTCATATGGATTTTAGCAATTTTTCTGATAAAAACAATTAGACAAAAATCTTTTGTGAGAAAATTATTTTTGTTTTGAAAGGACTTCTGAGTTAGAATGTTCAGATTAAAACTGAACATTGCCAAAACAAGTGATCCAAATGCTGTTTGAATTATTAGTTTACAAAGCCATTTTGAGGCTCTGACTTTTTATCTCAGTTTGGGAAAAGGTAACAACAAACCTTCAGTGTTCTGGCAATATACAAAAACCACGTCTTTCTCAGTGCCTGTAGTTGTGGGTCTTCTTTCAGCAATAAAGATATCCTTGGCACATCAAAAATAACACTAAGAGAATCAAAATTTGATCTTTGAACTCATTTGTCCATCAATATGTATAAATTAAAATTCCTTATTTCTCCTATCCATTGCAAAGTGGAAATAATGTTGAATAAAGAAAAATAAATAAAATCGAGTCAGATTAAGGATAAATAAATTTTAAAAAGAATGTACTGTCTACCATTGTAACTTCTTTTAGACAGCAACTCGTCAGTCTCTGTTTAAGGAATCAATGTGTGAGTTTTGTCAGAGCCGTCCAGCTCTGAGAGAAATTAATTTGTTGACACAGAGCTCTAGCAGTAACAGAAGGTCCTTGACAGATAATTGTGTACTTTGCTAGATAATGTACAGAGGCTTTTTTCTAGGAAAACTCTCTTTGCAGTTGTAAGATCTTTCTTCCTTTGAAATGCTGCTATATATAAGGAATAAACATTAGAGTCTTCATTTTCTTTGCAATCAGAGTAATTCTGGTAGTCACTATAACTGTATAGATGCACACCACCTCATAGTTAGCTCCATTTTCCTTTCAGATAGTTTTTTGTTTTGTTTTGTTCATTTTTGCTTTGTTTTGTTTTGTTCATTTTTGTTTTGTTTTTGTTTTGTTTTGTTTGTTCTTGCAAGCTGTGTTCCTTTTGCAAGCCTCTTCCTTATTTGATTCCCAGGATATGTTTTCTCTGCAGAATGAACTCAAAGCCATCATCCCCCGAGTTGTAGTAAGGGGGGGTGGCATCAAACCCATTTTGAATAAGTGGATAATAAAAAATGCAATTGATTGTGTTGAGAAAAAATTATCCCAGAATCACAGAATGGTCGAGATTGGAAGAAGCACTTGTAGTTTATCTCTTGCAATACCCCTGTCAAGGAGGGTCACTTAGAGAGTGTTGCCCAGGACGATTATATCTTTAGAGTAGATTTCCTGGAGGGCTACGGAAAGGTGTTACTGAGCCTCATGTCTTTCTGAAATGAAGAAAGGTTCTTTTAAAAGAAATCGTTGAAATAGACGCATTAAATTCTGTTTCTGTTAGGCAAAACAAGTCATCAAATTTACATCTTTTGTCTAGGGGTTTTTTGCTTACTAACTTTGGCTTGGAGCTGTCATCTTATTCATATAATAAAAATAGTCTCATAAATCCTGAGAAGACACAACCACCCTTACTCGTTTGTAAGATAACAGGTCACAGCCTGGTAGCTTGGTAGCTCAGGCGGGATCCACTGTAAAATGTGAAAGCTCGTTAAATGATATTCTGTGGACAACTGGATCAAGCCCAGCACTTTTTTTCTTTTTTTCTGAAATACTCATAAATTTGTAACTAAAGTGAACCACTATTGAAAAATACCTGTTTCTCTTCATTGAATATTAATGCGTCCTGGGATGATCAGCTGTCTGGTAGTAATCCAAAATGAGGTGAGGCAAATTCAACTCAGCTCTTTAATCTTTTACTTTTCTATTCTCATTGTGTGATAGAATCCCTGCCAGCAAAGACAAGTCACTTTTTTTTCCTTTTTTTTTTTCCTGTAGAAGCCTCTGGGAAGGAACTAGTAACAGGAGCTAGCAAAACTCGTGTGCTGTCCCTGTGCAGTGACACATGTTTAAAAGAGTCTTATGAGAGAATGGGAACTTAAGCCTCAAAAAAGCTATGCATAATTAATTGTAGCTTTAAAAGCCAGGAGATATAAGTGATTTTTTAACTTGACTTCATGCATAAAACAAACCACAGACCATGGGTCTCTCCTGGCTTGACAATCCTTTTTGTTTCCAAAAAATTGTCTCTTGGGTTGTCCCATTCCAGTACATTTCAACCAGCTCTAGATGCTGCACCTTCCCCTGCTGTTCCTGGTAATAAGCTCTTTCAAAAATTGGAGCTCTGTTTTCTGCTGGGAAAGACAGGCAAGACAGTGTTGATTCCCCCACAGTCCCTTTCTCTTGAATCAGGTTACTTTTAGTTTTCTAGCCATATCTGTTTTCTTAAGTTTTTCCTCTCCCCTTCTCATGAACTGAGCTCAGTGCTGATGGGTAACCAAGAGATAATCAGATTCATGGATTAGGCTCACTGCTTTAAGGGAGATTTTAAAAGGTATTTGTTAAACATTAAGAAAACGTGATTATGTGAGTAAATGTTAGAGTTGGAAGCAGATTTTAATGTGAGACCCTCCCTAAGAATCTAAGGAGATTGGATTTGATTTTGCTATTTACAGAGTAGCCATTTATGAGAGTCAGATCTGGAAATAAACTCCTCAGATTTGTGCCTGTTTTTATAGCTCAGCGTGGTGGAACTTGGGATCAGTGTTCCTGGAGCCTTGGGGGAACACTGGGACAAATTTTCTGTAAATGGCAATTATTAACTGTGTCACCAAAATGCCAAATGGATTAAGGTAACCAACCTTTTGCCAAAGAGATCTTCCTGCCTTTTTGCAGCCCTTTGGCTTCCTATTCAGAGAGGTGGTTATATTGGGAAATGTAAAGACTATCAAGATAGGATACATTACATCTAACTCAGAATAGAAATCCTTTTGCCTAAAACATGGGTGCCTTTTGAATTGCTTTAGCAGCCCCATGTGAGACTGACAGAATTGACACAGACTCTCTAGAAAGTGTATGTCTTTCTGAAGTAGTAGCTTGAGGCTGGGCAGCTTTCACCACTACACCAAAACAGGCCCTTACTGCCTGTGTTTAGGCAATTAAATACAGCCCTGTAACACTTGGTGTCTTGGCTACCTGTTTGTGCAAGTCTTATTAGTAGTCATGTGGAAAGGAAGTGTGGAGAGTAGAAAGTAGGGAGAGTCAGCTCGTGCTGAAGCAGACATCTCAGATGGATCTGAGGAACGGCTATGTAGAAGTAGCTATTTTTCTCTATTGTTTTTTAAAAGAGTTGAAGGTGACTAGATTGAGGGTAGATACCTTAGGACCTCTTGAAAGGCTATTAATTTTTACTGCAGAAGTGAGTCCTATCGTCTCCATCCTTTGAGAGGTTGGACAGTAATGGAGAATTAGGGATAAAAGATGCACGAGAGTCAACAGGATTGCACTAGGGTGTTTGCGAGAACATCCACCACACATACAGTCCTACAAGCATTAACAGAAGAGTCAGAAGTCACTGTCACTCTAAAAAGTAGAGTTTCATCTTACTGAGTACTTCCTCAGGTGGATTTTAGTGTCTACCTTCAGATCTTTAAGTTTGAGCACTTTGACCAAAATGACTAAGGATATACAAAAAATTCAATGCAAGAATTGGGAAAGGCACGGTGAGTGACTGAGGCCTCTTTTCTGGCCTCAATATTCCTCTCTACCAATTTAGAAGGAGGCTCTATGTCAAAGTAATGTTCCTCTCAATCTTTCCTCTCACATCTGGGACAGCTTACTGAAGTGGACATATATGTTTCCTTTTAGGATCTATGGAAATCCTACCTGCTTTCCTTCTTCTCAAGGCAGAAGTAGTTTCTTAGCAGGAGACACTTGAAGGGCACTAGTTATCTGTGCCTAAATTGCTGAGTTCTTGTTTTTGCTTTGTCTTCCATGGAATGCTCAGCTCTTAGTGGTACCCAATACAGTGTGTGTATTAGCCAAGACACTATTAATGTTGTCAACTAGATCTAGAGCTAGAGCAACTAGAGCAAGTCAGTTAACAGGGATAAATGCAAACATGCATGCTAAGTAAGGTGAGAAGTAAAAATACATCCTTTTTGTGTATCATCATTTTCTTTTAGCATCTCTTGAATAGGGAAATGGTAGGATGGGAGGAAAATGAAAAATTAATTTATATAGAATAACAGTAGTTCTAGTGATGTAATTCCCAACCTTTACACATAGCAATTCTCCTTCTGGACTGATGAATCATATTTCTACAATTTAATTTCAGAGATCAAACTCTCTAATTTTTCTGATACAGCCTGTGGCAATTTATATTTCCTATTCTCTACTGTCACATCAGACTAGGACTCATGAAACTTAAAATGCTGTCTCCAGTAAGGTTCATAATGTTAATCTCATTTGATTAGTTCTGCTTTTATTTGGAACTTGACCTTATCTAAGAGCCTAGAATTCCATTTGGCATCTTCCATTATGATTGTGAAAACTGCGAGTTTTGACTTGGTGCCTTTTTTTCATCCTTGATAGACATAAGTGAAACCTGGCCCTGATGTTACAGAGAATGCTGTGATTTGGTAGTAGATTTTCAGAGGCAGAACTTTTTTCCTGTGGTTGAAGGACACCCTCATCGACCCACCCCTCAGCAGTAACCGGATGAACATTCCTCTTATTAATGAGGAGTCGTTCAGACACCAGTGAGAAGAATTTAACATTCAGGTGAAATCAGTGATTCGAAACAGTTTTGGTCAGTTGGAGCTCTTAAATATAGCAAAGACAATTGCTAGCAAGAAAAAGCAAACAAACTGTGCTATTTTTTGTGTTACTTATACTCCTGAAGGTCCTGCTGTGCTAAGAAAGTACTTTCAGAAAGACCACACACTAACAGTTAGAGCAGAATTTTGGCAGCTCACATGAACATTTATTGTACATGATTTCTGGATTACCAGTCTCTCGGTGTCTGTTAAAAGTGCCCATTGCACCATTTATTATAAACAGTGCTACGGTTGCCCCAGGGAGTAATGTGGTGGTTCTCAAGATACTGTAATCACTGAAATATGCTGCATGAAAAAAAAAAAAATGTATTCTGCAACCATCTCTAAATTGGCAAAGCTGCTACAATGTTCATAAATAGCTGAAAGTCAATCACAGAAATGCTCCTTTCGTGGACTGCAGAATGCCAGGAGGCCTGGGACTCTGGAAGTGAGATAAACATCATCTTACAACTATGGGTCAGCAGTCCTGAGAAAGGAGATCTGCATTTATCACAGTGCGCCTTCAATTTTGAGCAGTATGTTTCAAACTACTTTTTCTATTGAAAGCAACCCAAATTGTTCCAAAGTGACAAACTCTTCTGCTGATCACAGCCTAGAAATTACAATCTTCTCTTTTTTTCTTTTTTTTTTTTTCCTGTTTACACTGAGAGGAAGATATATAAGAAACTTATATATATGAAAAGATTCATCTGCTCTGTTTTAAATTCTCGTATAAACTGAGTAGCTTTCACAGATTATAAAAGGAGTGCAGTGTGACACTGAGATCTCTTCAGAGTATCTTTGTACATTGGGTCCTTGTTCATTGGAGCCTTACCTAACCATGACAATCTGTTGTGGAATAGGAGGGTGATTCCAAGCGGTATCAACACAGCACGGTGCTGTACAGAGTCCACATGGAGAGCCTTGAGAATCCAGCTGAAAAGACAGATACATGTAGTCTAATGGGTCCCACTCCTTAAGTTCCTTATGGCACTCAGGGAAGGTTCCTGACTGGAACTGCTAGATTTGTGCTGCATTTCCACTGCAGTTTTGTAAAGATTAATTGCTGTTGCATATTTGTTACATAAGCTGATATTTCTAGTAAACTTCTGAGTCTTCTATCATCAATGGTAAAACTAAGCGGTTGATTTCACTTGGATCAGAACTGCAAAATGCCTTTTAAAGTGTGTCTGCTCCCTTAACTCACTGTTTGACTATTGTCTTTTTTTCTCTTTCTTTTTTTTTTGGCAGATAAATTTTGTATTTCTATTTAACATAGTTAGGATTTTAATGACAAAACTGAGAGCTTCAACCACTTCAGAAACAATACAATACAGGTAAGTCAGCTGATACTTCTTGCTGTTTGTAATGTCAAGAAAGAACTGCCTTCCGTGTCTTGTCCTTCTTCCATCTTTAGGGAACAAGAGCGAAGATCTCCATCAAAGCACTGCCTGTAATCAATAGCAATACAATTACTTTGTGTTTATAGATTACTGTGCAAGCCCCAGTATTTACAATAGAATTAATGGTTGCTTTAATGTGTAGAGTGTGGGAATGAAGGATGTTTCTGCCCTCTCCCATTTGCAGGCATCAACATTAATGTAGCCACTCAGTGGATTTGTGTCAGGGAACTGATTGAATGAATCATTACGTTTTAATGGGATGGTTTTTCAGGTAGATCAGTACCAAGAGTTCAGTGATGGTGCAACCTCACAAACTCTACTGTGACAGAAGAGAAAGGAATGCAGCAGGAATAAGGTGACCTGGCCCTTCTGGCATCAGCTCAGTCCCAAACAGTAATGAAATAATATTCCTTGAGATCTATCAGGAAACAGTGAGTGACCCTTCCACTCTTCCTACCTGCAGCATCTTGCAAGATGGGTCTTCAGAGCATAGTCAGGGCTCCTCTACAGATAAAGAAGTCCTCCCATTCTGTGAAAGAGCATGGGATTTGTGGGGTAAAAGACAGCCATGATCCTCCAAAAGTCATTTGTAAAAAAATCTTTACAAATATGTAAACTATACTAAGCTGACATCTGAGTCCTCAAATCAGCCTACTCTTCATTTTGGAAACAGGTTTGCTGCATTGACATGTTTTTATTTTATCTATTTTCTTCCTGTTGCTCCTGTGTAGAGTTTGGGGGCAATTCTGAAATTAATAAACAAGATAAAACAAGAACTAGCACAAAAAAAAAATCGGATTCAAAACTCAGTGCATTTTTCTCTGTGCTGCAGTTAAGAGGGATCATTAGACGTAGTAGATTCTGAGGCAATCTGAAGTAACCGTCTTCGTTCTTGAACAGATGATGGTGATCTTATCTCTGTTACAAACTCTCTGAGGTGATCTTCTCTCCCCCAGTCTAAATAGAAACCCTTTCGATTACAAGCAAGCCTGGAGCAAGCCTTGTTGCTCTAAAGCTGGGTACTCCAAAGCTTTGTTAAGCAAATATTAAATGATGTGGCAGGTAGTTTAAGACTGTCACTCTAATATGACACTGTCTGTGTCTTTGTGCTCCATGCTTTCCTACCTGCTCGTCTTTAGCTGCCTCTTGCTGCTTTATGCTTAGATATGGTAGCAAACGTTTGTACAGCACCTGGCACAATGAAGTGCTATTCAGTGGTTAATATTGATTAATGCTATTAATATCTATTAATAATACACTATTAAAATACAAATACTAAAGACTTTCCTCTGGTTATTCTGTTAATAATCATTTAAGCTTCATTGTGCACCATCTGCTTGTTTATTATTTGTTAGATAACCCTTGGATGTATAGGTGTAGTAGAGAGACCATTTACACTCCAAACTGAAAAGGGTGATGGATATAAGGCAGGTCTATGGGAATAGAAACACTGGTCATCAGCTGAATCATGCACTTGTCACATTTTCTCCTTGCTTGTAAAAATATTACACTCCCTGGAACTCAAAAGAATCTTAAGACTTCAGCCTGAAGCAGATATTGGCGGTAAGACAGAAACAGTCTGGAGGACAGACAGAAAGGCAAGGATATAGAAAAGGTTTCCATTTGACTGCTAGAGTTCATGGTGTGGAGACAGTCAGATTTGAAGGTAGAAGCCCTCTCAGAACTTAAAGGGGTCAGGTACTGATTGGAAATTGTCGCTATCAAATTCACCTATTACTTTTCAACACAAATTGGAAACTGTCATCCCTGTTCCTGCTGCTAAACTCTGTCCACCCTTTCAACCATGTGATCAGGCTCCCTCTTACTTAATCCTCTCCTAGTTCTGGGAAACCTGTATCCTTCAATGCTTGAGGCCCAAGCCTGGCCTGGGAGGATGCAAGGAGCTTTCATGCTAGGTTGTAGAATAAGCTGGTCATGAGCTTTGAGATGGGTCATATGCAGGCAGGCTGAGAAGGGCCTGAAATCTGGATGTTCCCCTAGGCAAATGCTCATAATATTAGGCCATTGTGCAAAAATAGACCTTCACGGCTGTCCTCAGAAAATGCACTAGCAGAGTGACCTGAGAGATGGAGGCACCCACGGGGAGTATTAAGATTGCCTGACTCCATCACTTGATTGGAACAGAAGTGGACATATATTTTTTTTTCTGAAAATGCCTCTTTCCTCCAATGACTGTACATGCTGGACAGCCCCTAAACACACATATCTTAAGATATCCTTCTGTTCTCTTGCTCACTCCCTATTCAACATGTGCAGGTGCTGACCTGTCTTATGGAGGCACTCAAATTCCCCCTTCAGGTAATACAGATACTTAATTATCCTCTGAATTGCTCTCAGAATCCTGCTGTCTTTCCACAAAAGGAAGTATTTATTTGGATTGGGTCATTTTGCAGCAGTTCAGATAACACTGTTGTTCTTTCTTGTGTTCATTGCTTTTTCTCTTTCCACTTCACAGGAAGGCAGTCAAGGCAACATTAGTCCTTCTGCCTCTGCTAGGCATCACCTATATGCTCTTCTTCGTCAACCCTGGTGAAGATGACATTTCACAGATTGTTTTCATCTATTTCAATTCCTTCCTGCAATCTTTTCAGGTAGGAGAATGAGTTTATGGCTGATATTAACTACTGCTAGGAGGCAGTCTGTGTTCTTTAATTTTGAAGCTTGTAGCAATGAAGTCCATGGCAGAATTAACAGGTAAAAAGAATTCAGCTTCATAGTTCATACTTTCTTAATAGATGCATGCAGCTCTCCTCTCAGATATGTACCAGAGGGACTCATTGCCCTTAACATCAGTTGTTCATATGTTAAGTCTTCAGGTGAAGCTCTTCACCTAGGCTCCCTCTGATGAGAAAGATGTTGTTTCATCCTGTTCTCAAATGACTGTGAGAGAAGGATGAATCAAACTCCCTAGGTACCTGTATCTCTTCAGTGAATACAGAGGGAGATTAAATTTAGATTGGAAGTTGCTAAAGCAAAGGAAAACTCTTCTCTGTTGGGCTTGCTTGCATTACACAGACATGAGCTATCCCCTCTTTTACTTGAATTTAAGAGGAGTTTTGCCAGGATGTGTAAGACAGTGGAAGGTGAGTAATTGCACCATCTCTCTGAACTTATTGCAAAGCCAGACGGAACGTACTATGTTTAGGCACATATTTCTGCTTAGATGTGTCCTGTAGCCTTAAGACACTCTTGAACTGGGTATGAGTGTGTCTGACATTAGTATATTACTTCTGCAGGAATGGGTACTCTAGTATTCAGGATATGAATACAAATACAGAGCACACACACACTCTCAAACCAAATCTATGACTGCAGGTTCCAAAGGTTTTGAGCTCTAGATTACTACTTTTATTTGAAAACTTTTATTTTTGAAATCCAGAACATCACACCATAAACAGAAACACAAAATCCCAAAAGATGGGTGATCCTTTAAATCCATGAACTTTGATCTATGATCCTTTAAATCCATGAACAGGGACTTTAGCCCTTACCTATGAACCTATCCACATTTTTAATTTGATGTATCTCCTGAAGCTTAATGTCTTCTGTTTATTTTTACTATTAGAGATATGAAGATGTATGTAAGAAACGTAGCTTGGGATTCTGTCTGAGAAAAGCATTACAATAATTGCTGAAAGCAAAATGGATGGGACTGTACTCACAGATTCAAAATTTAAAGTGTCATCGTGTCATCCTCTGAACTTCCATTATAGTCATTACAGTCTTGGCAGTTATTAAAGAGGTCTGGCCATTACTGTCAATGGATCCTACAGTGCATTTCAGCTCAGCTGAACATAAACAACCTGATTTGATACGTTTGCCCACACACAACCATCTAAGACCATTTGAAACCTCCCTGTGGTATCCTTGATATCTGACCGCATAGAACTGGTAGGCATGACACAAGATATGTGAGAAGCCTGTGACATTTTGAGAAGGCAGCTGGAGGCTCTAGGTACATTTTAGTGCAATTGCCCCTTTAAGCATTGCCATCTAGACTGTGCTCTCAATTCTCATCTGTGAACTGCAATCCACCTTGTATTTTCTGATGAAAGTGTAGGGTAGAAATTTGATCAGTCTGTAAGTGGATGATCTCAACAAGAACATAGTTATGCTCAGGATGATCTCAGGATAAAGCTCAATCTGCAGTTCATCATGTTGAAATGCTTACCTAATAACTGACTGCTTTCTGTTGTTTTCAGGGTTTCTTTGTGTCAGTATTTTACTGCTTCTTGAATGGTGAGGTAAGTTGTATCCTCTGCTGTAAATGTAATTAATTCTTCAGAAGTGGAACCTACCTGCCTTACTAATTTTAGGGAAATGAGATGTATCTGCACAGGGTCGTAGTCACATCAGTATGGTGCTCTTGAAGAAATTTCCCTAAATGTGCATCTCAATTTCCCAGCCCACTTTGTGAGTGACCTTTTTTTCAAAAAGCTTTATCAAATGCAAGTTATCACGTGGGAGGTCAGGGCAGAGGAAAAGTCTCCTCAGATTATAAAAATTTATTCCATATTGTCAGACTTCTTTGAAGTTTCTCATTAATTCTAAATATGATTTCTGGGTATACAAGTGCATTACTTCTAAGCTTGTTAAGGATATGCTGTAGGAGAGCTATTTTTATAATAGGATTGCTCTGCTGAGTAAGTCCTTTTTCTGTGTGGATATCCAACTCTGAGTGAGATTTAAAGAAGAGGGGTGGGGGACAGAGTTGGTGCTGTTCCTCAGCGTTAATTTTGAGGACTGCTACTCATGCAAGAAATGTCTCGCTAATTTCTCTCAGCGTTTGACTTAACACCGTGAAGTGTGAGAGATTTATGTCTTTTCTCCTGCTTTTTCTGCCAGTGTCTCATTTATTTGCATTGTGTGTCATCTTTGTCCAATTAAATTCTGGGCCACTGTAGAAATGAATTCCATGTCTTAATTATTCCTGCTGTATATTTCACACGTGCCACTGTTTAATTTCATTGTGTGCTCCCTGTGTGACGTTATGAGAAAGAATGAGCATGTCTTCTTGCCCAGCTGCCCTGTAACATTTTCTACACCTCAGCCACTGAAGTGCCAGTATTTTTCTGGCTTGTCTTCTTATTCCTCCTCCTCCTCCATCTACTTTGGAGTGATGCAAAAAAGAAAGAATGCTGCTTTCTCAAACAAGGAACATGCTGTTTTCATAGACTGGAAATATTTTTAGTTCTCTTTCTGACTTCCTTTCACTGAATTCTGAGCACTCCATTTACCTTAAAAATAGGAAGGTGAAATTGTCCCTGATATGTGCAGACCCCTTAACTGTGAGATTACAGTTAGCTCAAAAACTTGCCATATATCTGAGTTCTTTTGTGATCCTTGTCAACACCCATATCTGTTTTGTGTGGCTCTGTACTGTATCCTCTCCTGAAAGGGTTAAAGGCACCAGAAGCTTGGTATATCCCTTCAGTAGGGCTTGTAATATTTCCCTAGTTTACATTATTAATGCAGAATGAAAACCTTCCATGGAGACAGTAAGGTTGGTTTTGTTTGATTTATTTTTTTTGATTGGTTTATTTTCACCAGTGACACAGTGAATAGCTGGGAGTGGAACTTACAGCAATCAGGACTTTTTTACAGGCAATTTTACAGGCAATCAGGACTTCACATTACCCAAGTAAACTTTCATTTTTTGAGACTAGGCTAGGGCCAGTAGGCAGATCATGCTAGTTCATTCTTTTAGCTGTTGTGGGATTATTCCAGCTATCTTGAAGTGGGTGAAATGCCTCCTTCTTCACTACAGCCATCTGAACTTCTCTCTCCACAGTCATAAATGAACCATAAATCAATCCATATGCTGTATCTTAAATGAGTGCAAACATCGTTAGCCTAATAGAAGGTCATAATGTTTCACCTCATATATTTCTTCTATGCCTCGATGACACAATCTAATAGCAGATCTGGAATATGATTTCCTTAGCAGTGATTTTCTCATGTACTATTTCAGTTTAGATGGGTAGTTCTGTGGGAATCAGCTCAATGTTAAAATGTCCAGCTTGACTTTTTTAGACTTAGGTTCCTGGAAATGATCTGGTGTCCAAATTCCATTATAGTCATTGGAGATATATATCTTTATTCAACTTCCTGCGTACAGGTCTCTAGTGCCACCTGAGAGGCTGTAGAGCATAGAACCTATAGAAAACACAAACCTTTTGGAGAGGCAGTGGGAAGCCAAGTGGGACACGGTGGGACTTCTCAAACACTACTAGCTCTCTAAGCTAATTCAATAACTAATTCAAGCTTATAGTCAAGACAGTCAATACAATCTCATTCTCATCAACTTATCCTACAATAGACATCTGTATTTGTTCATCTGAACAATACTAGGCTTCATTGACAGCATGGCTATAATGCTTGCCTAGAGGCTGAGCTCATATGTACACACTGATATGCACGTTGGGATGTGATCTGACCTAAATCAGTCAACTAAATTCCTATGATACCCATATGGTTATATCTAATATAAAGCTTCCTCTTGCCTGGCTAGACCATAGCAATTCCCTACCTACTTCTTTGAGATTTATGATAAAGGTGAGTGCCCAAATATTACAAAATTTTCTCCTTCAAAACTGCAGAAGGACTTTGGACTCATCTTAAGGTACAGAGGAAATGACTTTGAAGTACCATAAAGGTTTGAAACGATGAAATTTCAACCCTATTCCAGCTTCAGCTCTCCATAAGCTCGAAACAAGTAGAAAACTCAATGAAGTATAAATAACCATTCTCAGAACCTTCTGAGTTTGTGATTACATTGTCCAGAATTATGAAGTTTGTAATAATATACAGTTATAAAAGTTCTCCTTACTAATAGTGCCTATTCTCAGTAGATCACCACATACTCATAAAGCATTCCTCACAGGTTATGTTGCTCAGATCACATCCCAAAGGCCACATTACTCATATTAAGAACTTGTAGTCAGGCTGTGTGCTGTCTCCTTGTGAAGTGAAAGAACTGTACAGACTACACTGCCACTCAAGGCAAGTGTGAAGGCCTTGGTTGCTACCACATGTCACCAAAATCCTTATCTTTGCCAGACTGTCACATGTCATGTTTTCTTTCACAGCTCCAGGATTCATCTGTATTTTCTCCTCATTTGTACTCTCATCACTGGCATTATTAAACAAAGTAAAAAAAAAAAGTCGTTTGGCCTTCTTCAGTGACTTGAATAGGATTACATGCAAATCATGGCATGCCACGGGTTCTCTAAAGATGAATCTGAGGTCATTCAGAAGGCTCACAAGTCTGGCTGGTGTCATGAGGAGCCATTTATTCCTTTCTATTCTATTAAATTATTTTATTGTATTCACCCATAATGACTTACTTTTTCCTCCCTCTCTTCATTTTCATCTGTACAATTTCTTATTTGCTCAGCTAACTCTTTCCCTGACATTCTGGTTCTATTTTATTTCAATTATTGGTAAAGTGTTTTGTGGAGAATTTAGAACCATACAGGAGCCCCTACAAAGACAGATGAATGAGATTTTTACATTTATAATTGACCAAAGGCATTGATCTTTCTTACTGACTATTCCTAATGACTTTTCTGTCTGTGTGCACACTGTCACTTAGCGTTCTTCAAGGACAATTATGACTGTGTTTTTGTCTTGTAAACCATAGGAAAGGAAGGATGTAAGTGCGGTCTAGTTCCTTGGAAAGGAGGCAGGCAAAACTGAACTGTAGGTATGAGACATGAAAAAGCTGAGCATGGTGATTAAGAGGTCCAAAGAGATGTATAAAGCTAGATTCCTTAACCACTCACTTTCTTAACCACTGGGTCAGGAAGTCTTTCAGTCAGCTCTATCTATGGTCATGCTGTGAGGGAGCCATCTGGCTAAAGATAGATATTACCTCTGTCAGTGTCTGTGTCTGCGCTAGTCATGGGGACTTATACAGTCGGTGGAGTACTGGCCATTATTTATGTCATTTGAAGAGCAGTAAATTAGATTAATTATGCCTTAAAATACATATTTTTTTCCTCACTCACTATAGAAGATATTCAGGGTGGTGGATCAAGTGAAAATTTCTAAACAGTGGAGATCTTTGATCAGGTTACTCACAACTCTTGCACCAGTTCTAAACCCAGAGCAGGTAAATCCTATCCCATCACTGATGTCCAGAAACCCTTTCTTTTACAGGATGTCATATTCTCTTATTAGCATATTTCAGTGCTATTTCATCGATTGTAGAAGACTTCTCATCTGATCGCATATATCAGTTGTCTTTTTGCTACAGAACATGTGTAAAAGCAATGATCCTGATGACTTGAAACAAAAAGGAATGCATGTTATACACACATATTTGTCTGCGTAATTAATTCAAGTTGGATGAGACTCTAGAGTCATCTTGTCCAATCTCCTGTTATATCTTCTGATCAGGGCCTCATCTCATTGAGTTTGAAAATCTCAAATGTGCATTTGCTCGGGTGCTGCTCCATTCTCATAGGGAAAACTTTTCCTAAAAACTTTTCCTAATGTCCAGCTGGACCCATTGCAAGTGTCTTCCCACAAGCAAGGTCAATGAAAACTGGGTTTCCTTCATTTTTTTTCCTTCCCAGTTATTGGAATTTTTCCCATACACATCTATAGTCCTTTGGAGTTACATGCAGAGCAAGAGCTCATATATACTGTGTCTCATCTGGAGCTCGTGTATTTGAGTTGGCCTGCAATAGCTGACTTGCACTTAACCTGCTGCAAGGCAGATAATGTCTCTTTGCCTTTCCCCTGGTAGTGGCACTCCCTGAGCTTCTCACTTCTCTCTGATGCATGATTTTCATAGAGTTTGTAGGAATGCAATTATTCTTGAGATTTCTACACTTCTAGGGACTGGTCAAAAGATATGAAAGTGTCAGTAAGGGTATAGATGACCTGGGATGTAACTAATGTAATCATAGACTTACAAAAGAGTGTCCTGGGAGTCATGATTCATAGGTTTTTCCTTTTTTATTTTTTACTTTCATTTTTCTCCAGCTATAAATAGAACTAAGAAAGAAGCATCTCTTACCTTCCTTAAGATCATAATAAGATGACTGCCTCTTTTAAATACTGTGAGCATTATTTAAAACTTTCTTAGTTACTTTCTTAGCTTTTGAATCACCACTATTTCAGCTCAAATCCAGTGCAACATTGTAAGGTTTGTTTTATAGATGACGAACACTTCAAGTGCTGCAATGTACTTGAGTCAACAGAAGACCCAGTTTGACATATTTCTTGCTAAACAATAGTGAGATACATAGAAGGATGCTTTCAGCTTTTCATACATGAAACTGCTCTTTTGTTGCTGTGATAGTATTTTCTCATTATTAACTTCAATTTCTTTTGGTTGGCATTGGTTTATGTTTAGTTTTATATGCAGTGCAGTCAGTGTTTCTCGATTATCTCCTATGAAAAAGCCTCACAATGAACAGTACAGAAGTACCATCATGATCTCAGGACACCATCCCTGCAAGAAGTGGGCATGAAGGGGATGTCACTAAATCCACATGAGATCTCAGCAGTGTAAATGAGATCCATAGCAGATTTTGCTCATTTAACTCATAATTGCATCACCTGCTAGGATTGTACTGTAACAAAGACATGTAAGCTGTTGCATGTCACACAAGTTATGCTGGTGAATCGGGGAGAAGCAGCTGAGGTGCAGAACTCACCGTCCTCTAAGCCGCATTACTTCTTAAAAAGTGAAGTTGCTGTGGACAAGCTTGTGTGTGCCACGGATGTGCATAAGAGGTCACTGGCACTTGGCTAATATAAATTGACTGGAGACTATGCAAAAAAAGATGCACCGGTTGGATGTAGAGAGTATTTACTAGCCCCAGAGGGAAAAGTCAACATCAGGGAAAAAAAAAAAGAAGAAGAAAAAGAGAGAGAAAGAGAAGGGAAAGGCAGATGAACAGTGAGTACAGGCAGAAAGAGGAGTCTGATTTTTCAAGACTTGGCTTCATTTCACCAAGCTCTGTTTTTGAAAAGTCAGGTAGGAGTTGGATGTCTGAGCTGCCCTATAGCACCGCTTTCTGGTGCATTAGTCCTGTAGTATCCCGGACAGTGACATAAATGGTCCAACCTACCTAGCTGTTCAAATAAAATGAGCACTGCTTTTTCAATCAATATTTTTGTCTCCGGATGCTTTTTCGTGACTGAGTCAGCACAGAGGACAAGATGACTCTAACATATCTAGAATTACATGATATAGGAATCTGGCACCTGAAATAATTTATTGTCATAAGATTTAAAATGTCTTTTTGGTTTTCACCTAACAATATATTCTTAGCTGATAAATATAAGGGATTTGGGTACATATTTGTCTTCATGTGAAAATTTGCTACAGGCACAAGTCAAAGCAGAATTTAAACATATTTGTGGCTTGAAAGTACATTCAAAATTGAATTTTAAATGGTAAATATACATGCCATTCAGAGTTCAATGTGAACTTTTATATTGGTGAATTTATTTTGCCCTTTATTTTTAAAAGAACCTCATCCACAATGCTTGTAAGAACATTTGATTTAATCTTAGTGGCAAAGAGCATTTGTTTCTGACAACATCAGAGCACTTCATGCACTATGACATTATGAGGAGAAGCTAAAGGAATTAGACTTGTGTATCCTGGAAAGAAGAAGGCTTCAGAGGTACCTAGCAGCCTTCCAACAGCTATGGAAATCCTGCCAGGCTCTCCATGGTTGTGCATGATAGTAGGATGAGGTCATAAGTTGAAACAAGAGACTGTATATTAAAAAGAAACTTTAATAGTTTCTCAACTATTAACAGTTGAGACAGTCAAGCAGTGGAAAAGACTACCCAGTTTGCCTACATTGTTGAAGAGTTTCAGTACCAGATATAGAGCACCTTATGCTTGTTTTCTTTGCATGAAATGAAACCAAGGAAAACAGTTGGTATAGTTCACCAACAAAAAAGGCTTGCTGCTGTTAGCCCTAATAACTGGCCAGTGAAGACAGTTGTCAGCCCAGAGCTTACATAGGGAAGCTTCAAAGACCGAAGAAACATAGTGACATTCCCTAACACTTAAATTGACCTTCCAAATGCATCTATCTCCACAGCTGTGTTAGCCAGGGTCTTGAACTGGTTGCAGTTCATTGGAATTGGGTCCCAGTTATAGTAGATCAGATCCCAGGTACAGCTGTATTCCCAGTAGAAGGAAAGAGTGCTTGTGAATGGAGGTAATGAAGCATTAGAATGCCTCAAATGTAAGAAGTGATGCTGGTGATGAAGAGAAAAAAAGAGCACAGCTGACCATACTGTCAACTGAATGAAAGAAACAAGGGAAATATTAAACATTATGGGAAAAGCAAACAAAGAAATAAACAAACAAAAATAGAGTGTTTAATCAATTGAAGAGGAACCCAGAGCTGTTTTGAGAGATCCATTCTTAGACATATTCAAACAGCTGGATAAGATCCTGACATAACTTCAAATTTGTATATAATTTTTAAGCTACACTTACTTTGATCAGGGGTTTGGACCAGATGCCTTCTGAGGCCTTTTCAAACTTTAATTTTTCTATAATTCCATGAAACATATGTTCATAGTAAGGTGACTGCCCTTCATTTCCAAGTATGTCTCAGAGGGATACTTAACCAGCAAGAGTCTTGTCTGAAATTATTCCGCAAAGCATGAATTCTCAACTCGGTCAGACCTCATGTTCCACTATTACCTGGTCTGTATCAAAAATGAGCTATGCATTAGCATTTAAGATGTAAATCAATTAGCTGACTTAGAGAGGAACCATAACCAGTGAGGAGTAGAAAGGTTACTTCATTGGATGGCACAATAAACTATTCTCATAACAAGGTGCAAAGCAAGGATAAATACGTTTAATTTTTTATATTGACCCTTTACCCAGGCACCATCTGTCTCTCAAAATCTATTAAGTTCAAAGTAGCTTATTTTGATCTGATCTTCTTGGGAGGCTATTCATTATAATTGTCAACTATGAATCACCACCTAAATGGTTAGTCATCCACCTGCCCATCAATCTAAGCAGACTTCACATTATTCATTCTGAACCCAAAGGACATGCATTAAGCGTTCCTCCAAATCACTGCATAAATATGAATATGGAGGTGGACTGAAAGGCTAAAGCTTAATCTTCCGCAACGATTGCTTTCTGATCAAAGGGGCCCAATGATGTGGGGGTAAGTACTGCTCCTGAATGCCCCTGAGGATTTGTGTAAAGCCAACTCAAGGAACCAAACCTTCCCTTTGGGACCAGCAAGTTCCCTTTGGGATCAGTTCATTCCAGGGCTGCACTCTCTTCTATGTATCTTTCTTCCACAATTAGGTGTGTCCTTGTAGAAAGTCACCTTCATTGCTGTGACCACAGCCTCCTAGTCTGATGGGTGCTGCAGAACTATCCACCCATTACAGGGAGAATGAATATATTGCAGAGAAGGGAAACGTGACTTTTTATAGCATAAAATAATCTTAACAGTACATTAAATGCTAGCGTGATGTAGGCTATCTGGGGGAAAAATGGTCTATGTAAGCTATATTCTCCTAAGATTACCAAATATATTGCTGTGATTCCTTTGGATTCTACATCCCCTCCCAGTGCTAAGAGGGTTAAACACTAGTAACGCCATTTTGTACAGAGATGGTTGGCTGGTTCTTCTGTCTAACAGTAACTGGACTTGAGGATTTAGCTTTATTGGGAACCTTGTAAAGGCATTCACATAGGGAGAGAGATGGATGTAGGACACGGGTATATTCAATCAGCATATACGTAAATGTATAAAATGTATAAAAACATACTCATATTTCTCCAAGTGTTTTAGAAACAATCAAGAGTTGATTAGCTCCTCTCCTGCAAATCCCCAGATCAATTACTCCAGTGAACTCTGTACTTAGGAAATTATATTTCTTTGCTTTTATTCAAATTTGCACTTAATCCTTCCAAGGATCTGGAAAGGCATCTCCTATGGACTCCTTATCAGCATTTACTCTAAATGTCTTTTAGATTAAATACCATCCTTCCTTTAAGGTGTAAGGATGCCATAACTGCATGAAAGCTTTCAGTATGTCAAGGTATATCATCTCCCTACTTTCACTTAAGAGAGATACACATCTGCAACTTAACTGATCACCCTCTGCTCCCTGTGTAGACTAGCTGGTTCACCCAACTGATGGTGGAATTAATCATCATCTGATCTATTTTAGATACCTCTCTTTGATGAACTGTTGCCAAGGCTTTTTCTGACTGTGTCTCTGATGCAAACAGAGGTCAAGGCTTCAGGAACATCAGGATTGTTAATTCCACTACAAGATCAGACATAGTGAGACCATTGTCCAAAAAATTAAGGAAGACATGCATATCCTTTCCATTTTGCTGCTCTGGACATTACTGAAAGTTCCTCTTCCTCATCCATAGTGAAAGTGAATGAATCTTCACCAACTTTGATATAATTTGCAACATCATCCACAACCAAAGGTGTTTACCGTCCAAAGGTATCTATGATTACCAAAGAAGTCCAAAGCTTGGAACAGAATGTAGATGGAATTTGCTGAATTCATCACTGAGAACTATTTTAATGGAGCAAAAGCTTGGCCTGTTCCAAAGTCCATTACAATCTATATGGCCCTTTTTCATTTATTTCAGTTGCTTTTGGATCAGGTTTTCTGGGAACTTCCAATACTCTCATGGCTCCATTTAATGCTACTTATATTATCAGACCCTCCCTTTTTCTCTGCATTACTGCTATTACATTTTTGTATTACATCAAAAAACCCTGAGTCGACAGGCCTCTTTTTTTGAAGTAGTGTGTAAAAGGATCAAGTTTTCTTTGCTTCTTCTAATAAAACATGTCATTTCTTCCAAAAATGGATTCTAATGCCACTGAAGGATCCTTCTTCAGCTCATTTTTCATTGATTGCTTCAAGAAATTATCCATCAGATAGTGTATAGCATAAATAACAACAGCAGATGCCTATTACAAAACAAAACCTCTTTGGCTGTTCTCACTCCCTTCTTTTTCTTTAATTCTTCTGAGGGGATGATCTTTCTGACTAGATGTGATCTGTACTATGTGAAAGTTTGAATACTCCTAGTTCACATAGTTTAGTCAATTCAATTAGGAAAGAGAAAGTATCACCCCATGATTTCTATCATCTACCCTATAGCCTGAATTCTTTCTCTTGACTGTCATAAACCATTCCTGGTGAAAACAATGCCCGCTGTCTATAAGCCCAATATTTTGGTAAATCTGGCCACATATTCAGAAACTGTGAATATTTGAAGTCAGCAAAGTGCAAAGACTTAAAAAGGAGACTTTAAAAGGCAGTAACAGCAGGAAAAAAGACAGACTAAAGATACTAATTTCAGCATCAGTGATGTTCAGCATCACTTTGTCATCTCAAGCAACTGAAGTTATATAGAGATCAAGCTGATAATTTGTATTCATGACACTGCTTATTAAGCTTTAACCACTTGTAATAGTGGTTATCATTTGATATGAAAGTTAGAGCTATTAGAGGCAAGTGCTATTAATTTCGAGTCATAGACGTGTTCATTTGAACTCTAGAATATGGTACTGACTCTACAAATGCTTAATGGATAGGCATAGTTGCTCTTCTGGAGATTAACAAACAGGTTCTAAGTTGCTATTTTGCTTTATCTTTTTTTTAATTACTTCTCTGTGTAACAGTTTCTTTGGTGTGTGTTTTTTTAACATGTTATTATACAGTCAGCCATTTTTATTTTCTGACCTCAAGTTAAGCTAGCTTTTTGTCTCTGTGTTGAGTTGTAGGAGACAAATTTGAGCATAACCTATTCTGCTTGCTCTCTGGCCACTTCCTAATTGCAGTGACTCATTCTGTCATTAAGAAATGCATTCCTCTCACCTTGTAAGCGCAGAGCCTTTTCCCATGTGCCCAACGCACTAGAACTGGTTCTGGCTGTGCAAGAAGACAGCACTTTTGCTACTACTTTTTATCCTTTCTCAAAATTCATAATCAAACAATATCATAAAGCCATTCAGATAACTGCTTGTTTAGACTCACATCTTTATCTCCAGGTGAATCTTTTTGACTTGATTGGTTTGAAGCTCAAATGATAAATCTAATCTGGCTTCACTGACTGAGTAAGTATCTGTTCACACAAGTTGCTCAGAAACACAAAAAGGCCCTGAAGTGACTCACCCTTTCACTGACTGGGTGAAATGCTGTTTCAGGAGTATCTTGGATACCTGGATTCATGGGACTCTCAACCTGCTATTAATATTAGCAAGGTTGTACAGTACAGAGAGATTTCTTCTCCATGTTTGCATCAGTGATGAAGGTCACCTCTTTGTAGCACTTAAGAGGATCACAGGGTCCCTGTGCAAGGGTCAATTATGCTCCAGCAGAAATGTGAAAAAAAAAAAGTTTCTAACAAAATCTTTTCATTTTGTCACATCTGGGGAGAAATGAGCATTTTAGAGGCAATATCTATCTGCAAAGCAAGTCACATGCTCTTCCTGGGGCAATTTCAACAAATTGGATATCCCTCTAACATTTTCCATGCTCACAGGGAGCATGGAAATAGGGAATATTTCACGGGCAAAACTGGTGGTAAGAGAGAGCTATAAGGTAAGGCTGTAAGACTACAGCACTGTAGACTTTCTAAGTAGCACTGCAGATTCTGGGACTAAGACCCTGAAGGCCCACCAAGACATAGGAGAAGGAAAACAATCTGAGAGATGGAGTCTAGATCTCTCCTTGCCATGCCCTTCTTATGAACTGTCACCAGGCCATCATTCCTGCTAATCTAAGACACTGAGGACATACGGAGCATGCATCTTTTCTACTTGAGCTCATCAACACGATGTGTTTGAGACCCACTACATACAGCGTGTTAGAGCTGCTCCGAAGCAGGGACTAGTTCCTCGAGGATGTGCTCCTTGTGTTTTGAGCAGGCTTCACTCTGCACCCAAAGGCAGAGCCTAAACTTTAAAAGAGAGACGGCTGTGCAGCTGCGTAGAGCTTATTTCAGTGCTATCATCTTCCCTGAAGTCCTGGTGGTGATAAAGATACGCCCATGGTGGCTTTGTTGTGCCTTCCTCAGGTGCTGATAACCGAGGAGCTGTGTCAGCATGGGTTTTGCACAGGCTGTGCAAGCTCATCCCAGGCCTCGCACAGTTGTCATGGCAGCTGATCCATGTTGAGATCCTCTCTACCACAACATCACTGCTATTAATACCCAAGCTTAAGCATGCAGTTGGGAAAATGGGGATAAGAACCCTCCCTTCCCCTGCAATGAAGATAATTGCATTAAGGATTGAAAAATATTCAGGGTATCAATATCACCTAAATTTAGCTAAATTTGTAATCCAGACATGTAATGCTAAGCTAGTTGTATTCTTCATCAGACCACAGAATCTGCCATGTTTTGGACATCTGCTTTAGGAGGAGATGAGTCATACCCTTTGACTGAACTGACTAGTTCTTTGTTAGTTATAAAAAGAAATATGGGTCACTAGTTTAAATGTAATGCCTACATTATATTATTCATGACGCTAGCTTCTCGAAGGTGTGTTTCTAGGAGTCCCTGACTTGGTATAGAGGTTGGAATATTAAAATGCTCTTCTTTTTAATTTAACTGGATTTCATGTTGACAGCTGAATGTTAATATCCTACTCAAGTGTCATGATTTTGATTAGCGATTGACTGTCCGAGAAGCTGGGCCCAAATTCATTTAATCTAATCCTTATCTTGCTGTTCAGGTAAACGGTCTGAATAACTCTCAAATCGCCACAGTTAGTTGAGGCAACCAGGTATACTCAGAAACCGATCTAAAAGCTGTTAAATTTAATTCCAGATTATTATTCTGGGTCTTCCCTGCTAGTGATTTGGCAGGAAGAGGTTACAGTCTGTTTTAAGAGTATCCATAACCTTCCCTCTCACTGTGTTTGAGGGTAGATTCCTATCCCCTTCTTTTCTCTATCTTGTATACATACATATTTGAGCAATAGCACCTTGGGCATCCTCTCTAGTCCATACAATAAAATAGACACTTTCAATTCATCATTCATCTGTTTTAAGCATCTGTTGGGGATGACTTTCCATTGACTCTACAGAACAACTCTTGACCGCCTATACTGTCAGCCTACAAAAATTAGTTCGGGTGTTTTCCTGCATTGTAAGCACCAGTGTTTAGTTAGATGATTTATAGTTATTCACTTGCTTATAAAGGGAGCAATTACAGCACCTAAGAAAGGTCTGTCTCAGAAATCCATCAAGTAGATGCCACTCGAGGGCTTGATTGCCTAAGCTAAGGTGATTATTGCCATTTGAAATAACCCAGGGTATTTAGGGTATCTTCATGAAGATGGCAGATATGAGACAGATATTTGGGAGATATATGGGAAGCCTATTCCTCTCTCAGAGTGCAGTACCCAAGAGAATATCAATAAGACTGGGTGTCCCTGCTTAGGTGGCTGCATCAAGCGCCGCGTCTTTCAGTGCCTTGCACCTGCCATCATTTGTTTAAATGTGGTCTAATGTCCCTTGAAAGGAGGACATCTGAATAATCTGGATACTTAAACTGCTTCCTTTTTCTCTCACCAGGTCCGTTCTGCTGCCAGGAAAAGATGGCACCGTTGGCAAGACCACCACTCCCTCCGAGTCCGTGTGGCCCGTGCCATGTCCATCCCCACGTCTCCAACACGAATCAGCTTCCATAGCATCAAACAGACAGCGGCCGTGTGAAATGCCCCACACGTACATGCACCACCCGGTGGCCTTCAGGGTTCTCCTTTCTTCACTCTCTCCAAACCCTTTTCTTCATCCTTTCTTCTGCACTGTGCTCTTCTGCAACAAGATGCCCATCCTATTTTTGTGGACTCTCATTCCCCATACTCATGATGCTGCTTTAAGGCAACTAGACAAAAGCATACTGGAATGGATGGTGGGGCAGCAGATTCAAAGAAGAAAGAGATTCAGCACTGATTGTATCTTGTGGAAGTTCACAGTACAAAATCTGAAACAGCACAGTGCCAGGAACAATCAATTTTTTCTCTCTTTTTTTTTTCTTTTTCCTTCATGTATTATGGTGAACAAAGACTATTTTTATCATACTGCCCATCTCATCCTGTACATTGGCTCCCAATGATTTCAACAGTTAGGTGTGTAAATAGTCTGTCTTCTTGATTCTTTGTAAAAGTTTCTTCTTTGCAGAACTGGCCTTTGAGAACATATGGCAGCAAGAGAAAGAGGATCTGAGAGATAGTGTGGGGAATTTACCTTCCTCATTTCTTCTTTTGTTAGACTGGGAGTTGAGCAGGGCATCACTGGACTGTGTAAAAAAGAGCACTCTGCCTTGCAAGAGCCATGCCTTGCTCATAAACAGAATTTTAATCAAGTCAGCAATATCTCTAAATAGCTCCATAAAATATCTTTATTCCTTTTATCCCCATACTTTTGAAAAAATGTAAGTAACCTTTGGAAATTTTGGGTTGATTTCACCAACCAGGATTGAGGTAGAGATGGACAGCAGAACGTGTTTTCTGTGTTTAAAAAATACAAAAGGAAAGCACTGTAAAAAGAACAATAACAAGGAAGAGAGTGTTTGCATTATGATGATAGTGCTACATGCTGCACAGAGTTGATTATTCAGCATTTTGAATTACAGCAGATGTATTTACTAGGCTTTTTATGTATTGTTCAGAAATACTGTATATTTTCAATAATAAACACTACTCTGGGTTGGTTTCAATAAAACTAGGCATTGTGTTGTTTACTCTGGAAAGGAAGAGAAGACCTGGATACCAGTAGATTTGAGAGGCTTTTTGTATTCAAGCTCAAGGAAATAAAACTATTTTGGTAAAGAGAAAATGAGAAGAACAAACACAAGATAAAATCCAATGAATCATGAATGGACATGAATCATGTCCATTCTCAGCTCATCCTGTTACACTGGACTCAGCATTGATCTCACTTGTGATACAGAGGAAATGTAAATTAGCAAACTAAATTTGCATAAATTTACCCCATCCAAAATCTCTTTTGAGTTCATGTGCTTCAGTGGCATGACTGAGGAAGGAGGGAGAAACAAGGTTGGAGATTCTGCGTGGTAGGCCTAATATATCTGCCCAAGAGAAGGAGTAGGACAGAGTTTTGATATAGTCCTCTATTTCAAATGCCAGGTGCCCGTTTAGCAAAGGTGATTTTAACATTGGAAATGTACCACTCGCTGCTCATCTGTCAATGCCTTGTTTGAGTTGTGCAACGTGATGCAAACCATCTTCCTGTTAGCTGGAAAACAAGTGTCCAATGGGAGAGAGCTGTATTAGGTAAGGGTGCTTTTAAGCATTGCACACACTAATAGCTATGCAGGGTCTCCTCATATTTTGTATTTGAAGAGACAGATACATCAACAGGTTAGAAAATTGAATTTGATTCATAATACAAATGTGATTTTCATTACAACCTCTATAATATTCTCACTATCATGACGCTAGGTGTCCTTACCTGCCAGGAAAGAATACATGGGTTGAAGACAGCTCAAGCATGTTGCTGTCTTCAAAGTTCTTTCGGTTAGTTGTTCTTTTTTTATATATCAAGCAGGCCGAGGAGAGAAAATTCTTTAAACAAGTGTATTATGAGAAAAACATGCTTAGCATGGTTTTCTGACAATAGCTCACAGTTGCCTAGCGTTCAGCTGGCTGACATAATCTTCCATCATCCATCAATTGTGGAAGATAAATGGGTGCATCCTGAATTTGGCTTGACAAGAAATGGACAGTCAATCCAAGAGGATGCAGGGGGGGATTCAGGTCACTCCAGACAGCAGGATGTGTTTATGACTGCATGGACCATGGCAGGAGAGGGAAGGCATGAATAAAGGGACCAACATAAACAGTTTTCATTGCTAGAACCTGCCAAGATCTGCTGGAGCAGGATTCATTTCTGCCTGGGCAACTGCCCTCCAGAATCACCCATAACATGTAGCTTTGATGATTCAGATGTGGCTTTGGGATATACAGAATATATCTCATCTATGCTAGGAAAGTGGTTGTGAGGAAAATAGACTGAACTTGTGTGTATGTGTGTTTGTATGAGAATCGCGATCAATTCAATTTTCATTTACAGTATATTATGTAGGAGGAAAACAATTCCTCTTGTTTCCACTGAACTACCATGGAAGTGAAACTCTTATCACTGAAACAGCTTTTATATGAGCCCTTCCAGGGAATGGTCTTCAGTGCCAAATGTTGCCCTTTCCACATGCCTGTGCCAACTGGCATATGAGAACAAATACCACTGCTTATTTCAAAGCTCAACTAATTGCTTCCTCCTGCCACTATTTAAAACTTTTGTTTTTACCCACCTCCTCTGCAGTAAATCTGCAGTTCCAGCTTGCAGTGGAGAGGACACATTGCCTCATCCTGACTATTCCTCTCGAGAGTCAGTGATGCTACATTAAAGTTCTTTTGGATATGAGATGTCAGCTTGGGGATTTGGTTTGATACTGAAGTTTGAAGAGACATTTTGAGAGTCATTCATAATGGATTTTGTATCAGATGGCAAATTCAGTTATAAATTAATAGCTTTGAACCTCCTTTGCCATTTTCTTGCTTCCAGACTGAGCCCCAACCCTCAGAAAATGTCAGTGAAAATCTCCTGCATCCCCTGCCCCATGGCATGAAGCATAAAGCAGACCATAATAGAGGAGTTCTCAAAGGTAAAATTGAAAAGTACCGTCAAAGAATAAAAAAACAATTTGCCATTCTTAAAGGTCATCTGGCAAATCTGGCAGCAGGAGGATATAGGAGTAGGAGGATGAGGAATAGGGAGAGATGAGTCCAAAAGCATCCCTTGCTGGAAGAACAGAGAAGGGACATTGTGCCCCAGGGCACAGAGCTGAGTCCAGTCTCAGCATCAGAGGAAGAAGAGAGAAACTCACTCCTCTTTGCAGAGTGAATCCATGGTCAAGTGGAGACTTTAAGGTTCAGTTTAAGGTGAAGATCACAAGAATCAACACAACAACTCACCAATGTCCCTTGGGAAAGTCTTCCTAGGACGGCACAAGCACAAGGGACTCCAAGGACAGGCAGCACATAGGCTTCTCTTCACAAATTAAAATCACTTCTTATTAACATTTAGCGCTTACAGCATCCTGAGAGAGGCAGGTATGAGGTGGAGGAAGAAGAACTACTAAATGTCTCCCATTTAATAGATAAATAGACATGTTCACCATTGCCTTGTTGGGAAAGTAAGCAAGTAACTTGCTTTTTAATGGGGTGTGGGAGAGGGAAGAGAGCCTCAGAATCAATTCCTACCCACCGACCAGACTTATTATAAAATGGCACATATCCCCGAAGAGCTCTGAAATGTTCCTGTATTAACACAGTCTGGGATAGTCCTGAGTGCCACAGTGTGGACTCATGTTTGGGGTTTCTGATGATGATGAGGTGGTTGTTTCCTGAGGCCTTGCAACTCTTGCTAGGATTACTTATCATCTTAACTCGCTATCACGGCGGTTGTGTGCTTGCTTTTCAACATGAGCAAGTGCTGCGGGCAAGCAAGTTTACGTCTCGGGAAGAAATGGTGCTTTAAAGCTGGAGGTGCGTCACACCGGTCTGCGTACAGCCAAGGGGAAGCTGTGTAGGGAGCAGCCAGCGTCTGACCACACTGCGCTTTGCCTCGCTCTGCCACCTGCATGTAGGCATCTGCTGTTGCGCTTTCCTCATAGTCCATGGAGAGAAACAGGAGCTTTTAGAGCATGGATTTGGCTGACCTACTTTCGGATGAGCTGAATCATGTGCTGCACTTCACCAATATGTTGGCTACATCTCCAAGGAGCCCTGTTCAGTGCAGTTATCTGTATTCTGCCGCATCATTCCCACTCTACACATCTAATTTTCTCAGGAGGTGGGCACACAAACTGCTGGGAATATGGTCCTCTGAGTCTTAGATCCTCAACCAGAAAATGGCATTTTCCTATCCAGAAAAGGATACTATAGTTCATGACTGTGAAAGTCTCACATAAACCCTTAGGCTGGTTCACCTATTCCTTTTTGATTTTTTATTTAAGGGAGAAGAACTAGAGGATAACAAGCATCTCAGAAGAAACTTTTGGGGAAAAAAAAGGGCAAAAAAAAGCTCGTAAATTATGGATTGATAGCTAAAATATGCATTTAAAACAGCAAAAAAGAGTGCACCATCTGTATACAGTTGGAGCCTATGCTGGTTTCTTAAATTTCTCCACTTGATAATTGGTATAGCAGGAAGAAAACATTTCTGATTAGTATAATTACTGTGGAGCAGTGCTGTAGTGACCCTTAAACCATGAAAAGGCAAAGCTTTAACAAAGATTTCATAAAAATCTAATGACTTTCCCAGATGCTAATGAGCAAGACAGGTCCTACGAAGAGTATCTGCACTCAGGAGTCTCTAAAGGCTGTGAAATGAACCCTCCGACCCCTTCAACATAGCTCTCGTCTGTGCTCCGAGGAGGCAAGGGATCATGTCAAAGGCTGAACGAATTAATTGCACTCTGGATATCTGCATATGTCAAATGAGTAATTCAGTCTTTTGCCATGGAAAAATGATGAAATATAAGGCTGCTCATAAGGAGCAGCACCAGCAACCTGCAGGGAGGTCCTCCTCAGGGTCCAGTGTTGTTTTGCTGTTTATTGATATGGCAGCTAATGAGCTGTTCAGTTCAACCTGAGCAGTTAACCTGGGTCATCCCAATCCTGGCCAGGCACGTCTAACCTGAAAGCACATTTGGACAGTGGAGGCTTTTGGCAGGCTTTCAGCTAGCTTATTCTTGATTTAGCAGTTGGCTGATTCTTACACCTTGGGCGAGCTCATTGATTGCTGACTTATGGCTCAGCAATTGAGGCTGTGACTACCTGTAGGGCTGCCGATCGACCTGTGGCTCCGGACACATTAGTTGAGGGTCTCTGATGTGTGAAATGGGGGTGTTTCACCCAAGGACAGTGGTGAAACAGCATCTCCTTGGCAGACTCTGCAGCAGTACTCAGCGCAGGGCACCTGGACAGCCCCGTTTTATGTCATCTGCGCATTATTTCTCTTCTCACAGAGATCCCTGTGAGTCAGCTCTCCCTGCCCAGCTGGGTTGAGGTTTACCTCAATTCTGTTAATGTGTGCAGGTCTTTCAGATAAGTCATCAGGTCTAAAGCAACCTTTCCTTAATGGAAAGATTGCATAACCTTTTGAGGAAAAAAATAACTAATCCAATCATCCTGTGCTGTATTGCCACAGTAGCAATAACTAAGTAAAAAACAGCATTCTCTCTGAATAGCTAATGATGTTTTTTATTACCCTTCAGTTTGTTTGCAGTATATATAGGAGTGTGCAAGTGTTTTTAGTCCTTCTGCCGACTCAAGGGGATGTTTCATGGCTAAATCGTGACTCACAGACCAAGAAGCACTAGGCAAGCAAATCAACTCTTGGACTGGGAACAGGAGCCCTGCACACGCTTCCCACGACTCCTGCATAGTTATGTCACACAAACAATGTTCCTTTCCTTACCTACTCTATTAATTCATTTGAAAACTCTAAAATACAGATTTCTGTCAGAGGATGTGTGTGTAGCACCTAATATAATGTGGGTTTTTTTCAATATGCAGTACCAAAAAATACCCCCACATATGTGTGTATATATAGATAGATAGATAGATATATACACACACACATACACATGCATGCATATATAATCTGGGAAGTTCAAGACACATCTGAAAACTAGAGTACAATACTGAGTCAGTTTTTTGCACCCGTGATTTAACACACATCAGCAGTGTGAACTGTATATTTTAGGCAAATGAGCCCCTGCTGCTGGAAGAGACTGCCTAATACATTGTCCCTTTTTTTTGCTGCTCAGAAATAAGGCAAAAATCATTTTTCCATGCAGTCAGCCACTTTTTTTTTTTTTTTTTTTTTGAATCTAAGTGAGCAGATAGGCACCTAATAAGATTTTCAGGCTTCCCTATGGACAGTGAGTACTTAATTCCTATTGATTTCAGGCAGAGTGGAGAGTACATCAGAGTCAATTGACTTTGTAGAAACCATTGCAGATGCTCCTGTCTCTTCCAGTGAGTGCGTGTCTTTGGGAGGCAGATCTGACAGGTCTTCTGTGAATGTCCCCTGCCCTGGATGGAAATGCTCTGTCAGGTCTCCACAGAGTTTGTCTGGCCCCAGCCATGTCCCAGTGAGCAAAACGAGCCGTGACAGCAGGTAGTGCCCAGCCACTGCGTGATTAGGAGACCTCCATGTGCCATAAAAAGCTCCATAGTGAAAATCTATAGATGCAAAATAATTAATCATGAGCACTGATTTCTTTCTTTCCCTTTTTGATAACTTAAACTCCACTGAGAACTTTGAAGACATGAATGAAGATTTTGAACTCGATATCACATTGGAAACATCAACAGGAAGAGCATTACTCCTTCTCCTGAAGACATTTCAAACTTCTTTATTGGAGGTGTGTATTAAAATACAAGGATAAATCACTGCTCTTTTCCACTTGTTTTTTTTTTTTTTTTTATCTAAATGAGTAGGCTTTTGCTTTCTTTCTCTTTCAATTTCTTTTTGCAGGTATAAATATGTGCAAGTTGTATTATTGATATATCCAACTCCATCCTCAAATCAGTTTAGTTGGCTGAGGCAGAGAAACATGATATTTTTCCAATGGACAGAAAATTCATATCTCTTTCCCAAAAGGGAATTTCACAGGAACTGAAGTTATTTGCAAAACTGTATTAAATTAGGTAATAATTTGACCGAAGGAAAAGAGGTTGCTCAAAATGTCATTACTGATGACTAAGCACTGCATTTCACAGGTCAGTATGAAGTACTAACTTTTTATATAAAGATTTTTTTAAATTGTAAAATTGACCAAGGCTAAAAAACCTGTGTATTTGTGGATCAATAGAGGAGGCTGTAATTCTTTCTTCAAATGTCTACACACAGTAATCCTAACATCAATATTTTGTAAAGATCGACTTGTAAGAATAGCCCATCCCAAATAGCCAGGAATAATATTGGTTCTTCTCTTCTCCCTTGGACATCAGAGGTGAAAGCTGCTTAACACATTGCCCAGTCAGGTTGACCATCATGTACTGCCTATTCCAAGCATTGCTCCTTCTTGGTGACTTTCTTGATGCATTTCTAAGCTGTGTGAGCAATCCTATTGCCATCAATTCCTCCTTTCTGCAGCAGATTCCTGATTACTGTGCACACCTTTATCATGCAGAAGAGATCTGCAAAGGAGAAATGCTGTGATTAAACTTCTTTTCTTTAGAAGTGGAAATGGCAGGTTGGCTGGAAAGAACAGACTTTGGAGTTTCACAGAGACAAGAGACATAATGTAAGCAAGAACATGAGACTATTAAGTCTTTTACATTGAGCACTTTGACACGTCCTGGTCAGGTCTCGTCCCCTCTGACTCTAGCCCATTTGATGATATGGTGCCTTCAAATAAAGAAGCTCCATGCACAGACACACTGTGGAGCTCAACTCACAATTCCAGAGAAAAGAGAGGGAAGATGTGTCCCAGCATCGGTTTGACCTCAGGAAAATCCACCTGGGAAGCATCTTTCGATCATTGCTGTCTCCATGACTTTTACGTTTCACCTCCAACTTGCCTGACCAGCACGTGACAAACAACAAACCTATTCCGGACAACAAAATCCACAGCAGCTTTGGGTATAATAACATAAATATACGTGCCTGTGTTATATAACTTGCTGGTAAAGACAGTATCTTTTATCCAATCCATGGATGTTATCAGCAAAGGTACATGAGTTTTGGACATAAGTCCTTTGGAAAATAAGAGATTTAGGTTTTTTTCAGTCTCTCCTTCTCCATACTGTCCAATAGGTTCTAGCACACTTTCCCTGTAAAGCATTCAAGGTAGCCTGTGGAAGCCTGTTCTTTGGGTGAAGTAGTACAGAAAGACACAAGCCTCCAATGCCTTAACTGCTAAGACTCTTTGTTTCACCTTTGTTTACTTGTGCTTCCTCTTTTTGGTATTTATGGGTTTATTTACTTGGAGTCTTTCACACACTCACTGCTAAATATCTGCGAGTGGCAATTTACTTCCACATTTGTGCTATTTTGTAGGCTAACCTGCACCTTCTCAGGGGCAGCTGCCTTGCTCAAACCATTTCTTCCCACCCCATTCAGTGCATGCAGGTTTTCACAGTGTTCTTGCTTTTGTCAGCATTCGTTTGGGTTTGAAAATTGCTTGCAAAGCAATAAAGAGAAAAAAGTGGTGTTAAATTGTTTTATCAAAGTTACCAACTTGGTAATTCCTCTAGGCAGCTTGTTATTTCTGCTCAGGATGAACTCATGAAGGCAGAGATGTAAAATGAAACAAATCCAATATGCCACCCCCTCCAACTCGCCCTGTGCCTAAGGACTGAAGGGAAAGCTCTAAGCTCTTGCAGACTGAAAACTTATCATGTGGTTCCTTCAATATATTAGCCCTTCCCACATGTTCTGAAATGATATTAGCTTCTAGCCACAAGACATTTATGATTCATTTGAGATAGGCTCCTTGCAAAATAATTATAAGAAGTCCCATCTGCAGCATAAAACCAAAACATTGTTGTCAAAGTCGATTAAAAAACAAATGCATCAGACCTTCTGGTCTGAATTTCAGTAAGAAAAGATCACACTCTTTTCCCTATCAATTACTCATCAGCTTCATTTTGAATGGTGTTATTTATTAATTGTTTCTATCTGAAGTAACAATGCAAATGATCAGTATGTCTCAGCTCAGTTATTTTATTGTTTATGGATGATTTTGTTGACAAGGCAGAGCCTATATACCCGCCATGTACTCTGCATATCCCATTTGTGTCTATGTTGAAGGAAGCTTCTTTTGGGTGCCTGGGACAAGGTTAACATCAGAACCATGTGAAATATTCATCATGAATTCTACAGTGATTATGCCAACTGCAGCCATCTGCAGCCATCTGCATCTGTCTGCAGGTAGCTGTGTTGCCCATCTCCATGGGCCACAGATGAGGCTCAGACTTCTCTGTCAAGATTCACCTCCCTGATGGGGACGCCTAGGCTGACAGGTCTGTATCCGTGTGTCTCCAGGGAGTTGGTGTCTATACTTCTGAGTCCGTATCCATGGTGGGCAAAGCCCAGAGAGCTGCTCATCTTGACCACAACTATTTACCTTTGGGTGACCCAACAGCTCCTAGACACCACAGGTTGAACTGACTAGATCTGCACTGACATAAGGGATGCTCAGGGGCCAGCACATTGGCAGGCAGACAAGTATAAAAACGGTAAATTTAGGTATCTTCAGAACTAAAACTCACAAGCTGATTATTTGTACTGGCTGAACACAGGTTCCAAGAGCTGCCTGAGATGTCACAGCATGTCCAAGACACCCACATGGAGTTGCTTGGAGGCATCTGGTAGGTGAGAGACTGGAGATCAGGAAGTGAGTCTGGGAGGCTGTCTGGGACTTTTCAAAAGACTCCGAACATCTATAGATGAATCATTTGTCCAGGGCCCTTTTCTATCACAAGTGCCCCATGGCTTTATCATTTTATATCAAACCAAAGAAAACTACTCTGTATGCGCTTAATCTCTTCTGTGCCTTCTGCTCTTCATTTGCAGTAAAAGTTACCATCATTATTCTGCATTAGTCACCCCATTTTCCAACTTTGCCATTTCTTAAATTAAGACTTTTATTTATTTTGTTCTTTTATCTTAGTACAGGACAGCACTGAGAGAGAGAGGGAGAAAGAAAATGAGGTTATGCCTCATTCTCCTGCAGTGATGACTGAATCAGCACACTGTAGCAAAGAGAAAACTGCACATTTGCAAACTGAAATGGACGTGAGCTCAGTGCAGTAATAAGAAAAGCAAGCTTGAACTTCATATTTCAGGTTGGGAGTGAAAGGAGAGGGGACTGTAAGTACAAAATTGTAAAATAATGAAGGGATGGACAAAGAGGAGCTCGCCATCATGTTTTCTCTAATACAAGCAGGTGTTACATGCTGGGATCTTAGTGCTAAGAAGGGATTATGGCGATAACAGAAAATGGGAGTGACTGGAGCCCACCATCCTAAAATTACTTCTCAGGAATGGAAATTAACACACGTGTAGTTCTTCGGAGAGAGACCAAGAAGGGACTGAAGGTCTAAGAGTTTTGTTTGTTCCTTTTCTGAGATTGACTTTTTAGGTACCTGATTTTCTACTATGATTAAAATGAGGAGAAAAAAAATCTGCACAGATATATGCTAGCAGTCAGTCCCCTCATTGTCTTTTCATTGCTTTTCTCCTCTGGACACAGCACATTTACAAAATCACAGGATCACAAAATACTTGGGTTGGGAAGAGACCTCGTATCTCTTAGACTGTGGAGAGGAAGGATCACCTCCCTCAACCTCCTGGTAATGCTCTTTCTAATGCAGCCCATTGACTTTCCTTGCCACAAGGAAGGACAGGGATATTGCTGTCCCCTGGTTGGCTTGTCCACCAGGACTCCCAGGACCTTCTGTGCAGAGCTACTTTCACCTATGCCTGCATATTCCCTGTGGTTCCCATTTCCTGCACTTGCCCTGTTGCTGGCCTGAAACCTACTGTCCTGGTGTGCAGCACAGTGTCTGCCCTGCTGTGCCTGTCCCTCGGGACCCAGCAAGTAATATGTTATTAGTAGTGTAATTACTAATCATCATTCACTATTCAGAGGGAAGAACAAAGTGAACCGCTAGGCACCACCACTGGGAAACAACAATCTTTCCATTAAAAACCACTTGTCATTTGCATTATTCCCCATTGTCTAAATTAAAATTCCAGACCACGCTGCAAATTTGATTGAACATAATGTATTGAACAAATATATTGAACATAATAATATAATACTACATTTACTTACATGGTGACAGCACATGCATTATACCTTTTCCCTATGATAATTCCTGGGCTACTAGTGAAGAGCTGATTACCAGCAACTTCCAAACACACCTGTATGAAGGTTACGTCCCAGGCCTGAAGGCTACAAGATTGACATAAAAACTACATCCTTCAGTCAAAAAAAGCATAGTATCACAGGTCAGACTGTGGTACATCCCTCTAAATCATTCTTTTCCACGTCTTGAAGGAAACATCTCTTGTAGACTTGATGCGTCTCTGCCGTACAATGTTGGGTCCACAAACACTGCAAGAATCTTCCTTGCTCTTGGGTGATAATTTCAATCTTCGGCAGACATTATTGGCAAAAGAACAACAACAACATAAGATTGATTATGCCTCATCTAACTGACAGACACCTCCACCTTAGCAAGCCTTTTCCCTAGGCAGATTGGGGACTTCACCTAAATGTATGATGTCTTGGGCACTGTATTTGAACTGGACAGCCCGAATTCCTGTCTGTATAATCAGGAGAGTCCGGGCTGCAAAAGTAAGTGACCAGCAGGTCTTGTTTGGTAGAAAGTTTAAAAGTCAGGTCTAATCTGACAACAGGTAGAAACTAAACTTTATGTACATTACCAAATTTTACTGATTTGTGTAATTTTGTATGTCACATTCTAGCCTTATGGACTACTCTGAGAACAGTGAAAGGCATCCCTTTTCCTCAAAGCTACATCTCCATCTCCCTCTATTTACTCTCTGAAGACACCGGTCTGAATATTACCCATTTGACTTCAGTTTTCAGTGAGTTTCTCCATTTCTTTATGCACAAGATGCTAAACAAACTAGAATTTCACATTATGACTAACCTAGGATTTGACCTCTTTAAAAGTCATGAAAACTGAGCCTAAGAGAAATCCTTATCTAATATGAAGTATCTTTGTCTATAAACCAGAATCTTAAGAGCGTCATTCATGCTAGCACTCACCTTGCTTCCAGCTGGTGAATTTTAGCCCAAATCATTTCAGTAAGGAGAAAGGAAGCACTAAAATCCTTTCACTTTCCATAGCTATGTCAGATCTGCTAAGATCTCACATGAAGCCTGTCAATAACTCATAAAGCAAATTAGCATAATCAGGACTATCTCCAAGGGAAAAAAAGAAAAAAAGTGGAAACATGGATTCTCCAAAAACATTCATGAAATTGTGATTTGAAAGAGAAATTTAATTTTGATGGTAGCTTCTAAATCTATTTTTAATGAATATTAATTCAGACTTCTGAACTAAGTATAATTCTTTTCAAGTGAAAAAAACATTTTTGTGTAAAAATTGGCAATGTCAGAAATGTCATAATAAATTATCTTCCACTATTAATAGTTTTTATCCCTTGAGAGTCTTCAAAATTAATGACTTCCGACAATCAATTCTTCTTTCAGCGACTTGCTATTTCCTAGAGACAACAGCTCAGTCAGAAAGTTAAAAGTCACCTCTATAATCCATGGTAACTGGGTGATTTCATTATTTCTTAATTTAAGATGTTTCCAGAAGAATATGACTAAGTTTAAAAGAAAACCTCAAATAAGTTTATATTGCTCACTTAACCTGGATCATAGGGGTGCTTTTTAGGTACCCCCAGCCATCGATGGCGAAGATGGTTGTTCAGGGGACATCAGTGCTCTGAAGTGTTTTCAGCAGGGAAGCTTCGTGGTACAGGAGGAAGCTGGGAAGCCAGAGACAGGGATATGATCAATATATGAAAGCACACACTCACAAATAAAGCCCCATGGCTTTAAATAGCCAGAAACCCAGAATGGAAAGAGAAAGAAATGATGTTATAAAATTGTACCTAAAGAATCGTCCAAGAGATACAAGGTTAATGGAGGCACCTTATCTTTTCTGCCAACTGCTGTCCCAGCAATAGCTTCTTTCTGGCTGAACATCTTTCCCACAGATTTGGCAGGTAGAAAGAGATTTCTGCTTTCTGAGGGTGAGTAGCAAATTTTAAAGTAAAAGCACATAGAACTGAACAAACCATGGCGACATCCTCCCCAAGACAAGGAAAACAGTGAGAAAACTTGAACTAGTGCTGAAGATATGACGGGCTGTGCAAAAGGCCCTGGCGTCCCCAAGGACCCAGAGTTTTTATGTACGCTCTCATTTTGGTCACTATGGATTGAATTAACTAAAATCAGTAACTTCAGCACAGTTTGGGGCTATTTTCTGAAGTGGCCAAGCCCTATGGAGATAGACTGAAGCAGTTAGCGGATGTACAATGAGGACACTTGCCTGCAGATAATGGTGGCAAAGGTGCTGGAAGGAAGGCTTCATCTCACCTTGTTTGATGGATCCACAGTGTATAATATCTCTGAGTATCTTTGAACTATTCTCTCAGTACAGCAGAGAGGATGAATGCTTTCAGGCCATGATTAACCCGTCTTCTTGCAGAGGCCTGACGTGTGCACACTGGACTCCCTTTTTGAGACTACCGACTTCTCTGCCTGCTGTCAAGGGACCCTCAGTGGCTCTCAGATGGTTCACCCTTTACATCACAGCATAAAACGCCCTGACTGTGAATCTACTTGAGTCCACTGGGATCATTTCATTGCTGGGCCATTTTTTAGTTTTATATTAATATAAAGTAACGATGAATCATGTCTTGTGCTGAGCTCCTTTTGATCTAGAGTGGTATTAAGTGGGAGGAGAAAACTGCCAATGATATTACCATCCCTCTAGAGGAAAGCATTCTCTGTATCAGACTGCCACTATAAATTTATTTTGCCAAGGTTTACACTGATATATGTATTTTATACTATCAAATTTATTACTTAAATAGCATTGTTTGCACATAGAAAAATACATTGCAACAAAAAATTCATCTTCAGATTAAAGAGTAAAAACATTTAACAAAAAAAAAAAGGACACTCAAAATATGATTTACTTCCTCTTTTTTCAATCCATTTTTTACAGCCTTCAGCAAGAGTGACATTCTTATGTGTAAACTCACAGTTTTTTCATTCTCTTCTTGCCTAAATGCAGATGCTGTATGGGCTGCTCCAGAGTATTAGAGACAGAGTCATGCGCTGACCTGTATTCACAGGGCTTATCAGTGGACTTTTCTGGCAAATCCACTGGAAGTACTGTAGGATGCCTTAAATGCTAGTGCATTCCTAAACGTGGGTAATCAATTGAAATCTTCCTATTCAGTCCATTGAAAATCTCTCTAGGCACAGTTATTGATGTAGACTTGAATTCTGTTAGCTATAATCAAAGGTGGAAGTCCAGACTGGAGATGGATGTCACTCACAGATTTTCTTTTCTCATGCATTTTTACCCCATTATAAACCCAATGAACCATCCTGCCCGGATCCATATCAATATACACTCAGAACATTACCCAGCACTCATGGAATTACTCCATACTGGTATGAATCACAGCTGAATTTGTGGGATATATAAGAGCACAAAATCTACCCCAAATAATGTGCAGCGTAAGAACAACAGAGCTCCTTTCCTGTATTATTAAACATTGCTTCAGTAGTAATACAAAATAACATCTGTTATTTTGTATTCTGCTTTTCACTGCATTCCACCTACTAATATGTACCCAACAGAAACATCAGGAAAAAAGGAACACATAGGTCACATACATAGGAATTACATAAAGCAATGTTAATTACTACTGCTCTGACTAACTGACAAACTGCATAACCATATACTGCATATTCTTACATATAGACCTATGGGGATGGTGGTCCTTGTTTTGCCCATGTAGAGCCTGACCAGGGCATACAATACTACCCTCATGCAATCTTGCTCTAGTCATTGCAAATAATATTGAAACTCAACACAAAGTAGTCCCACTGCAGAAATTCCTCCCTGCACAATACGTTGTTCTGGACTTGAAGACACAAAGTATAACACAAACTAGCACCATAGCAACTCAGGTAGATTTCTTTAGAGGAAGGGGCTGACAGTAGGCGGAATTAGGTCAAATTAAATTGAATAAGAATGAAGAGGTGACCTTGTACTTTGTCTCTGATTAATGCAAGCTATTTGTTGTTGAATAACACCACTAAAGAAGATTCTGCTTTGTGCTTAAGGTGCCATTCTGTCTATAATTAGGTACTGTTCAAGGTTGTTCCCCTCAAAAAATCTCAGCCCCTCAAAATCTCAGCTACTTGATACTTATATGCACATAAAAAGGAACAGGACATAGAGGATAGGGAACATGGAAGAGACAGAAGGTGATAGACATGAGCTGGGACATGACAATATGGCAGAAGCAAATTGAGGCATAGAACAGAGAAAGTGCAAAAATAGAGGTGAGTCCAAGATAACCGTATTTCCAAATTCTACAGCAATACCCAGGACTGCTACATCTTTTGTGTTGAATCACTTGTGACACTTTTCTCGGGTTGAGAAGCCTCCTTCAGTCAGACACCATATACTCCTTTGGTGGTCATCAGAGTGTTAGTCAACGTCGCTAACAGAGCCTAGGGCATGAGCAATCTCCTCCTCAAATAGGCATCTGAAACAGACTTTGAGGACTCTGCAAGTGTCTTTTTCTCTCTGTTGGCAATAAAAGGAGCTGAGGGGACTGGCTCAGGGATAGACATCTAGCTGAGGATGTCAGATAAACCTCCAATCTCTCTGCCATGGTTGTGCATCAATCTGTCCATGCACAGCCAGGGATCTGACCTGATTCTTAAGACCAAATCTATGATAACAGCAACAAGCACCAGCGAAATACAGATTAATGTAAAGCTGTAGCTTTAACAAACTAGTAGCACATGCTAGAGAACTGCAAGTAACAGCAATATATTTGTATTGAAATGCTTTGCTGATTCAGTGTTACAGTTAGAAAAAAGAAAAGAAAAAGAAAAACATGCTTAAAGATTTCTTTCAGTCAGCTCAGGGGCTTGTTAAACATTTTCAGTTCACCAGGGTATCAGTGCAGCCATGAAACTTGTCCTGAAAACCCATTTTCCCTTAAGCAACTGCATAGTGAGGTCTAAAGAAAGAGAGCAATAGTTCTTAGCACAAATCCCAGCCTTTTCATGTGTGATGGTATCTGCAATTTAAGATCTATTATCCACCAATCTATAAGCTGTGTTCCTTTCACCACTTTTTCCAATTAAAAGTTTCTATCAAAGGCTGGCAGCTGTCATAATACTTTGATCCATGCTCAAATTGCCATTCTGAATTTAATCTGAAATAATTAGATGAGTCAAAGTAGGAGAAATTTCCCTAACTCTAGCATTTTGACAGTCTTTCTGTCTGGTAGCCACGTATGGTGGAGAAAAAGGAGAATTGTGACACAGGAGTCTATTCTTGGATATATGTTCCTGGCCTAATCTTTATGTTTCAGTGAAAAAAATAAACCTACAATACACTATGAAAAAAATCATCTTTCTATCTTTAGACATGGTTCCCTGACTCCCTATTTTGCAACAAAAGAAAAACTTCTCTGACAATATAATCCTATTATAACTAGATAATCGTAGGAATGGTTCTTCTAACGGCTGATGAATTAACAGCCATATATCCAGCTTAAGCAGCACACCACCAATAGCTAACACAGGGAAATCTATGGGTTAGTGGTAACACTGCTCTTTCTGACAGAATTCTCCAAGAATACGGACATTTTGGGGCTACTGCAAAGCAAGAATCAAACTTGGCAAGTCCCTTGCTGGATTGTTCACAGACATCTCTACGCTCGGCTTCCTCAGAGCCATCCAGGACTGAAGACCAATGCAAGCATATACAAGGAAAAGGAAACGAACATAATTCATTATAACTAAGGACTGAGTTTTGTTGGATGCTCAGTTACTAAGAGACAACACAAGAGTTTAAGAGGGAAAGTCTTACTGGCTCCTCTCTGGTTTATGTAGCTGATAGATTGACACATGACCCATTTAGTTGTCTGGGGCAAGTACTAAAACATTAGAATGGAACATAAATTAATCTGGTGAGCCCTTAAAATGGATCAAGGTTAAAGGACAAAAATGAATGCATTAAACTGTTAAGCACCAGATGAAAACTTCAAAATGTTAAATACTAATTACAGACATGCTGTGCCTTTGCCCCATCAGAAATGCCACAGTGACAGTAGGACATTCTCTACAAACATTCATTTCCCAAGCTTGACTTGCTGCACTCTGTCTCCTTGCAATCCAAGAGATATTTATCACCCCAAAAAGGTCCCAAAATAAAGGAGAATCATAACAAATTCCCAGCTCATCTGAAAATGCTAGAGCATTGCCTCTTCCTGATCCTCCACTTACATCGTCTGGGAATCAGCAGCTTGTTACAAGAGGTCAGGAAATACAATGTTGAGATAAGACCCATTCTACCTAAGACAGGTTCACACTTAGAAGCTTTGGGAAGCCCATTCCATTCCCTCCATCACTCGGTTTCACACCCTTGCTATGTATGGCAGAATTTGGTTGACCATCAACTGTACCACACTGTTGCATGGGAGTTCTCTCCAATGTCCTCGTTTGCTTGCTAATGTGGAAACAAAAACTCTGCAATTCTGTTAATACAGTCAGCGGCTCTCCTACTCATGACACGTTCTACATTTCCCCATGTAGTTTGACCAAAAAATAGTCACAAGGACTCCTTGGGGACAATCCTAACCAGTATCATCTCAGGATATCTTTAAAATCTCTCAAAAATCTCCAGAATACACCCCACAGAAATCACCTGAGTTTCTTAGTTGTCCTCTTTGCAGATGAAACAGCTGCATGAGTCACCCCTGCACCCATCAGCTGCCCTCCTTAAAACTGCTATGTACACAACAGTGCTAGGAAATGTGCACTGCTCTTTAGGAATGGATACTGATGCTGAGGAGAGGATGGAGGTCCTCTTCCCAGATCAACGAGCTAACCCTGAATCTCTGCAGTGTCTCAGCTGAGTGTCCCTGATCTCATACCCCTGCATTTGCAAAGCCCTCTAATTAACCTAAGACCCTCTGTAGGTCAAGCTGGCTCCAGCTCTTCCCCTTTGCTTCTTGGTCAGATGGAACCGTTTCCTTCTTCACTTCCTCCAAGGCCTTCTGAGAACCTCTCCAAGGAGTCCGTGATGTCAAAAAAACACTCGTAAAAACATTATCTGTAATTTTTGCAAGAAATAGCACACAGGCGCCATTCTGTCCCGCTGGGGACATTCCCACCGCTGTGACTGAGAGAGAACTTCTCAGTGGAATCTCAGCCCCTAAAAATTCCACCATTTTTTTCTCACTGTATTACAGAGCATACAAGTAGGTGTTTACAAACAAGCCTAGTCAAACGCCGAGTCCCATGCTCCCCCACATCTTGACACAAAGCAGGCATCAACAGACAATTTGAAAAGTGGGATAATGTATTATCTCATCTTTGCTGTAGCTTTCACCCACGCCTTGTCCAATCAAAAGTCATTTTCCCTGCTTAAAAATGTCAAATCGTCTCAGGAAATATATGCTCAAAAATATCTCATTGCTTTACAGAATCTTATGCTGCCTGTAACCTTTTCCAGCAATTCTTTTTTAGCATATTGAGAGTTCAGCTTGTCTCATAAAACAAAACAAATAGATGAGTAGTCACCAACAAAGAAGCAACATTTACAAACTCCTCTGCTTGGTTTCCAGAGCCTAGGGCTGCTGGTAGCACCCTGAAATCAGCTAATAATCTGCTCCTGAGTGATTGCTTTCTCACCCACACTATTGTGTCTAGCAACAGAGCTACTAAGTGACCCCGCAGCTAAAGATGTTCCACTGGAAATGAAATCTGTCCTCACGAGGACTATTGCACACAAGTGACTTGAACAAAGCAGTGGGAATGGGGATAGGAAGGATAGATGATGATAAGTCTGTATCTGACCTTATAACTACAAGAACTCTCTCCTATCATACAGGGAAGCCAAATGTCGCTGCAGAAGGCAGGGAGGGAAGGGGGATCATATGTCTCACATCCGTGGCTGCCAGCACTTGCTAGCAAACCCGACTGTGATCCAGCGTGCTCTCTGGTGTCATCCTGCAGAGCAAGATGTAGCGGCACATCCTTGCACCCACAGTCCCCACTCCTGCGAGTGTGGTAGCTACACTAACCCCACAGCCAGCATGAAAATGTCCTTAAGAAACAGTCAAAAAAAATAATTAAAAAGTGTGACTTGGAGTTACTCTAGCAAAGGAGTAACCCACCAGAGAACCAAAATCTCACAGCCTGGAGGCAGTGCTCTGAAATATAACTCTCAGAAATCTCAGCAGTGCCTTCAGAGTAATTCCCTAAATATATCACAGATTTTAGCAAAAACTCAGCACAGTAGGGTGCTTAACACAGAATGTTTATCCATCTATATTTTCATCCTGGAAATAAACAGAACAGGCTTGAGACAGGCTGTTACAAAATGGTTGGTCTATCATCTCAGACCTGGATTTCTTCCTAATACCAAGTGATCCTGAGGGGTAGAGGGGTAATATACTCAGCTGTAAAGATAAAAGTATTCCCCAAGAAGTTCCCTCTTGGTATCAACAGGGAAATAATGCCATTCAGCTGCACAGTATGTCTAAACAGAATAATCCCACCCCAAAAATCCTCATGGTGAGACAGAAGCTGACTCATCTGCAGTGTCTTCCCTGGAGAACATCTCCACTGTTAGCAGATCATCACACATTCAGATCACTAAGGACAGCTGTTTTGCTTTATCCCACTGGAGAGGTCCATGGCTGGAGTCAACATCTTCTCTGTTGTCCTTTGTTCACATCCAGGTTCTGAGCAGTCTCTTAGGATCCTATTTCTGTTGATGGAAATATTGAAGTCTGCAAGAAACCCCAAAGGTTTTCCCTTCGTCCGATCTAAACAAGCACCTCCTGCAGCCTTTTTCTCCTCCAAAGTAGTTATACCATTTACTGCAGTCAGACATGCTCTAAATGATGCATCAGCAAAAGGGTAAGTGGTTGACTCAGCCTCCTGCAAAAGCTCCTCCTCATTTCCAAGGTAGATCTACTAAATTATTTTAACAAAATTAAGGCAATAGATGCCCTTGATGGAGAAGCAATGGTGAATAGCTGCTAGGATGTGCCCATAATGGTATGCTGCCCATCCTTGCCCCATAAGGGCATCACTCTGCTATGCTTATCTTGGTTGGAGACCCTTTAAATCAACTTAATCCTTAGGTGAATGAGATGCCTATGTGACCCTCCCTCCTATCCCTTCACAGCGATCATAAAGGGGTCTTCTCATGGATCAAACAACTTCTTAAACTTGCACTGAACTAAGAAACATTTCTAAATATCATTTCTTGGACAATCAGCTCGACCTTTCAAGCCTTGTTAGTGCAAGTGCTAACGTCACCACAGACCCTTGCCTGGCCTTGAGATATTGCAAAGGGGTCCCTGAACCAGGCTAAACATCTGTTAGCACATCTAATATTTCATAGGCAGATACTCTCTAGCAGGAACACTGGGTAGGACTTTCATGGATAAAGTTCACGGGCAAGAAAGGAGTTGTAAGTATAAATAATATCTTTTATTAAACTAATTAGTGCCTCTAGAGAAAGTAGACATGCAGTGGCATATGCAGGCTCCTTTCTGAAACAGAAGAAGTATCCTTCAGAAATGAATATATTTTTGAAAATACAATCACTAAATCTGTTGGAGAAGCAGGGATTCCTTGTTTTCCCAAGCTCACATGAAATTTGGGATGCTCTGCAGGGAACAGCACATACATACATGTGAGTGTTGTGCACTAGAGTGATGGGGAGAAGGCAAAATATTTCTGTTTGTTTTATTTTTATCTTGGGTCAGTGTTGATTCAGAAGGCAAAAGAAGAAAGTCAAAAGACATGTAAATAAACAAAAAAATAATAATCAGATATTCTGGTGAACTGGAATTGCCAGTGTCTATAGGTGTTTAGGGAACAGGCATGCTTGTTGACCCCATTACTCATGCAGGTACAAGTGCCCTTAGTCCTTTTCCTGCAAACTGGAGCAGGTCTGGGAAACACATTGCATCCAGAGCCTATGATCTGAAGTTAAAATCCTTCCTCACACTAGGGAAAGTTCACTGAACCCTAGATGAAATATTTCAGCATTAACAAACCAATATTTTTAGACTGAACTTTGTTTCACTGGACAGAATCCCGCAAGTCCTGAGCTTGAATGGCTCCCTTAAAGGATTTTTCAGCAGATTTGAAGTCAGCAAAGGAGAAAAAGACAAAAAAAAAAAAAGGTTCCCCTGGCATAGGCTCTAAAGCTACGTCTGTACCTTTTGCCCAAGGTTTAACTCCATAGACAAACCCAGACTAACTCAGAAAAAAAAACAGTCCACAACTTCCAGGCTTCCTCTTTGCAGAGCCCAGAGAACTTTGTTCATTGCACTGAGGTCCACGCCAAGGGATGCAATCCCTTGCTCCATAACTTCTGTATATCGCAGCCCCAGACCCAAAAGTGCAGAACCATAAAGTAAGGTATATTATTCAGTGAAATGTGGAGTCAATACTGCTCCTGAGACCTGAGCTTGCTTATTCAGATTTAGTGAGTCTCCTTTTCCTCTCTGGAGTCAGAAACAACTCAGGCCTCTTCTGCCACCTTCCAGGTTGTGTCAGATACCCATACTAGGAGGTCCCAGGGAAGAAGAAATCCACATCACTTGTCTGCACAAGGCCTGGAGACATCATCTTGGTAAGCAAGCAAAAGTCCAAAAGTTAAATTTAATCCCTAATGTAATTCTTCAATTAATCACTTCATCTGCAATTAGGCTAAAGTGGGTTTATCATCTATCTGGGTCAGACTTCCCACTTCCACCTCCATCTACCAGACTTCAGCTTAATCAGATGCAGTAAATGATAAGGGCTAGTCTTCAGTGAAGGAAACTCATTTCTACACGGTAATTAGAGGTATTGGCATTAAAAATGCAATTGTACTTCCTTTTGCAAGCTTAATGCTTCAAGTGACTCAGTCCCACTCAACCTAATACAACTTAATATGTTCATTAGTTTCCATGATGAATTTTATGTGCTGTGACTGTGCATGAAGCTCTTATATCTGCCCATTTATGCTCTGTTTATCTCTGTGATGTGAAATCATGTGATTACTTTGCACATAGACATAAACACTGCAGGACTAGAGCGGGGTCCGAGGATGTCACCATTATGTTTATTTCTGTTGCATCTTCAGAAGACACTGGATCAAAGCGGTGCTGCAATAAGCATCACACAGAAAAGCAGATCAAGAAGAGGTGGTGAGGCAGGTAGTTCTCAAGCCAGCATCTAATGAGGGACAATAGGTCAATTACATGAGGTAAGATGGGACAAGAAAATTATAAAGATGTATCAGTTGAGTATGTGAAACTTCTCTAAGGAAAACCTGTTGCAAGAGGTCACCTGAATAATCATTGCCTATCAGATAATCACACTAGGGCTTTTGACCTGTAATTAATCTCTTTTAGGAAAGTTTCTGTTATATTCAGAGAGGAACTGACCTTTTCATTTGTTCCCAAAACTGCTGTCAAGAACTGGAGAAGATTTCATCCTGCATAGTGAAAACCTTGAAGGTCCTATGTAAGGGGATTTATTTGGCATTCACCTCTGTATCCTGGAGGACATTCTCAGAGAACTGAGAAGGTCGGAGTATGCCTTGCACAGGTCAGCAAGTGCAAATCAGAGACTGGAGCAGATGAGGAAGCCACCTTGTTCAAACCCTGAAATTCATGGGCCAGGTTTGGGGGAAGGGGCAGACAATTCTGCAGGCCACTACAGAACATCTCACCCAAGAGGAGGGATATCATGAAGTGGTCATCATCACTGGTTACTTAATGGCCTAAAAGGCAAAGTTGTGATGTGCCGTTCAGTGCTGGATAGCAAGATCTTCCATCTCAAGGAAGAACTCAGTCCAACAGTCAGAGCAAGAGAATACCTTAGAATCATAGAATCATTGAATCTTTATGGTTGGAAAAGACCTTCAGGATCATCAAGTCCATCCATAAGTCCTTCAATACCTTTCCTGTTAAGCAATATCCCTAAAAGTGCCTCATCTACACATTTTTTTGAACACCGATAGGGATGAACACTGCTAGTCCACCACTTCTCTGGGCAGCCTGTTCTAATGCTTAACTACTAATCCCATGTAGAATTTTTTCCTAATATCTAACTTGAACCTCTCCTGAATCTTGCTCTTGTCTTCAAAACCACATCACTACTCTTGTCTAAATCCATTTGCTGTAGACAAATATATACAGTTAACAATGGCCAATAGATGCAGGTAGTGAACCTGATGGGTGCCATGAAGACACTGTTTATGTTTCCTACCATCATGCCTAGTTCCTGCCTCTTTCACTCTTTACCTTAACACCATTTAATGCAGGTACAAGATCAATAGGAGTCAACAGCTATCACAATATTCGGCACAATTTCAGCCCCAGTCAGCTTTCTTGCACGATTTCCAGACACAATTTTGAAGTTAGTGCAAGTGAGAACTCATTTTCCATAGGTAGTTTTTGAAACAGTCATTGTTTTCTGGAGAGAGAAATAAGGGGAGTTTAGTGTATCAGGATGTGCAAGAAGGTGTCAAGGATAAAGAATAAGCTCTAACTCACTTTATTTGTCAGTGTAGCCTTAGGGACACTAAACCTATTACTTCAGAAGCTGAAGTTAGTGCTTGAGAAAGCAAACATACTATGCAGAGGCAGACTTGGATAGTAAAAAGAAACAAAGAATATGGGCTGCACTGAGAAGAAAGGCTCTACTCTAACAGAGACACAGCTATCTCTTAGAAAAGAGCTTAGAAAAAGTCATAGCGGACACATGGGAGAATATTTTGCTTTGATTCTAGCTTGGGCTTTATTTGAAGCATCAGCTGCAGGTGGATTGCTGGTCCTCTCACTAGAGAAATAAAGGCAGCCAGTTTGTCACAGTGCTTGAGTGCTTTAGGACAGGCTGATGTGCCAAGAGGACACTACCCATGTTGATTTCCTTAGTTCAAGAATTGGAAAAGAGAAATCCTTTCTCTCCTAGCTCTCTCTCTAACTTACTGGAAACTGAATAAAGCGATTGGGAAAAGCATTTTTCTTTAGTCCCGGGTGTGGAAGAGGGAACTAGAGATTTTTTTCTTAGGTTGTTTTACCTGATGCAATGAAAGTCAAAACTTTAATGTGTTTATCCTTTTTATGAGGGGTGTGGAAGATCTTTATCTCAAGAGGGAATTAATTTTGATTTTTTTCAATAATCTGTGTCTTTTAAACACAAAGAATTTTAATCATAAAATAATGCTTGAAGTGATATAGAACAATAGGTCTTTTTTATCAGCCAGAATTTTACACAAAAAGTCTTATTGTTTGCTGAATAAAATAATGACTTTTTTATGCCACCTTGAAAAAAAGAAAAGAAATATGACATTTAGAGTTCCATTCAGTGAGATTATTAATTTTTTTTTCTTAAATGTAATTATGCTAATTAGTTCATTTTCACTACTGTGAATCAATGTTAACAATTGAAAAGCATGGCTCATTTTTTCCCCTTCCTTTCTTATACATTTGTCAAGGTCAAAATAATTAAGCTTTGCTCTTCCCATAAGATCAGCCACATAGAAGCCAAGTACAGGAGCTGGTTTACAAGGCAAAGTGTGATTTCAAAGAGAGAAAACCAAAGGGAGAACAAAAAAAAAAAAAAAAAAGCAACACTGAGGTGCTATTTCTCCAGGTAAAATGGCATACCGGGAAATGCATGACAAACATCTGTAAAACTGGAGCATTTACATTTCCTTTTTAGGATTATTTAAGTTCAAAGTTGAGGCTGTTTGCAGAATAAGATAACAAATTGATTTATAGCCTACATTGTCCTACAGTTGGATTCATCTTGCCTGAGTGGAGGGACAAAGTATCCATGTCTCACCTTGCTTGCCAGTGGTTGCCTAAGGTGCACCTCTGTAGGCAGAGACACCAAAAGCTATTTGAGATGACATAAAGGATCTTGCCTGGTTGCTTATCCAGAGGACAGAGTGCTCCCACGGGCTGGTGTCATCTCTTACAGTCTCATACGCATGTCTCAGACACCCTTAATAACCTCCAGCAGCACCAGATTCCTATATTAAAGCAAATGAACCAAGCCCTCACTCTCCAGTGACTATCACAGTCACTTAACCATCTAAATCATGAATGCATTGCATTTACCCTTAAAATTTCTACACCTCCATTGCAAGCTGCATCTAGAGCAAGATATGGGCAGTAGAGACAATTCCAAGTGAGTTAGAAACCTCATGGTCCACTTTGCAGTCACTGGAGAGAAAGAGAGTCTTCTAGAGCATGGATTAAGCATCTTGCTCTTTTGTGAATTAGATCTCCTTCTGAATGTCTAACCCATGCAACATAAATGATTGTCTGTAGCTATATGAAATTGTATATTTCCTTCCCTTTCATGCCTATGATGAAGGATTTAGCAAATCCTTCTTAGATGTTGCTTCACAAAAGATGGGTTAGTAAGGACACAGGTTAGATATTAGGAAAAAAAAATACATGGAAAGAATGGTGAAGCACTGGAACAGGCTGCCCAGGGAAGTGGGCAGAATCACCGTTCCTAGCAGTGTTCAAGAAATGTGCAGATGAGGCACTTAGAGACATGGTTTTGCACGCATAGTGGTGATGGGTTTTTGGTTGGACCTGATGATCTTGAACGTCTTTTCCAACCACTCGATGGCTGATTGGTTTTCCAACCAGATTCCATGATACTTGATGCCCAGTATTCAGTATTTGTTGAATTGGAAGAATATAAGTCACAAGTTGGAGTTCCCACCAGCTCAAATTACTTCTAAATGGAGTAGGTGTCTCAGTAGTGAGATAAATGTCAGCTCATGTTCAAGATAATAGAAAAATGGGCCCAATTCAGTGGGATTCTTCAGAAAGGAACTACATTACCTTAAATGTTTGGGGGACAGTGTGACTGAATTGCCCTGAAAACACAGGCAATCTGTGAGCACACCAGCCATTGCCACCCCCTCTACATACAATGCATGTGTTAAACCTGTTTCCATGTGTATTCACCTACCTCAGAGCATTTTAAGGAGCGCTTCTGCGAATTAAGCTTCCAGATAATCTTGACTTTTGAAAGTAATTGGTCATAGAACTGGTCCTGAAGCACCTTGAGCTCCCAGCTGTGAAGAACAGGGGAAAAAGAGAGTATCAGTCTCCACCTTTGTCTTGGTGAGTCCTTCTCTTTTCTGTTAATCTGCTTCCTTCCTTCCTTAGCTGAGCTACGCTTCATGGGGGCAGAGTGACTGTTTCTTGCTACAAGTCTGTAACCCTCATTGTGTGCTTCTAGCGGGAACCTACAAATATTCTAATGCTACAAAAAAAATGCTGGAAAAGCTGATTAACACATCATCCCAGCATCCAGATTCCTCAAAGGATAAAGCAGAAAACTTCCCCAAGTAATTCCACTCTGTCCAATATCCATCACTTTTTATCTATTTTTTTTTTTATCAAAATGCTCTATTTCCCTAAAACTAGTTTGTTATGTCTGAGTTAACTCTACAGTGGTGGATCTCATTTGTATATAAAATTTTTGCAAACAATGTACCACTGTTGTTTTTGTAAAGATTCTCACTCTGTTTTTATTCTGATATTTTTTTCCTCCTACTGTTAGGCAGTTATTATTGTCACAGTTGCTTAATGTAAGAATAAAAAAGATCTGGAAAAATGGAAGAAAGCCTGTGAAATGGTCCCCAGCCAAATCCAAAGCTAAAAGCTTTTGCTCTGTTCCAAACCAAGGCAAACTCAGTGGTTTCTCACATGGCGCCAAGCTGCTACGTTAAAAGGCTTGGGGGAACACAGTTGCCAGCTTCCCACGGTGCAGGAGACAGGTTATCTGGGAATACCAACAAGGTGTCTACAGAGTTAGGCACTCACAGGAGGTCATCTCACCTAACTCTGGACATCTGTGGCATGTGCCCCTGTATTATGTTACTGATCCAACCTCGTCTGTAGTACCATGGAGTCAAGCACGCATCAGTAGCACATGCATCCTTTTTTAGAGGATTACTTGAGGGTGAGAAAAACTGTGCCCTAGAAATGTTTGAGATTTATTATAGACAATTCACATATGTGTTCTATAAATATTTCAGTATCACCCTGGCATCATATTTAAGCTCTCTGCTTTAGACAACCACTTCAAGTTTCTCCATCCTCACGTAGCAGATGGGGCCCACACTGTAGCATACTCAGGGGTCCTCCTGCATTCAGCAGAGAGGCCACTGCTAACAGAGAGTGTCCCAGAGACATAAACCAGGTCTCCCCTGTCTGTGCAGAAATTGTGCCTTTCATTGCTCTCTCATGACAAAGGAGGGACTGAACACGGGCAACCAGCAAGAAAACACTGAACACACAAGTGAGGTGGAAGAGGGCCCCTTGAGGCAGAGTAATAGATCATGATAAGGATGAATCAACTTCTGTGAGGTTGGGAGTGGGAGGTGGTAACCTCCTCTCATGCAGTTGTTTTCTGTGCTGGAAATGCCATCTGAGTTAGATAAAGTCCAAGGATACTCAATGGATCAATCTTTGGGAACATCAGCAAAGTTTAGACTTTTGTTGTTCATACAGTTTCCAAACCTCTCAATGCAGCAGAGAGGTGGGTCAGTGGGGGATCTGCAAGATCTAGTACACTGGGTTGGGTGTCATCATTCACCAGGGAACCACTAGAAAATGTTCAAAATCCTGCTGCTTTCCCCTAAATAATAACCTAAATCCTTCCAAAATTTCATCACTAATCCATCCCGTGAAATGTAAATGATCTTATGAAGCAAAGTGTGAGAATTATCTCTGAAACCAGATGGTTAATATCTTGCTATCCTCCCACATGACTGTTATTTTAACTTTCATTTTAAAGAACTAATTCTAAAATTATAATTCTTAAGTCTTCTTCTAAATCAGAGAAAACTGCTTCCCAAAGGAAACGGATCCCTAATAAATCACTACAACAAGCAATATCTTCTAGCTTCATAAATTGTTTCATCTACTGGCCTCTGTATTAACACCATTTGCTAAGGAGAACAGCAAATATATTATTAAATGCAACAGTAAGTGTCCCCATGATTCAGAGGCATTAATTCTTCAAGTCCTTCTCAGTGACTGTGGGCTGGAGTGATGAGCTTCTCCTTAAACATCACTGCTAGGATGGACACCTCCTTGCAAGATGCTGGAGATATCAAGTGACTCCAGTTGTGTACACTTTTGGGGGATCTTTCAGATAAAATCTGAGTTTTTTATCTTATCGTAATGTCAAGATCCCATGAGATTTTGTGAAAGAAGAGATTTGTCTGCTGTCGGAATATTTCCCTTCCTTCAGTATTGCATGCTATACTGCTTCATGTTCAGGGAACTTACCATCTACTTTGGAGACTGTTGACTTCAATGGTGGTAAATTCTAGCAAAAAAAAAAGATGCCAACCACCATGGACCACAGTTCTCTCTCATATTAAAACTGTTATACCTCAGATACTCTTGCCAAAGGACAGCTGAGGTGTGGATGTTTTCAGGTATTTATATAAAAATCATTTTGTGGTTTACTGATGCTAATTCTCAATGCATTTGTTATATCTTCAGATTTAACTTTTAAATTTGAGCATCACCATTAAGCACTCAGAAAGGGAAAGTTCAGAAGTAGGATTTAGGGAAGTCTTTATGTGAGATCTGATTCCTTAAGATTCAGCCTGCACAGTCCAATAGGTGGATGGGAAAAATGTAGTTAATAACGTGTTTCTGATTGTTTGGGAGAGAGGGATTGAAGGCTGTATCTGTGTCTGTTTCATCCAACTTCCATGAGCAACCCCAAGGCAGACTGGATGCCTGTAATTTCTAGAATGGATGTGTGTAAAACTTGATAAAATTCTGACTGATTAGAGGCACTTCTCAGTTAATGATCGTCAATTAATGATACTCTCCGGTGAGTGACAAAGAAAATAATGGATTCCTTCCGGCTACATTGTGCTGTCTGCACAGATCAAATGACATTTGTCTCTGCACTGCTGAATAAAGTAATTAGCAAATAGTACAGAGCACAATTCAGCAATGAGGCTACTGAATTTGGAGTACTCTTTTTATCCATACCACGAGATACATTATGAAGCCCTATTTCCACCATGTACTAACCTCATGGCAAGCAAGTCCCATTACTTCAATCTCCCCAAGCTGCTGGTCAACTTGGAAAAATATTTTGACATTAGCTTCTTCCTTGCAGTCCATAACATTGGCTATGACACTTGCATCTCTATAGATGGTGAACTGCAGATTTGCCCTTGACCAAAGCTATATTTTTTGTTTTGTTTTGTTTTTTTAAATCTCACACTTAAATTGGACACTTGCAGGATAATCATGCAATACCTTTCAAGGGACTGTCTATGATGGTAGAGCAAATTACTAAATCATGAACCAGGTATTCTGCTGTTTCAGGATTCTTTTTGTCTCCTCCTCAAGAAACTTCAAGTTAGCAATATTATCTGGCCTTGAGACAGACAAAGCAAGGCATTTCTGGGAAGGGCTCAGGGAACTCCTGTCTTGTGCAAGATTGGCACTGTTGCAGCAGCTCCCAGTTGGCTTCAGAGGCTCCCAGCAGACCCTAAAGATGGACATTGGCAGCAGACTCAAAGGAACATCCAGGGCAAGGGCACAAACTGAATCTTCCAGGAGCTGCCCTTTTCTTTAAACTCAGTATAGGCATAGCTTTCCACAAATGAGCCTTTATTTTGACATCTAACAGATCTTTCCAGTTGGCATCAAAGTAAAAGTCAGTGTATGTTCTTTCTAAAACTAGTTAGAAAGTAACTGTTCTTAATGGCATATATGTTCAGCATGTCAACTTCAATCAACTTTTCTGAGCGTGGATCATGAACCAACAGAATTTAGCATCAATCATTTTTCATATGAGCCAGCAGAGTGAAATGAGAAGGACAGGGTTAAACGTGCAGCTTTTCCTGAGATACTGTGATATAACTTTATCTCTGGTGTGTAAAGGATGCCAAATCTAATGAAGTACCATTAACAGCAGAAGATCCAAGATGTTACATACTTGGCAGCTTTATAATTTCAAACACTTTTTAGTATGATGGAAATGTGTGTTGCAAAGCTTTTTGCTAGTCAGGGTTCTCTGATGATCACATGCTCCTGGTAGATAGAAAAAAAGAATGGGAAAAAGCTTCACGTTTCTTGGTCATCATCAAAGCACTGAAGCTAAATAGAATAACTCCTCTGAAAAGGTTAACACCACGTGTATTTCCATGTATTTCCAGCCTGCTGATTACCAGCCTCTTCCTCCTTGCCAGCTTAAAAAAAGTCATTCATTTCTGTAGGACGTGGCCTTTGTGTAGGCATGTGAATGTAGTCAAACACAATGCAGAGAAAGCAGAGTTGGCAAGACCAGACTTTGCTCCCACACTCCTGCAATTACTCTGGTGTTAAACAAAGAAGTAGAAGAGAGTTGTTGCAAATATAGTTAAATGTGACTTGCAAATACAGCACTAAAGAATGCTGGAGTTTCCATGCCAAATGTCCAAGGCATGAAGACAGCTAGAGGGAAGAATATTCAGTCTAAAGCAAACAGACTGGCATTTAAATGGCTCCGTCAGAGCTAGTTACTCTCAGATGATCTGAAGTCAGTGGAGATCTAGTCAATGTGGTCAATGGGGCCTGAAGCACAGTCCAGACATGCACTTTGGTATAAGCTAAAATAAGGCAGATGAATCATGCTGTGAAAGAGACTATTTTCTCCTTTGACAGCAAAGGAGTCCAGAGTGATTAGCTCAGCTATAGACATTTCTAGGATGGACAGTTTTTTTTTTTTTAAGTATGATCTTTATTTTGCTAGTGTCTGGATTGTTCGCACTATTCTGATCACCTGATTCTTCCTAGGTTGTGTGACTAACTGCTTGTGGTATTCCTGAGAACCTCATCAATTGTGAATCTTACTACAAAACACTCTGAGGTTGCATGATTATAGATAATATCTCAAGTGTCAGAAAAGAAAAAGGGTTTAGATTTGTGATTAGAGAGAGTACATAAAAATGTATAAAAGATTACTTCTGGTGCTCAAAATACGGAAATCTTTTATTTTAATCTCAGATTTTTGAAAGTCAGTTTAATGATTTTATGGAGAAAATACCTTAAGCTTTTGAGCTTTGACATATTCTATTAGCATTTCCAAGAAGCGGCTGATGTGATCTGAAGCCTGACTGATTTCATAGCTCCTATTATCATTATTTTGAAAAAGTAAAAGCTGTTTCCCACTTACTGATAAAAATATACTAAGAAATTCCAAATCCTGACAGGTGTTCTCATAGAATCATAGAATCATAGAATGCCTAAGGTTGGAAGGGACCTCTAGAGGTCATCTAGTCCAACCCCCCTGCA
>JAWLRI010000516.1:4229357-4281914 GCA_034781795.1 Crypturellus tataupa | reverse complement strand
CCTGGGACTCTACTGGGCTGCCCTTGGTAAACACAGAAGCAAAGAAGGCATTCAGCAACTCTGCTTTTTCTGTGTTGTTCGTAACCAAGGTGCCCATCCTCACCTCTAAATGAAGTTTTTCTCAAAAAGAGATCAAAGTCTACGAGTTACCCAAAGAACCAGCTCATTTGATTCTTGACAAAATGAACATCCTCATTCAAGTCATTCAGTGATTCTGCAGGAAAAGACCCTTAAATACCTTCATCGCTGAACAGAACAGTCTTTTTTGAGTGACCTGATTTGTAAGATTGTACATACAATTTTTTGTCCACTGGAAGGACTCAAAGGATATGTACAATGCAGATGAAAATGCCCAGTTATGAGGATATTTAGAGCACACAGAATTATTTTGTGTATATATATATATATATATGTACACACATATATGTATATGTTTATATCTTTCTATATATATATATCAGGTCAACTTGTACACTTTTACTTATATTAAAGAAAAATTAAATTTTAGTGATTTTACTTAAAGAAAATTCACATTTTAGTGATCTAATGTATGTGTTTTTACTATTTGAGTTTTCTAGAGATATCCAAGATAACCATACAGGCAAGAGAAATATGAGACAGACCTTTTGGAGGCTTGTGCTCTCTGGGACTAAAATTTGGAGGCTAGTGGAGCAAAACATTTCCTATGACAGTGGATAATCATGTTTAATCCATTGAGGCAAGGCTATGCTATCTTCCTCCAGCAATCTCACAGACATCGGTGGAACTCTTTGAAGACCAAGATTAAGACTTCATCTCACCTTATTTTAACCATTTGGGTTAAGCCAGGGCTACATGGCATCTAAACAAGATGCCCTGTAGAGTCAACAGAGAAAAGGAGCATGCCTGAGAGGGTATGTCAGACCACTTATCTTCAGAAAGACAAATTTCAGAAGATGAGATGAGATGAGTTATTATATCTTTCTACTGACAACAGAGGGAGCCTAATGGTCACTTAGAGCAAGATTAATTCAGAAGTCTAAAACTCAGTTCAGGTGAACAGTGTCCTAGTGCAAGGGACCTGAGAGAAGGAGTTCAGGGAGCAAGAAGGAAAAAAAAATCGAAGGAGGGTCTCAGAAGTAGACTACAGGCACACAGGTGTGATTGCACCACTTCTGTGGGGCCTTGCTTGATAACTGGTTCTGTCTGTTTCAGAAACACCATTTGATCGCTTTGCAGAAGCACTCAGAAATGCTCCCTCTAAACGGACACAACGCAGTGCCCCTCAGCCAGAGAAAGCTTAGTGCACTGCTAAGGAAAGCCTCTGGCACCTGAGTGCCAGCCAGTTATTTCTGTAATTAACTGTCATTGCCCAGCCTAGGGGGCATCCAGGACGAACTGCTCCATGGTGAGAGCCCTGCTCAGTGTGATCACATCAGACACTCTCACTAAGTAGAATACTACAGAGCCTAGTGGGGTGGTGTAGGAGAAATAACAGAAAAAAAGGGCTGCACTTCATGGTTAACAGCACCGGAGTATCAGAAAGGCAAGACTCATTTAAAATACATTTTCTGATGGACAGACTTAGATGTCATTAGAAAGACTGAAGTTTCTCCATCACTGGAGATTTACTTAAATGGAGAAAGACTTAATATATAGTCTCATTTGTACAGAGATACTTGCATACAAAAAGCTGAAAACAGAAAAAAAAAAAAAAGATATTTTTTCCAGTACAGGAAAATTCTGAGTTAATAAAAAGAGAAAAATTCTTCTAGCTAGAATGGGGCTGCTTTCCATTTGGCATTTTGGAAAATTGTGCTTACTAGCAACAGTATAAAACTCTATTAAATACTTCTATCATCTACCTAGTTCTATTCCAGATGAAATTACTATTAAAATTCCCATTGATTTCAATAGCAGAACAGCAAGGTTTGGACACTTCAAAAGTTTCTTTTATGGTGCTTATTCTGCTAATAAGCACCATCTGTTCAACAGAAGAGCCATCCACCCATTTTCTAACAACAGCTCTTGGCTCTCCACGGAGATAATCCGTGTTTATGGACTCGTGGCTGTTCTCCTATAGAGGTGAAGAGGAAACTAACAGCTTCCCACTGTGCAGAAGGAGCTCTTGAGAAGCAACAGAGTGAGCTTCTGGTAAAGGTGTTGTGCTTGTGTTGGAAGTCCTCGTGTTTTCACTTTTGCAACACAAATTGATAAGATTCAGACTAATCCACACAGCACTAAACGAGTGCCTGGATTCATGCTAAAGGAGACTTGTTATTACATAATTGTTGTCAATTTGGAAGAAAGAGAAATTCTCCATGGAATGCAGAAAAGAGTGATCAAAGAACATTTGTTCTCACCATCACAGATTTTCTAAAGCTGAGAGTGCTCTTAGACTACAGTAGCATTTCTTCAGACATAAATCTGTAGAAATTGTTTTAAACACAGGATTAAACTTTCTGTTGAGCTTCAGTAAAGATTGGATGCCTTGGCAGAAAATAGGTGTTATTCAGAGCTTCAATTTAAGGTTCATTTTCATATTCTGTCTTTTATTGATTGGTCATAATGGTCAACCCAGGGTTTTACACACATGCACACACACACAGAGCAAATCTATATGTGATCTCTGAAATAAAGAAAAGGTAGGAAAACAAGCTGAGCTTTGAATTTCTATCTCAATCCAGAATGTGATAAAGTTTCTGGGAAAGTGAGAAACAACCATGGCTCTGTGCTCAGATGTAAAAGAGCCTTGCTACAATGAGGGGGAAGATAGATCCCTGGTACTTATCCTGAAGAGCCAACCACTCACCACAGCAAAATTGCAGTTATATTCTGGTGTATGTGAAGGCAGCTCAGATCAACATTTAGCCTCTGCTTCACATTGCTAAAATGCTCCCTACCTCCTCCCCTCAACTTCTTTTCAGGTTCCCCTTGGGATTGCAGGTCTACCAGCCACTGTCCTTAACTTTGTGTCAACTGTAGATTTTCTAAGAGCACATTCTGTCATTGCCTAGGTCACAGCATCATAGCATCATCAGACGTTTCATGTTGGAAGTGACTTCAGGAGCTCTCCAGTCCAGCTTCCTGCTCAAAGCATGCCCAGCAATGAGGACAAAGCAGGTTGCTTAGGGTTCTATCCAGCTCTGAGAAGCCCCGGAGATAAGAGACTTCATAGCCCCTCTGGGCAGCCTGTACCACTGCTTGAATGAAGATTAGGAATATGCTGGACATTATAGGCTCTACTGGCCTATAGGGACTCCACTCATCATCAGCTGCCAGCTGGACCCTGTACCATTGATTTCTACCCTTAACTAATGATGTAAGGCCTCGCACTGCTCGTTATTACTAAGAACATTTCTTTCTTTTGTTGGTGTAAGATAATAATAGGCTTTGTCTGAAGTCTACAAAGAGGTCATTTCCAGGAGTTAATTGCCCAGAGAATGAAAACACACATCCAAAGAAAAATGCTGGTATGTGAGTTAGCATGTTTTGTTTATATCCATTCTCTGCCTGCAAAGATTCCATGCTGGATATCTACATTTCGACAGTTTTGAGTTCCAGGGCTTCCTGGAGGTTTTCTTCAAATCAAGGATGGGAAGATCATGAGAAAGTGTACAAAGAGATTTCTAGTGCTGTTTGCTGTGCAGAGTTAAGACTACCTGACAACATATCATAGTCCACACTGACTGTGTGTCTAACAAGGAAACAGGGTTCTTTCCTTCCCAGCCTTCTTTTCTGACCTTTAAAGCATCCTTTCCTTTGAAGATACACACGAAAAAACAAGATCTGAGTTGTCACACACTTTCTCCACCTCCGAAAGAAGTGTAAGAAAACAAGACAACAAACCCTGAAATGTTAAAAATCTCTTCTCTCCTGAGCAGGCACTCCACAAATCCTTGTGAATACGGCAACACTTATGTTGCATTCTGAAAACATAGGCATTTTATCATGACTCCTAACCCAGGCAAGATGCTAAATACTTGTAAACACACATTAAGAGTCTTCCTTGTAGCTGCCTAGCAATGCCACCATCCTGCTGGCTAGCCAGGAGGAAGGCAGAGCCCTGGAAGAACAAAATTACATTCTGGATAACTCCTTGCAGGGTCACGGCTGAGGCACTGGGAATATACGAGTTACTGGTCCTAAACATCCTTGGTCACAAGTTCACTTTTACTGAAATACTGACCTCCAAGTCTTGCTGTAACTACACAAGACCCATCTTCTTCCACTGTAAGTTTACATTTTAAGCATGCTGAGCTTGAGTGCAAAAGGTTTTCTGCTGTAGTGTCCGAAGCCTTAGAGTGATTAGATTAGATTAGATTAGATTAGATTAGATTGGATTAGGAGCATGGAAGAGCTAAAGACATTTAATTCCACTCACATTTCATATCCTTACAAAAGCATATTTTTGAACTGGTTTTGGTCTTTAAAGAGCTCATGAAAGGTCTTTTTTGGGTACTCCCCTTCACCAGCATATTAGTCCTCTACTCTGTAGATTAAAAAAAAAGCACTTTGAACTTGTGAATATTTCACACACAAAACATACACTCCCCTAAAATTGTCTTTATCACTCTCATTAAGTCCTACAGACTTTATGTACAGAAATTCTGTTTCTGAAGTGAGATGGAGTTTGGGAAGAGTGGCAAACAGGGTGAGAGAGATGAAGGGAATTACAACAAAAAGAAGAAATATGCCCAGAAGCCCTATCCTGTAAGCATGGATCAGGCTAAATACTTCAGTACCGTGTTACTTTTTTTCCTGATATAGGGAAAGGCTGTTTCTCCATCTCGAGCTGTGTTTTTACTGTGTGGAGGAAAACAGTGCAAGGAAGGGATAAACATTCCTGTGGTGGAAGGCAACAAAAAGTATTGGTGCAACAAGCTCCCTTTCCAGACAGCCTAGGGGATTTGATTATGTATTTGTTAGCATCTCTTTCAGAGCCGTCTGCGGCTCTCAGGGTTGTGTGCAGCAGGGTGCTCTGAGGCTGCATCTGGTGCCATGGACAGCTCCAGAGGAGGGATAACCCTTCCTTGACTTCCAGAGGGTAATTCTCACCTGCCTCTTTCCTTTAGTCTCCACTGATAAATCCCAGTGAGGAATAGGGTGGGCAGGAGTCAGCAGAAGAGGGGAGGTGGCACATCAGAGTTCAGTCCCTCAGGCACCTGGCTGACAGCAGGATTTATGTGCACATCTGTGTCTGAGCTGGGCTTCCTCGGCAGCGAGTAGAAACAGGGTCAGTGGGGTCCAGGGTGTGACTCATCTCAGCCTAAGGCACACGTCTAATTTAGGGCAGATGAATCACGTCCTTGAAATTTCTTTACTGAATATACGCTGCTTTAATCACCAGGGAGCCTTGCTCCGCTGCAGGTGTTTTATAGTGAAGGCTTCTCATTCCCTGCCCCACCTACGGTCTCACAGTGTCCTGAGCTCACAGGTGGGTTTGCTCACTCTGCCCTCCAAAAAGGACAGCTGAGACACAGGCAAACGCCAGGCTTATGCCCAAGATCTGCTTTTATGGGCTGCACTTGGAAGACACCTAACCACAGGCCAGCAATGAGGAGGTCCTTGGGGATAAATGTCCCACTGTCTCAGTGGGACACTGGGGTTGAAAGACAGCAGAGGACAAGGAGCACTCACGTTGCTGAAACTTCATTGTCTGTGTTTCTAGGTCAGGGAGAACCTTAAGGGCGAAGTCTGGAAGAAGGATGAGACCAGAGAATAAGAAGTGTTGAATCACGGATAGTTTGTTACAACGGCACAGGAGAAGCTGCTTCATTAAACAGGACAGTGTACAGAAAAGGCCTACAAGTCACCAGATGGAAACACATTCCAAGTTGCTCTTGTAGACCAAGACTGTTGAACCTCCAAAACATGGGTATGGATTGGGACATAGCTGACTAAGAAGGGACATAAGTAAGAACAAAGAAGTTTCACTCTGGAGGTGAGATGCTCCTTTCCACCTGGAGGCCAGTACAGCATGGGCCTGGGTTCCATGAGGAAGGACTCCAACACTCAAAAAAAGTCCCACAGGACTGGCTTGCTGGGAAGAGCGATCATCGCTCATGGCAATAACATCATCGACTCAGTGGTATTTAGGCTGGCTGTCCTGTGCCTGTTGCTGAGGGAGTAGAATAGTTAGGACATCCTTCTATTTTGTACTCATTATGGGATGAAAAATAAACATCTGTATCAACCAGAGCAGATCTGGGAAGAGAGACTCCCAGAAGACAGGCCAGGTTGTTCAAGTCAAAAGATGGGAAACAGCCCTCCTGCAGCTTCCAAGACAAACTTCAACTAGTGCAAATCAGCACTGAAGAATCCTAAGAGTCAGGACTGACTTATACTAGCTGCCAAGATGCTTCTGTCTTCCTCCACCACTGATGTGCTGTGAGACCTTAGGGATGTCATCTAGGCCTTTCTAAATCATCATAGGCAAGTGTTATATCCCTCCCACAGCACAAGGAGGACAAAAAACCAACTCAGTCTCCATGTTCAGGAAGCCCATCTCTTTCTAGCAAAGGCCACCATACCACCAGGCATGAAGCAGATCCATGAAAATGTTCCACATGTTTCTGGCTGAGATGCCACTAACAGCCAGTCTCACTTGTGTGTTGCGTGACAGACAGAAGGACAAGCCGCTGTGATCCAGCAGGGCTAGGAATCAAAGCCTGTCCTGTTTTTGCTTAAGTCATTTTCTCATTTCAAACCTCTTATCAGCTGAATGTCACAAATATGAAAGTGGCCACAGACACTGCAATTATTTCAAGGCAGCAGGATGGGAAGTCATGGGACAGGCTGCGCACTGAGACACTAGGGGATGTGGGCTAAGAAACAAAAGATTTAATTCCTCAACAGATGCTCAAAAGCAATTAGAGGAAAAGGGAGGATAGGGGAGAAATAACATGGAAAACTACTTGTCATTAAAAGACTTAATTCTCTCTTATCATGTTTGCTTTTTGTAGGTGTTGTTTTCTAAATTAATGAAAAACCGTCTACAGAACAGAGAGGCAGCCTGAGTCTTGTTCAGATTCATCAGGAATGTACCATGTTTGCAGAACTTGGAAACAAGCACGGACTCACTTAAACAAACAATTTTTGCGCTTTCTCTTCCCTTATCTTGCCGTGTCGCATTGTGCAGCTTCCCTGTGTTGGGTGGACTCCAAACAAGGTCACGTCGTGTCCTGAAGCTTCCGTATGTAATCAACAGTGAAGTCTTCAATAAAACCTACTGTATTTCCTCTGCAAAATGGAGAGAAGGTTTCATTTTTTACCCCTTGTTTTTATTTGATTGTGTAATTAATTACTCACTGGAGCACATAGCAGCTTAACTTAAATTTAGCTCTTGCTTCTCCTGTCAGATTCAGCCTTCTTGAATGCAGTTGGCCAGTCAAACACTAAGTTGTATTTGTCTGATAAAAACATACAGTAATTGCCAAACTGGATCAGACCTTTATTCTGCTGACTCTGGTATCTTGTCTCCAATGACAACCAGCACTGGGTGCTTCAGAGAGAAATAGGTGCACCATGCATGGGAGTAGAATACAGAACCAAAATATAGCTTGGCCAAGGGGGAAAGTGCTCCTAGCCCCAGTGATCCTGCAGCAGGAGGATGGTTGTGCCCCAATATACAAGACCTTCTGCACCCTGGATTGGTGCTGGGTTTTGCATTTATTCCAAGTGTCCTTGGGATAGTCCGATCTGCTTGGAGTGTCCAGGTCAGGGCAGCAGAACTTGATGTAGACTTCGCAAGAGAAGGATTCAGGAAGCTGATGTGCTTGATGGAAATGGGATAGAGAGGAACATGGGGTTGGGTTTCTGTCTTCAGAAGAAGCCCTGGAAGGAAGTTCTCCTCTGAAGAATACAGAAAATGGTGGGGAAAAAAAAGCCTATCTATACAGAGAGAAACAGAAAAAAAAGATGTACACAAACACATTCACACATATATTTACTATATATACTACCAAAATTCCCAGGGACAAGCAGGCTTTTGTTAGATCAAAAGTGAAGGATTAACTTCTAAAAAAAAATCATAAAACACATCAAATTCCCCAAAATGTCTGGTGGTCTAAGTGAGAGCAGGCTGTTAAGAGCTTTCACTGGCATCTAGTGGTATGTTGCAGTGTCAGAGCCACTGCAGCTCACACTACAGCTCTCACCGAGCCAGCTCTGCTTTCCAAATGCACACAGACTCCTTCAGAGCAGTGACACAGGACACTTGTAAAGGCCAGAGGAATAGATAGCCTGGGTGGCGGATAGAAGGTGCAGGGATGTGGGAAACTAGTCTGGAGGCTCAGCTTGTTGCTGCCAATTTTAAACAAGCTTCTGGCTAAGGGAAATGGAGAGTCTGGTTCACGTCTTTACGTTACAAAAGCCATGGGGTATCAATTGCTTCTGACTGGTCCAACAGAAGTGAGAAGTATTTCACCTCCCTTTCCTGAACTCTTGTGGACACTGATAATTCTCTCTCTTGGGTACCCATCATTTCCAAACTGGGCTTAGGAAGAAACGATGTGGGACATGGCAGTTGTTCTAACTCTGCTCCAACAACCCTGGCTATGAAGCTCTTCTGGGGAGGAGTATGAGGATTCCTGAGTGCATTTTAATAGTTTGAGCAGAATCTGCATCTTGCACCATGGCATGTTTGGTCTCCTCCTTTCATCAAGCTCTGATTAGATTCATTTGTGATTCTGTGATTAATATGGCTTCTTCCTTCACTGGAATGGGATACAAGTTGACATGTCCACCTTCCCCCAGAGATATGGAAAAACCTGTGCCCCAAGAAACTATCATGCTGGAGTTAAACAAACAATTTTTGAGCTTTCCCTCATGTTCCTAAAAACCTACCAAAGAAACAGGCTGGAGTAGAGCTTCCTGCTGGGTTCTCAGCCTATTTCTTCAAGTTCAGGTTTGGTAAAGTCTCGGAAAGTCACTTTTTTGTGAGGTCCTGTGAGATTCAGCAGCAGGTGGTGCTCATCACTCTACCAAATCTAGATCACATATCTCAATGTCCAACCTTGTATAGTCTGCACAGTCTCTTTGTACGTTCACCGATCATTAAAAAAAAGCTCTTTTGTCGCTATCTGATCAGCAGTCTTAGCTGCTTCCTCTCCCTTTGGGTTTGCAGGGTGCTATGGACACAGAAATGCTGCTATATTCCGGGATACACACCTTCCACTGGTGATGTCCCAAGTGAGTCCCAAACACGAACAGCCCACGAGGAAGGAAAAGTGGTTGCAGCACTGCAGGTTTTTTTCCTTCCTGCAGCAAAAGAATAAACCAATGTTCTCCACAGGGACAAGGCAGAAATGGCCTGATCCTGCCTCACTGCAGCACGGGCAGGACCAGCCACCAAGACTTCTTCAGAGAACTACAATTCCCACAAGGCAGTGCAAACCCGGGACGCATCCAGCTTCCCACAAAGATAGCGGTCCAGAATAAAAACACATCGGGGAGAATTTCCCATCCTCTCCCTCCCCGTGAGGCTGCAAACGCCTTCGCGGCCGTGTGACAAATCCGTCTCGGTGGTGCAAATCACGAGCATCCTCCCTATCCTCCTGCTGCTCATTCAGCCTCTGCCCTCTGTCCTGGCCGAGCTTCACCCTTCCTCCTGTACCTCTCACAGCACTCGCCGCAGACTTCCCCTAGGTCAGCCCAGCTCCCGCACAACACAACTCGCAGCCAAGTCGCGAGCGCTCTAGTGTCACTGACAGGAGGGCAGAAATGCCCAGCGGGGATTAACGGCTCGCTCAGGTAAGATGCTTTCAGCCCAAATTGTGCCTCTTTGCCCTGGCAGAGGAAATAAAGCAGCAAAAACCTGAGATCTGACTCTGCCCTTGATTTAGACCCTAAACCTAGGGGGTTGCAGAGCTGGATGTAAAATCAGGATTTGAATCTGAAGGATCTGAATGCTAAAAAATAATGGGAAAAAAAAAAAAGAAGGATTTTCTTTCTTTCTCTTTTTTTTTTACAGTGCTCTAAGTTCAGAAAAGTGTTCAAAGTGTTCCTTTTGCCAAACTCAGAGGCATTTGAAGTGCTGCTGTGAATCAGCTGTCCAGCAAGTTATTGTCTCAGAGGGGCAGCTCTGAACATGCAGTATGCAGGGACAGACCATCACACCAGCCTGTCTGAACTGCTACCGTGTCCGAGCGCATTGCTCAGAAAATTATCCAGGTTTGGCAGAAGGATCCTCAGCGGCAGGGGAGGCACCTCTGCCACCTGCTCAGAGGGTTAATTACCTTTCTCAGTAAAAAGGCGCCTTTGAACTCTTCCTTTGAGCCTGGCTGATGCTGCGGCTTTGTCTGATGAATTAAACCCCACTGCTGGTGTCAGCTACCTGCCCCTTGAGAGGTGATCTCAGTTCTTCACAGGGTCTCCCCTCTGCTGGCAAACACCAGCCCCAGATCCTGCTCCAGACATGTCTGCATCATCTTTCCTGACTCAGGAATGTTCTGCAGGTAGGTTTTTTTCTCCCCACTGGTTTCTGTAGCAATGTGGTGAATTCGGCTGGGACAGAAGCACCACTGTACTTCTATCAGGAATCTTACTGCCTTACTGGCCAGTTCAGCTGGGTTAGCTGAAGAGAGAAAATGAGTAGAACAACCGAGTCCAAAATAGCTTTCCCGGTCTGCATCTTTATTTTCCACTCTGACTCCTGTTATTTGAGGAGTTATCCAAGGAGCGTACTGCTGCAAACTTACTGCATTATTTAGATAGTTATGCAATTTCTCCTTTAGAGATTTCCAAATCACCTATCCCATGTATAACACGTGTTGATAGGCACCTTGGACATCCATATGTTTCTCCTCTTGGTCTTTCAGGCTCCTTCCTAAGGGAATTCACAGTCTTAATAGGAGATGGTGTTTTGTGCCTCTTACATGTCTAATGTAACACAGTGTTTAGAAAAAGTAGGAATAGAAATTATAGGTTCGAGACTATTGACCCAACCTCCTGTGATCAGGTTAAACCTTCCCAATCCTTAGTACTCCAGCTGAAAAATGAGGACAGCACTGACATGCCTGTCTCTGAGCAAGGAGGTCTGACAACACAAAACAGATCACTGCAGTTTTGCAAGGGGTGCCAAGTTTGTTTGTTTTTCTAGGTTTGAAGAATTTTGGCTACTCCACAGTCACTTTTCAGAAATGGGACTAGTTGCAACAGTTACTGAAAAATGCATTAACTAGTTAGCCTGCTAATTTATAAATCTTCTCAATAGAAAGGCTGTTAAACCATAATGAGTTATGCTGAAGGCAAGTTACTAGAGGAGCTATACGACAGCCAAAACCATTGCGGGTCTGAGTACGTTATAGATTCTCCCCACAGAACGGGGAAATTAGTTTGTTCCAGTTCCCTGTGTTGGAGTCCAGCTTAGACTGTGGCTTCAACTGTCTTAGGTTCAGTCTCCCACATAGCAGCCAAGGTGACACCTATTGTGTTCACACAGTACATGATGTTTGTGGAGAAGAAGAGATGCCTCAATTTTCTCTTTATTTTTTTACAGTTCAACAATTCAAGTTTCCATAAATGCCTGAGAACCTCCATAACAAGAAGTTAGAGAAGCATTATTTCTGCAGCTAAGAGGTGACTGAGAAATGAAGGTGACCCGCTCCTGGAGGCCAGTAGCACCACCTTTTTGCTGTGGGGACCGAAGTGTATCCATTAAAATACATTTTGATGTTTGAGTGCTGATCATTTTCATATCTCCCATCTAGTCCCTCCTCATAACACTGTGGCTTTTTCATACCTGCTTGGTAGCCCTACCAGACACTGATAGTCCAGGGCTGTCATGAAGAGTTTGGTTAAGCGCACGGTGCTAAAAGACTCACTCGTGTCTGGAATGTGGTAAATCCTTCAGCAAGGAGAGAAACCTGAAGAGGCACCAGAAGATCCACATGGTAGAGGAGCTCTTCACCTGTGGGGAATGTGGGAGGCGCTTCATGACCCAGTACCACCTCATGATCCACCAGAGCATCCATAGAGCAGAGACACCCTTCTGCTGCAGGGAGTGTGGGCACTGCTTCCACCTGGAGATAGGTCTGGCTGCCCACCAGAAGACACACGCCAAGAGTGGCCCCTTCCTTTGTGCCCACTGTGGGAAGAACTTGAGCACGAGGATATACTTCAACATCCACAAGTGGACCCACACAGAGAAGAGACCATTCACCAGCACAGAGTGTGGGAAGAGCTTTGTGAAGAAGGGGACACTCACTGCACACAAGGAAATCCACAAGCAAGAGAAGCCCTTCAAATGCCCTTCTTGTAGAAGGTGCTTTGGGCAAAGTGCCACGCTGCTGGCCCATCAGAAGGTACATCTCCATGGGGGGCCCTTCATTTGTACAGAGTGTGGGAAGAGTTTGAGCACAAAGAGGTATTTCAACGTTCATCAGAGAAACCATGTTAAGCAAAACCTCCTGGAGGGACACATCAATGGCATGCCTCTCCGGATCATCCAGATTAAAGAAGAGCCTGACTTGGCTTTCATGTTGGAGGACAATGTGTTGGAGAACACGTCCTGCAATGGAGAGAGAGCTCAGGAGTGTAGTATACCTAGCAACCTATCTAATCCAAAGAGCACTCCTTGGATAATCCAGATGAAGGAAGAAACAGAACCAGCCATTGAAGGTGAAGTAAACATCACTGCAATAGCCTGCCAAAACCTTTGTATCAAAGAAGAGCCATCAGAAAACCCAAGCTACAGAAAGCTCTTTGATCCAAAGATATCACTGGTGGTTTTATATGAAACCCAAGTTAAAAAGGAAGGAGATGCCCAGCATAACCGAGAAGTCCTCACAGCTGGCAACTGAGTGCTCCAGGTGAAGGAAGAATCACAGGAAATCATTGAGTATGGAATCCCTTATGGGCAAGGGACAAACCTCAGTGACATTCAGAGGATCCAGATTAAAGAGGAAGCCAGTGTGGAGGCTGACCACTGGGAAAGCCAGAGTCCAAAGAGGAAGCAGAAGAAATGCCTTCAGCCCACCAAAGAAGGGTTGCTGGAGATCCGAGAGCAAACCAAATCCAAGAAAGATTCTTCAGCAAAGGAAGTTCCTAGGGGTGAACGGATATTCCCCTGTCCTGAGTGCGGGAAGAGTTTCAATCAGAAATCAAACCTGACCAGGCACCGGAAGATTCACACAAGTGAGGGACCATACAAGTGCAGTGAGTGCGGGGAGAGCTTTCACATGACCTGGAAACTGGTGAGGGAGCTCCAAGGACTCCTCATCAGAAGAACTGGTCTGGGCAATGTGGTGGCTAGGTGCCTATCTGAAAGGCAGTGTGATCCTCTGGGAAAACATAGTTGAGCACAGCCAATAAAGCAAAACAACTTCTACACAGCTTGCTGAGGAGCAGAGATGCAGTAGAGCCCTTCAATGGGGAGAATGTAATCACCAAATGGAAGAGATTTATTTCCTTTTTATTAACCTAGTTTAGTGACACTGAGATTTTTACCAGTGAGATGCAGTGTTATAGGAGGTTTTCCAGTTGTTTCCTTTCCCATAGGCAGAACAATGAGCTGGTGTCAGTTGCTCTCCAGGACAGCATTGGATGTTGCACCTTTGACTATGTTCTGTTTGGCTATAGCAGTTTCTGTAGAAAATTAGGGCTGATAGTAATATTTCCTCAATAAAGTAAGTATTTAAAGAGCAAAATCAAAATGTATTTCTGTTTTTTTTTTTATATATATATTTGTTATCATTGAGTCAATCTCAGTGATTTCTACCTAGAATGAATCAGGAGAACAAAGTCAGAACGAGTTGCACACTACATGTATCAACCACATGAACGTGATTGATGAAGATCCCTCCTGGCTGTGCTGATTGCATTGATCAGCTCTTCTCTGGCTTTGCCAGGACATGACTCCCACATATAAACCCTGGAGCTCCATTCAGTGGTCCACACACAGGTACTGTGCAAAGTGCTCTAAGGAATCTGCACTAGGCTGGCAGGGAGTACACACCTGGCAATAGAAAGATCTTCCTATTAAGACCCTTATTCATGTGCTCTCTCAATCTCTCAGACAGTCAGTTGTCATACTACAGCTTCCTCAAGGATCCCTCCAAAGACAAGACTCGCAGGGGGATCAGCTGGTGCCTATTGGTGATGGTCATCTTGATGATCATGACCCAGCTCTCTCAAATGCATTTTATGGAAATTGAGTGGTGACAAATCCTCATCCTCCCTTGTAGGAAAATAACTTTCATCCTCTTCTCTCTAAACCCATTACAGTGGCTCCCAGATGATAATCCAAATCACTGCCTCTCCACTGCATGGATTTTATACAGAACACCATGTCTGCAAGCATTCTCTGAGAAACCTCAGTCATCAAGTGAAAATGATGATCAAAACATCTGATTTTGCTTTCAGATCTCTACAGCAAATTCAGTGTGATGAGGCTGAAGCCAGTGGAGTTATATCAAAATAAAAGTGCTCTTAATGGAGAGAGCTCCAAGCCCTGCTGACTTTTACAAAGAATCTTTCCAGTGTTGCACAGTGGGTCAGGTAGGTCTTGTTATCCTGTTGTGGTTCTCCTTCTAGCCATGCAAATTGATTGTGTGGATTTCAGGAGAAATTTGTCCTCCTGACAAACTGAGACTTTTGGGATCATCTTAGAGTCATTGACTGTTTCTGTATATCATCTTAGCCTTATTTCTGGTTCAAGCATCCAGGATGGCCTCTCTGAAGGAGAGATGGAGACAGTCTGTGTTATGGAACACTTGTGCCTGACGGGTGCTCAGCACGTTGTGGTGTGGTGGGAATGACAGAGTGCCTGGGGCCAGAGCAAACATCTGCTGGGACATAAGTGCCCTGAGATGTTTACTTTAGCCTTGAGAACATGACGATTCCCGTGAGAACTCGCTGGAGAATCCCAAGCTGCAAGGACCTTGGTGTCCTACCAGACAGGGAATGAAGCACAGAAAAAGAAGAGGGTGAAAACTGGATGAGGTAAGAACCAGGAACAAGACACAGCATCACATACTACCATAGCCTGCTCACTTTCAGCTAGCAGTTTCCATGGAGAATGAGTTTTTATCTCCTACCACCACCTTAGCCACATTTCATTCCATTTAGGAGCGGTGTGATGCTATAGGATACCACCAGCAAGGGTCCAGGTGAACGATGGGTGATCAAATTGAATTGCCATGTAAGCAAGGCCCAAACACAGCCTCCACCTCCTGACCACAGTCCCCGGTTTCAAAATAGGCTTCACAAGATGGAACAAAACAAACGGGAGAGGTCTTCATTGAAGGAACATATAAAAAAATGCTCCCAACTTGTTCCACCTACATGTTTTCTGAGCCAAGTCAAAGAAAGATCTATGATCACCCCAGTATTAACTTGGAAATAACAACAGAAAGAACAACAGTGGCGCCTCAGATAAGGCTGAGCAAGGTGGGAAGTGCTGGTCTGTTTCTCTAATCAAACTGCAAGCAATTACAGGCCATTGGTATCCTCTGTGGAAGGACTACTGCTCCAAGGAGGGCATTGCAGAGGCCTGCTGCTTGCTCCATTTTCTACCTTCAGTTGATTTCTGTCTCTTTCACTTCTGTCTGGCCTCTTCCCTTGGGAGTAGCTGTTTCAAAGACAATGACTTCCTCCAAGTCAGCAGGGCAGGCAGGCTGCAAACTGGAAGCAGCTTAGTTTACTCACTCACAGCTTAGTTTATTTGTGTTAAATTAATTTAATACAGCCTGAAGTTGCTGATTGTTGTGCAATGTAGGTGGTAATTATTTGCTCTCTGCAGAGTCGTGATAAGATGTGACTACCACTCAGACCCACTCTAGCGGTTTCCTCCTTTAAGGCCTAACTAGTGACTGGTCCTGTCATTGGTTCTACCTCCTTTTGCTCCCAACTGGATTCCCTAGCTGGTCTCTGGATCTGCGTCATCACTGTCTGAGGCTGTTGATGGATCTTTTACTGCTGCCTGGCTCTGGTGCAGAACAGCACCAGAGTGAGGTGCGAGTGAGCATGAGCCCATGCTGTTTCCCTCATTTCCCAGCTCCCCATTCCTTAGGGTGCAGACGGCCCTCACTGCATCATGACTCCTGGACGCAGTTAGTGATGCCATCAGAAGCACACAGATATCATGTTGCCACCACAAGCACCTCTAGTTATCTCTGCAGGGTCTATGCACAAGAGCTGAAGTGGAGGATAGAGGGATAAATCTGGAGACCTCATTCCCACGCATTGTCACAAAATGTCCCTTAGAGGCTACTGCAGTGAGGTCCAGCCCGACAAGACTGAGTCTCCTCTGAGGGAGAGGGGTCTCCCTAAAAAGACTGAAGCTCCTCAGGTGGGTTCTGCATGCGCCTCCCTGGGCTCGGATCCTCCTCCCAGAATGACACATAGCCTGGAAGGCAGGAAGACTATGAAGTCTTTGCTAAGGTTCCGCCCCAGGAGGCAACGCTACATAGATACTTCTATATGTATCAGGCAGTATATACAAAAGCATAAAAAAGTATAAAAAGTACAAACGTATACTTTTCTATATATCAGTTTTATATATAGTTTTGGTTGCTCTGAAAGTTCTTTTCCGTGTCCTTAATTTATGGCTTCTTTCAGACAACAGGAAAGGGAGGAGGAGGATACATACTTGTAAAATCAAAATTTTTTTTCTAATTTTTTTTAACTTCAAAAATAAATGTAAGCATCAAATTTTCTAGGTTTAGGGAGTTTTTCCAAGGAGGAATTGGTAAATCTTCACATTAGAAGAAGTCTAACTGACCCTAAAACAAAATACTTCATTCTGAGGTGAAAGTAAACGATACTTTTAGGCTTTTTGCTTGTTTTCCAGGAAAAGGAGTAAAAAAAATAGTTTTTTTTTTTTTTTTTTTTTTAAGTTTAACATTTGAAACAAGCCCTTAGTTTGGACAGTAGATCAGACATGACCGCACATTCATACAAGTCTACTTGAAATAAAGGACTCTTGAGATTTCCTAAGCGCTGAATTAAAATGGGTGAATGAATAAAGTTGATAAGTTCTTTGAATGGAAACTCTAATGTGCATGTTCCTGAGAGCACAACAGCAAGGAAAAGGATGGTGGTTGTTGCCAAGAATGATGCATTTCCATAGTTTGCTGTGACCAGAGGAGGGAGGAGGAGAAGAGAGTGCTTATATTGAAAGTCTATTTGAAAAACTGCCTCTCTGTCTCCAGGGCCTCCAGATACCCACTCATGTCAGTACAGCCCATGTAGGAAGAAGAAGGAGAGCACATAAAAGACACACCGCTACCAAAGCCCGTGGAGCAGGCATGAGGGAGATGAGAAAAACCTGAATCTGGTGAAAATCTACTCTCTACTAAGCTCTGAAGATACCAAAACACACTGGTGTGCTACATGTAGGAATTGAAAAACAGTCTCATGGTCACCCAAGAAACATCCATAGGCATCCAAAGAGGTAGAAGGAGAGATAACTGGAGGCCACCAGAGGCCTCAGTGCCCAGAAGGACACAACAGGACTGAGAAGAGGCCAAAAACATCTCATGCAAGGAAGAGGATAAGCAAGGCGAAGTACTCAATGTACTTGGGTCAAGGACATCCATGCTGAGGATAGGTCTTATGAGACCTTCGTTGTGGTGTACCAGGGGGTGCAAGTCCCTTTATAAGAGTCTACCCTGATTGGTACCCCAGACTGCTTATTTCTGCAAATATGATGCCTCCATGGTCACTGTGTGAGTAGCCACATATTTCATATTTAAGAAAGTTATGGCCTTTTAGGCTGATTTTAGAATGGAGAAACTGAGAAAAACTTTGGATTACATAAAATACCACAGACAACCTGTATCGGATGCATCCTTCCCTTCTGATCCCCTTTGTCATGGTTCAAAATAGCTGTGGTCTCATTTCATCCTCATCCAGCTTCTACATGGGGACTCATCGTCAGTGCCAGCCCCAACCAGGTCCCTGGTCTCAGGTTAAATGTGTCAAGTAATGGCCAAGAGTTGAGGCAATCGTGTTCCAGTGCTCAGGAACATGAGCAACCACCTTGTTAGTTTTAGAGACATAATTTTGGTTTTCCATTTCCCCAGATTAGCAAGGCCCAGCAGCCACCAAATGCTCTGGTGCTTGTTACATGAGCCACACTGGTAGAGACAAACATTTACTGTGGGTCTCATCCACTAAATTAAAACCCTTCCATTAACCATGGCGTGTTGCCATGAAGTGATGACAGAAGCTGGAGGCTACTGTTAACTTGCAAAAACTGGGCCAATCTCTCTTCAAACCCCTTGTGGTAATCCACGAGTCAAGTGGATAGTTGCACAAAATTAGAGGCCGTTTTTACTTTTGGTCTTGTATCCCCAGTAGATCTCTCTTCTGATTTCAGAAATGTCCTTTTTTTTTTTTTTTTTTTTGCCTTTAACCAGTGTTTTTCAGCATTGGTTTCACTGATGCTAAATTCAGTAGCCCTAAGTAAGCCACCTGATAACAGCCTGTGATAACAGTACACGGAATTGCATGAAAAGCAAAGAATCACATAATTCTCCGAAAAGCAGTCCGCTGGGGGAGACTGGTGTTTCCTAAAAGCTTTCTGTCCTTTCAGATTTGTTTTTTTCCCTTGTGTAAAATACTCTTGCTGTAGTAATCTTTGCCTAGCTCTGCTCTGTTTCTGCACGCTAAAGAGACCCTGAGCTCATGTATAAACTCAGTTCCTGGCATCCAGTTACCCCTGCTTGGCCCTTACTTGGGGATTTTCCTCCTGGAATTGGGTGGCTATGAGGAATAAATTATCCAGACAGACTTTTCTTTCCTAACTGGTCCCAATTTCTTCAACTCACATTATATCTTGCTGATAATTCCACTACATATAAATGAATTTGGTTGATAGATAACTGGAAATTATGTCACATGGTAAAACTTATGCCTCTGTCTGAGTGGGTTTTGAACCAAGGGGATTATGAGCAGCAGACAAAGCTAGAAGAGCACAGATAGACTTTGTCTACATTTCCTTCAAATAAGACTTTAGGAATACAAATAAAAGAGCATGAACATGGCCCATTTGGACTATCGTTGAGAAGAGGAGAGCCATGTTTATGAGATGTGACTGAGCAAGTGGAATTTTACATTAACTATCTAGAAAGTTTTGATTTCAGTGAGATTAATGCAGCTGAAATCTGAACCTAACAAAGACTTTCAGATATCCTGCAAATGCTCCTGATATCAAGAATATACAACAATTTAAAAATACTTATATTTGTCTATCAGTGACTGTGGGTCCACAGTACTCTGAAGACATTCAGACTGGCTTTGTTTCACCTAAATCCATCTGCAACACAAATATAAACCTGAGCCGGTCACCTCAGTCTCTGTTTAAAATCAAGGGACAGAAATAGGGACTTGGAAAGAGTGATTTTTCTGCCCTAGTTTACACATCCACTCTGGGATGGGAGACCTAGGCTTGATCACTGATGGCTGCGAAAGGGAGCCAGGGCCGGCCGCTTGCAGGAGACCTTTGCCTTCAGCGGGGCCTTAGTGGCTGGTGGTTGCTGCTCCACAGAAGCCAAACGTTTCGGGAAAAGAGCTGTAGTTGTGGGGGCATCAGAAGGTGACAGTGCCAACCCCTGGTGAGTGACAGTGGCAGTTTTGATGGGTGTACCTAACACCACAAAAAAAAAGAGCGGGGCCTCAAGATGCCTTGGCTCCCACCACGACCCACATCCCTGCGGTCCGATAACAGCCCTACCCATCGGCTTCCTGGGGGTGAGCTGGTTCAGAGAGGACACGTTTGTGGGAAAGCCACTATAATCCACACAAAGGAAGATGCTAATTTCCCATTAACCTTTCTTTTTTAAGGCAGAAGGTATCCATGCAGGAGGTGGAGGAGCTAGCAAAAAAGTGTGAACACTCAAAATCTTAACATATGCTCCAATATTCTTCTCTGTCATTTTTCTCTAGGTGCCTGTTTAGAAAGCAAAATAAATGACCTTTTGTATTTTTCCTTGTCCTTTTGTCTTTCTTTTTTAAATCACATTCTAGCATACATTTCCTGTATAGGATCCTCCAGCATAAGATCCACGTCTTTCTCCTAGATTTATATACATATGTATAGTTATATACATATACATATATAGTATATATGTATATACATATATATAGTTTCCTGTGCTTTGCAGATCATGTGCTTCTATTTTTATAACAAAAAGAATAAAAAGAAGACACTGCAGAAGTCTGCAGCCGAGGTTATCACAGCAGCACTGGGAAGCACCACATCTGGAATTTAATTTGCAGATTAAAACACCAGCATTTAGCACTTACAAACTCAGTGGCTGAGCTCCTGGAACACTTGGTGGCAATTCATTGCTCAGGTCAGTTGTCTACATGTGGTCACCAAATGTATAAAGCAATATCTTGGCATTCATATCTGTTCTTATTTATTGTGCTGTAAATGTTCTGGCCTCCTGTCCTCCTCAGACTGTTACTGTTGCAGGAGAGGAAAATGAGAAAGGCCTTTTTTTGTGAGCATTTCAGTAATGCTGCAATGAGATCTGCAAGGACTGGTGCTATGCAAGAGCTCCTGCGAATGCGTCACATCAGATTGAAATTACATGTTGCATCAAAAGCATCCTAAAACTGCACAGTGTTGTGTTTCCTAGACATGACTGTGTTCTGGCTATGTTACGAGGAGACCCTTTTATGAGAAGCAGGAGGTAGATGTGATGGAAAAGACTCTGAATGTTTATTCAACAAGTTCTCTCACATGCAATGGCCTAAGACACTGGCCCCCATGTTCTCCTGTTGCCCTAGATTTAATTCAGCTATTGAGGAGCTGGGAAATACTCTGTGGTTCATGAGAGCACATGGGCTGGATGTTTGAGGACCTTTCCGGTGTCTGGCCACTCAGGGATGCAATGAGATTTTTTGGTCCAATATCTCAAAGCCATTTTGGAAGCCCTCCTGAGCCACCAGGTGAACTGCTGGTGTTTGGCCCCCACCTCCAACAATCCCCGTTTTTGCTCTGCACCAAATTGCCGGTTAAGAGAACAGACTTGCTCCTTGCCTCCTACAGAGGAACATTTGTTATTCAGAACAAAATATTACATTGCCACATTATTTAATCAAGTCAAAATTCATAGGCAGCATCTGTGCAGAAGATAAAATGTTTTGGGACAGTTTAGTCCTCTCCTTATCTGAATGATTACTGTTATGTAAAGACTTTTCTTTCAAACACGGAGATGGAGTTTCATAAACGAGGGACCAGAATAGTGCCAAGTAGACAGTCATCTCTTCCTGATCCCACTGGATTAGTACAACTAATCTGTAGGTATTAGTGACCAGCAGGGTTGTGCCTGGAGGATATAATATATTATTTATTATTTCATATCTGATCTCCCACAAGAGGCAGCAAATTCAATCGGTGAGATTTTCTTCCCATTGTTGTATTTTTGCAGATGGGTTTGCAGGATTTGGAAAATTACTGGAGGGCTTCTCAGAGGGAAGGCAGACAACAAGGGGGGAGGCAGGTGCCGCCCACATCTCCATCTCCCGGGAAGGAGCTGCCTGTTAGACAAACGCAACCAGTCAAAGGGACCAGCCAGGACCTGCTGGGTTAGCGGAAGGGTTTAAGGGACTCATAAAGGCACTTTCCCAACTATATTGCTATATATCTAATACTGGAGGAAACTAAAGCTCAGAAATACAAAGTTATTTATCTCTGAAAGGTTCAGGTGTACTTGTTCTCCATCAATGCCACAGCACTGAACTATATGAATACCCTTTTTGCTAACACGATGCCACTGAAGAAACAGCAGAGCTTTGCTCTGTTCCTGAGAAGAAAAGCAAAGGAGAAAATACACAACAGACCTTCTTTTCTTTGGCTTTTTGGAAATAGATGCTGAGGATTCCTCAATCTTCCTCTGATTCAGCAAAATGACCACCCAAAGTAACTGTATTTTCCTTTCCTTTTATAAATGAAAACATAGAAACCCTGGTTTAACCTGATTACAAATCAATTATCTTAAATCATCAATTACCTATTAAAAGTAGACATAGATATCTTTAGCATAGATATCTGCAGATGCCTTTTAGGTCAATCTTTGTGCTAAATCCTATTTAAATGGATAGCCAGCCACGACCTGGCTTCGTCCCTTGTGCCTCAAACTAGAGGTAGATGGAGATTCAGCAGCCCCTGATTATAAATACTTAACTCACCCAATCCTGGGCAAAAGGTGAACTGCAAAGACAGGAATCAAAGATACCTAAACTGAATTTCCAAAGTGCATCTCCTGGATGTCTCCATTCTGGGACAAGTCCTTCTTCCTCAGCCTTCGTTACCAGCTTGTCGCATTTGGGGATCTTGGCAATAAACAGGCAAGGTTCTTAGCAATAAATAGGCAAAGTTTGCCTCCATCCCATGGCAATGCGGGTGGCTCCTGCTGTCCCCCTCTGCCCAGAGCAGAATCGGGCTGTTTGATGGTGCCTCTTTGCCACATTCACTTCGGAGTAAGGCAGATTGTGCCCAGACACCGCTGATTAGAGGCTGCCCAGAGGCTACAACTATCCCTGTAAACATGATGTTTAATCAGGTGTTTTCTCCCCTCTCCACACTGCTTGCTTACTCTCCAGCCTACGGCAACCCTGAAGATGAACCAGCTTTTGGAGACATTCTTGGGACAGCTGTCTCAAATTAAAATCTGGGTGGCAATTGCATTTTCAGACACTGCATTAATAAAGAGCAGCAGAGCAATGCCGTGCTAGAGATGCAGGGCTGCAGCACCACTGAAAAGCCTCCAAGAGCTAAAAATAAGCCACGCAGTTTCTGTGTTTGTTTTCTAGCACTTGCTATCTCCAGCCTGACAGCACCCTCTTCTGGAAGCTGACATGGAAATCTTCCTTAAATACGTCCTCAGGCATGTCCCAACTTTATCTGTTTGCTTAAATTCTTGAGACACAGGTGAGCAGGCATCTTGTTGTTTTTGCAAATCAGGTGCAACAGTCAGGAGAAAACCAAGTGTGTTTAGGGGGCTTCTAATACATCTAATTAGTTTCTGAAGATGGTTTCCCAGTTGCGTCCCCAAACTTGCATCTGTTCTTGCATTAAGAAAACTTTTGAACTTCTGATGCTGGCGCTGGGACATCAATTGCTGCAGGGCTGCTGGCAAATGGAGGAGACAAAGTGGGATTTAAGTCTGGTGGCAAAAGGACTCTATGGGCTATGGGCTAACGTGTGGACATGACTTTGAAGGGAGCAGGACGGGCTCACGAGGCATGAAGGTTGGTGGTCTGCAAAGCACCACAGCCAAGAACCCCCTGTCTGCCTGGGACTGACTCCAGCAATTCCCCCAGCACCTCCATCTCTTTCCTGCTGAAACAGGAGCAAAGCAACAATTTAATCATCTGGGTGTGCACGAGGGTTACTTACCTTTCACAGGAATGTGTGGGAGCGACTGGGTCTCACTTAGAGGGAAAAATGGGCTAGAAACCCCAAAGTAATAACTAGGTTTCATTCATTACGTTTAGCTCTGAGCATCCTGGAACATTTGGCAAAGATAATTCTGCTTAACCCCAGCACAGGGAAAACTGAGGCTAAAAGGCCTCCAAATGCCGATCTACGTTAACATCACTTTGAAGTACCTGAGATGAGCATGGTGGGAGACACAAAAGCACAAGGATCCAGTAAACATCGAAACATGTAGTGAGGACAGGATCTGCCAACAGATAAGAAACACCTTGGTGTCTTCATCGCACTGGAGGTCAAACTCCTCTTTCCATTAGAGCCTTTTAAGTACTGGACAGAACCATAAAACTGCCACACTCAAGGACGCATTTTGGAGAGGGAAGGAGTGAGGAAAGGGATGTTTGCAGTGACACTTCCAAATAAAGCAGCATTTCTCATCTGGATAAGTTGAAGGGCTGCCCTCCTGCTCCGCTGCTCTGCCTGGCCAGGGCTGAATGCCCAATGCACCGGACACAAGCTAAGGTCTCAGGGGAGAGAGCAGGGTGTAGGTGCGTATCCAGCACTTAGCAGGAGGTCTCAGTGCTGGTTATACAACGATTTTCAGTCCCTCAGGTTCAGAGAGCAAGATCTCAAAAACTACCCATGTACACAACCAGCAAATCACACGAGTGGCCCAAATGTCATGAGTTTTTAAATATCTACCCTTTTATGGACCTGGATGCTGTAAGTGTTTATGGATTCTTGCTTCTCTTCCAGGAGCTGCCTTAAACCTACATGGAAGTTGGCATCTTTGCATTATGCCCCAACTCCATAAAGCCCCGGTCGTGTGAGGTTTGTCTGAGCTGGGGGTGGCTAAGGAAACCTGGCTGCCAAGAGCTGCTGTTCCCTTGCAAGCTGCACTGAGAGGTTCCCCAAAGCAACTGGCTCAAACACAACCATGACCACGATGGCAATTTCTTTGCTCCTGCAGCACTGAATGCTGCTCCCAAATTCTTTCTGTCAACAATTCCACGTGCACAACTCTGAAACAGACCTTTCACACCCAGGGATGGAAAGCCCTGTGATGCCAATAGCAGAGCCCTCTCCCAGGGCTGGAGGACCTCTGGACAGGCTAAGACGACACATTCCCACCTGCAGCCCTTGTGCCTATGGTAGGGCACTCTGACAGGGCATAGGTTTGAATTCATCCAGTTCCCTGGCTCCATTCCCTCCTAGGGAACATCGTTCCTGCTTCGGGCTTTCTCCACACTCAGTTCTTGCTGCCAGTAGACATTTGCTGGAAAAAGGCTGCCAGGGCTCTCCCTCTCCATGCCCATAGCTGCTTGCTGCCTTAGTCAAGGAAACCAGCTGCACCAAGAGCTGCAACAGGACTTTTCTCCCTCCCTTTTCCTGCATAGAAATACTCCTAATACTGTAGAAACAGAAATTAAAGACATTTGTTTAGCACTTTGTTTTGTCTGCTGGTATTAAAGTGATGGAGCCACTAAGCAATGGTGAAAGAAGAAAAGATACCCTGATCATCCCTTCAGGAACAAGAGGCCAACCCATAGTTAGAGGTAGCAGGAAAAAAAAAAAAAAAAAGATGTTTCTGGAGAAAGCACAAGGCTGCACAAACAAAGAGAAGCAGGCATATATAATGGCATTTTTATTCAGAACACCTTTAAATTGGACTGCAATTATTTCATTTTTAAAGGTCAATTCGGGCAGCAATTGAGGAAAAAAAACAAACAAAAAGAAAACAAATAGTCCCTGTGTGCACAGACAATGCAGCTTTGAATAATACATGATAAGTTTATTTCATATTAACATTAACAGTAAAAAGTGGACAATTGATGGGGTTTTACTTCAGGTCCTTTTATTTATTCTTCTATTGTGTCCTTTTTGCCAGTCTCTTGTCCCTCAAATTGTGGATACTTTGCCTCAACGTCAGCCCAAGTTAGGTAACCATTTGCCAGATCACGAATGATGGCAGGAAGTTCAGAGATCTGCAAAAAAGTCACAAAGACATTTGTAACAAGAGGCCAAAAATCAAGTTGCTCTGGTGCATACTTAGAGAATAGAGCTAAATTTTACAGCAGCAGGTGAAGATATATCTTCCTGCAAGATTGTTTGGGGGAAGAAAAAGCATTAAGTAATGAGACATCTTAAAACTATCTGTATCTCACAGTAGAGGTTGCTCAGGAGTGATCCTGAATTACTGCTGTGATGGAGCACAATTAGGCTGGTTAGTAAACAGTTTTGCAAGGGAAGGGAAAAATATCCACATCCAAAAGATGCTGCAGGTCCTCTTTACTTAATAGTCTTAATAGTCTTTAAGACAAGCATAAAGAAGCTGCCAATTGCTTTTTCTTTGGTACTTTCTTTGTTCTGTCATGGTGGGAAGGACTAGCTAGAGAAACAAAAAGACTCACAGAAAACCAGAAAAGACAAAATCCTGTTTCTGCTATTGCAGCACAAGGTCATCCAGGTGATGCACAGACTGAGGGGTGCACACAGGAACTGGTTTTGTCTGTTGCCCTGAACTGATGCCACTGCCAGCTCAGAAGCCCCAAACATTACAGGTGCTTCTGTATATAGAAGAACTAGAACCACCCAGCCTCACAGCTGAGCACCAACTCCTGCTTCTACAGGAACCCAAATGAGCTCCTGCTATGGGCTAGAGAAGGGCATGGCAGAGGTGCCAAGGCTGCAGCCTTGCTGCTCAGAGCAGGTTCTGCTCACAGGGGATGAGACCTCCAAAGGGCAACCTACCATTGGAGTCTCCACATTGCATCAGTCCTAGCAGAGTGTGCTTAGGGCAAGCATTACTGTAAGGAAATGTTTTCCAAAATCCACAGGCACATGAGCTTTGAGGCGCTGTTTGGTCTGTGCTCTGTCAGCCAGGCTGCAGTTCTGAATCTGCGGGTACCAGCCAGGCATTTACTCAGCAGCCTGTCTGGGAAAAGCAGTGCTCTAAAAGCAGTGTGATCAGCTCGAGGAATGACTTTCATTCCCTGAACACCACCTCTGCATCCTAGAGGCATTAAAGTCTCTTCTCGCTTCAGCGGCAGGGGCAACATCTATGTTTGACCAGTATCTCAATAATCTGGGGATCTGAGGAATAGGTGGATTGCCTGAGAGAGCTAAGGGCACCTCCCACAGAGACCAGAACTGCTGGATCAGAGCTGCTGAAGGTTTCCCCTCACCACCCCCAAGGGAATAGCCTGGCACTTGCAGCAGGCAGGTCCATCCGGCCGCTCGTTACCTCCGCTCGGATCTGGCGCATGGAGTCACGGTCTCTCAGGGTGGCCGTGTGAGGCGTGCGGTTGACGGTGTCGAAGTCAATGGTGATGCCGAAGGCCACGCCGACCTCGTCGGTCCTGGCGTAGCGCCGGCCGATGGACCCGGAGGAATCGTCCACCTTGTGGGAGATGCCGTTCCTGGTGAGTGCTTCAGCTGCAAGGAGCGGGGAGGGGAAAATCAGCAGAACTCACTATGGATTCAGGAGGCAACCCAAACCCAACAGAGGCTTCCCCTACCCTCTTGGCACTCAGACAGCCCTCCAGACAGAGGCTTGATGCTCCTCCAGCCTTCAGCTGCAAGGTCATCGCCACATCTGTCATTGCAGTCCCACAACTCTCTACTCTAACTGGGGAACAGTTGGCACAGGGAAGCAAGATCCGAAGCAGAACCCATTTTAGTTTGCGAGCTCATTTTCACAGGAATTATGTGATCCCAATGCCGGTCTTGCCCTACAGCACTGAGGAAGGACCTTAGCTTTCCAGTGCCCATTCCCATAGGCCCTGCTGTACTCTTTCCTCACTTACATAAGTCCTTGACAAAAGGCATGAATTCCTGATTCTGGCTCAGAGGAAGAACAGAGCACTTGAACGGTGCTACGACTGCTGGGAAGCTGAAGAACTAAACAAGAAAAAAGAAGAATACAAATAAATTTAATTTTAGCAAGACATAGAAGCTCTGAATGAGGTTGGTGGCAGGGTGACTGCACGAGTGGAGGAGCTGATCTTCTGCAAGTCATCAGCACACAGAGCTCCAGTAGCAACACCTCACCCTGCTGTAGCAAGAAGCCTTTGCTCCAGCTGGACTCCACACCCCGTCACTACTGCCAGCCAAGCGTGACCTCCTACCAGCAGAGAGCTCTGCCAGAGCCCTCCCTGGAAAAGCAAGCCTCATTCGAGTAACAGCAAAATGAAGGGGAGCTGGGGCTGTTTAGGTGATTTTATAAACTGTTTAAAGGGAAGAGTTCTTACAGTTGTACTGTCCTCCCCTGCTCGATTTCAATAGGGACCTAGTGCACACAGGGTGTTGAGAAAGGCCTTCAAAACCCTCCCACTCAGAGAAAACAAACAAAAGTGCAAAAAATGGAAAACATTTCTTCCTGGTCCTTACAACCAGGGAGACCTGTAAGGGTACAGAAGTAATAGAAAGTAGATGTATCTGCCACCCAACTCCTGACTGTAGCACATACCCTATTACAACAGATCACAGGGGGAGCAGTATTATTTCTGGTTTCTGTAAACACAACCCAGCAGACAGAAACAGTGAACAGGAACGTGCATGAAGTTCACAGCCAGCTTCCCACGGACCACCAGTCGTGGTTCAGAGGGCCCCTGTGTGGACCAGCCTGCTGGCCTGAATTTAATGTACAACTCCTGCTACAGCAGAGCTTTAGCCAGAGTTTTGGGGTGTTTAGACTCAGAAAAGGGTAAATGGGTGAGCAGAGCAGCCCTGAGGAACCAGCCCATGTGGCTGCACCGAACTACACCTCCAGGAAGAGGAAATAAAACACTGAGGAATTGCCTTTTTCCAAGCGACACCGTCATGTCTGAAATCATAAAAGAGGAATTTCCTGCTCCTCACAAGAGATACAGTAGGAGCCTCATGTACATACAACCCCAGAGTGCTCCCAGTGCACATTTACAACTGACACATGCATTGGCAAGAACAGCAGCTCAACAGCCCGCCTGTGTTTTCCCATCCCTTCTGTGCATCGTGCACTCTTAGCCTTTTGGATGTTAGGGAAATTTGAATGTTTGCAGCTGGTTTTAAGCTGAGGTCCAGCCACAGAGGAGCTAACCGTTCTCTGCTCGTCTCCTTCTCGGATTCGGAATGTGTGTTCAAACACTGTGTACATGATCCTCCCGATTCCAAATGAGGGTTCGATTACGTTCGGGATGATTTCTTCCACTGAAACACAAGAGAGCCCACATCATGATTAAAGAAGAATTTATAGGAAAACAAAGCCTTCTGCTCAAGAGTTCTGGATTTAATGAAGCTGAGCACTTGAAAAGGTTAAAACATTTCTGCTCTAAACACAAGTATTTGAAGAAGAGTTTTGGACTTAATCCACGTACAGACTGTATGGAAGCTGTAAATAACAATCCAGGGCCCCTTTTCTAGCCCTAAGCACAAACAACAAGCATAGCACAACTTGCATCCACACAGATAAACCCTCCTCCAGTTCAGGACAGCAAGGACTCATCCACAGGGTTTACTGGGAATGCTCCCTGATCCATGCCAAGCCACGGGCTCTGCCCAGACATTGTATGGCAGAGTGCTGTTTGGCACAGACAGAAACTGTGCCAGGGAATATACCTACGAGTTGAATAGCCTGGATGATCACAGGGTGATGCTCAAGACTGTCCTGCTTCAGTTTAATGCAGAGATGCAGCCTCTGTGTCTAGCACCATGAGCAGAATAGCACAAAGCTGCAGATCCCAACAAAACCACTCAAGACTCCTCCGTATTCTCCAGTGGATTCAGCCACCTGCTGCAACATCGTCACTCGCCTCCTCATTTTCCATCTCCTCAACATACGAGAAGGGGGGAGCAGTGAGGATCAGCCAGTTAGCTGCATCTCAGAAGACGGGGCGTGATACATTATGAAGTACTCAGCAGACTTTGCCACCAATTTATCAAAGAGGCTTTTTCCTCCTGCTCCCCTTTCTAGCATGACAGGAGCACAGTTGACAGCTGCTCTGCTGAGAAGACAGTGCAGCTTTTTAGCAAAAGCTCACACAACAACTGGAGGAGCAACAATATACAGGAATCAGCTGCTTTTGAAAGTCAAGGGTGGGTGGGAGGGAAATCAAAATTGCCAGCACTGCACCCTGACTTACCCACTATTCTATATGCTTGCTTTCCTCCTCAATTAAGCACCTCATTTGGGGTGTGACTTCGTTTCCAAAGGGATATTTTATACATTGGCAGCAACTTTCAGGCACTAGTTTGAGAAGTCCATTGAAAAATGAAGAATGCAGAGCAGTAAATGAGGTAAGCACTGCTATACCAATCTATTTGGAGAAACCAACAGGTGCTCCTCCACAAGTTCTCTTCCATTTTCTGCACCACTGAGTCAGAGCCACAGATCTTTCCATGCAAAGAGGCAAGAGAGGGAGAATCTATAAAGTTGCCTCCTCGTGGAGCAAGCAGTCACCTTGCTCACCTATACAAGGTAAAACCAGCAGCTGGGATTCTGATTATGAGCCACCTACAATATTACTGTCAGTGCCTGCTATAGCGGAGTCCTCCTCAGTGGTGACGAGGCGCAGCTTGACACAGCCTCAGCATGTGCTGACGGAGACACCTGGGTATTTCCCAAGCAGAGCTGCAAGAACTAACACAGTCTCTACGTGCTGTGAATTGCTCTATTCCTCCCTACCATGTTCCCAGACTACAGCAGGACAAGTCATTAGTTGCACTATGAACTGGGGGAAAAAACATGCATTAGTCTCCAGCTCTGTCAAAGATTTCCCCAATAACTTGGGTTGAGGTTTTTATGGAGCTCACTGGGAAAAAATGACTTTTTTGAGAAACTACAAAGCTGGTGTAACCTCCCCAGCTACTCCATCTTCCCCAGCAGCTGATCCTTAGAACCACATGGGACCCTACAAATTCCAGAATATGCAACTGAAGCAGCATGAAACATAAACATATGAAGTTTAATCTCCACGTGAGGAAGAACTACTTTCCTGTGAGGGTGACACAGCCCTGGCACAGGCTGCCCAGAGAGGCTGTGGAGTCTCCTTCTCTGGAGATCTTCCAAACCCACCTAGATTTCAAGGAAATAATGTTTGGTATTTTTCCTGTGCCACAGTACAGCAGCAACAGGAAAAGGGAACTAATAGAGTCTGCATTCAAAGTGTATCCTGATCTGCTTCTTATCTTTGATAACCAAACAACAAAAAAGATAAATATTTACCATGTAATGTTTTCTGAAATCTCTTCACAGAAACCATGTCCTTTGTTAATTTAAAAGTTTTCCCTTCAGTTTCAACAGTGAATTCCCTGCAAAGGAAAAAGAAGGGATTTCAAAACTACATCAATGAATAAACATTTCATAAATTGCAGCAGTTGTGGACTTTAAGAGTGGGAAGACAGAAGACAGGGTAAACCTCAAAGATCAAAGGAAGACACATGTGGCATACCATTAAAGAAGTTTACATTAATAATAAAATTACTACATAAAAATTAAGAGTAACAATTTTCACAGTCACAAAGAACTTAGATGTGGTTACCAGCCTGAAGCAAACTCAATTAGGGAAAGAGAGAGTCTCAAGACAAAGTATATACACCAAAAGAGAAAAAAAAAACAATAAAAATCAAAGCACACGAAATGGGCATTTGCTGCAGACTTTACATCTCATCTAACACACAGGCTTCTTATGAAAACTGAGATGTCAGAAAGTACCCTATATTCTCACAGTTTCCAAAAAGAGGGAAGAATTAATATATCAGCATATTTTCCAAATGAGTAGGGGTGCAGCGATATGTTTTAGAGGGGGGATATTATTTCTAAAGCTTTTTATATTATTTATCATCCTCTAGCTCTGTCTCTTGCTTCTTTATTAACTTACAACCAGCACACTGTCCTTACTCAGGAGAATTAAAGCTTCACTGACCTACCCTACTTATGGGAAGCAAATGCCTTAAAAATAAAGAATCTTAACAGAAAATTACTGCTGTAGCCTAAATCCAAGTTATTTGCATAATGGATTTACACAAACTTTATTGCACAAAAGGCCAGTCTAACACAGATACTGTGAACACATGCACTCAGCTATATATATGTGTGTGTGTATTTACACACACATATATATGTGTTTATGTATGTATATATACACATATATTTTTATACATATATACACACACACATATATATTCTTTTTTTTCTTGCAAAAAATCCACATAACTTCAGAATCTTAGGAATCCTAGTTCCTCAGCCTGCATACCTAATTAAACAACTTACTGCCCATTATGTTATACTCTTCAATTCTCACAGCCCTGAATTCAGTTTCTGCTTGCACAAACTAATCTTTTAAAATACAAAGTGGTCATAACCTAGTGGTGACCCACCTAATATTGCACATGAGTCATTTCCAGGCTACTGTGTTTAACCTAAAGAACATAAGTGTTGTGGGTGCTCTATTTTCAAGGTAATGGTGTTGATTTTTTGTATAATTGCACTTCCCATTAGCTCTTCCCAGAACATAAAAAGCTGCTGCCTTTCTTCAGACAAATCTGACAATACTTGAGATCTCTAAACATTTTATATTCCTATCTGTGCCATGAATACAGTCACATAGGCAGAAGATTGATCCACAACCTGGTGCCCTGATGAGGGACTGCAATAACTGCTAAAGTATATCAGTAAACACTGCAGAATACACACTCAAACTCTGGTCCCTATACATCTTGTTTTAAAGTTCCATCACTCGGAACTATCCACTTTATTTTAAAATAAACGTTAGAACCATTTGCTAGTTCTGGTCAACTCTCAACCAGATCTGAGAAACCAACATTTTCTTCATTAGAAATATCATTTCATTGAAGTCTGTGTCTTCTATGGATTAACTGCACTACAGCCAGCTTGCCAAGAAATGCCAGAATTTGATTTTCACATGCAAATAAATACACTCATTTGAATACAGTGGACACATATTGCTGTTTGCACCTAACTGTATGCTGATGGGTGACCAGCAATGACATGGTGGAAGGGGCAGCATGAAAACATTGCAGATGATCCCTCTGGCCTACTGTCAGGAGGTCAGGTGCTTCAGGAGGCTCAGACTAAGCAGGCAGCACTTGGTAACCGTGTCAGAAGGGACAGAGAAGGGCATAGGCACACGCAGCCAGCTCACCCTTTCTCGTTGAGCAGCTGCTCCATCTCCGTGACGTAGCACTCGTCGCACGTGGAAAGGTATTCCATCACCACCTTGGCATCCTTCTTATAGGCTTTGCCAATGGCTCCCTTATTTGCCTCAAACTGAACAATGTTGACTGTTTTGTATGAGGCAGTTAAGGAGGTTCAGATGACAGTGTATGGCCTGGTTCTTCTGCTACCCAACATAAAGAATCTCTCTGCCACTCGAGTTTAAGGAACTGTCTTCTCCAAGAGGAGGGAAGAAAGAACAAGAATTACTGAAGGGCAGATGGCCACTAATTCTGAAAATATCCATCTTTTTAGGTACAGCTAGCAGCAGAGTCACAGAATGACATGGACTAACCTGATGAAGTAACTCCATAGTCATATTTTAACTATACTTCAAAGTCAAAACAGGGCACAGCATTAAGAGAGAAAATCAAGCACGACAATCCTTCTCCTTGTACTCTACTGTGCCCACCTGAGTAAAACATCCCTCATTCTTTGCAGGTTCCCCCCTCAAAAACCATGCTGATGTGTAGTTTGAGGTTTCTGTGTTCAAACGTACAGACTTAACTTCAAATAAAGCTCCACGGTCCCTTGGAACATCTCACTAACAAATCACATTTCAAGGAGTTTGGTTAATTTTGAAAGGATATAGGTTCTTTGAGAGGCTTCTCCGCTATAAGAGGAACTTTGGTGGCTCGGGCATGGCAGGAGAGGTCATAGCAGGAACGATCAGCACAGCCGACAATCTCAATCCAACCCTGAAAAAACAAATCGGAAGCCTTCACCAAACTGCTTCTTTTTTGTCCAATTAACCATCAAATATGTTTATCTGCCCCTAAGTCCTCCACTCTCCCTGCTCCCATGACTATTTTTCTACGTAATTAGCTCTGTTAGAGTAAGCATTCACTGGTCACTCCTTCATTTGAATGATTTCATTTGTTTCCAGAGGAAATGATCAGTTATCTGGGTTCAGGGGCAGGTTTTCCACACGGCTTGACAGAACACAGCATTGTGCCAATAGCTCGGGGCTGGGGCCACAGCACAGAGTCCCATCGCTCACATACTGAACACACGAAGACATCACATCTTCGGGGCCCATCTCTTCACGAGCGTGGAGCAGATAAGGAGCCACATCAGCCTGGCCCAAAGCCTGGCTTACAGGCTGATAAACAAGATGCAGGTAACATGCAAGGGAAGCACCTCCTTCAAAATGTCAGCATATATGGCAAGGAAGAATTTCAAAACACCATTTGGACACAAAACACCAATGAAGCCTTGTGACGTGTGTTAAAAATCCAGCCACCATCTGGATTTTCTAATAGGCAACGGCATAAAAAGCACATCAGATGCTTTCTTTACTCATCCTGTCACAGCAGCGCTGGATATACAGGCAGGTAGAACCTGTTGCTACGGTGTTCCAGATGGGAGTGGTATAACAGGAAGGGCATGCGAACAAAAAAGATCCCTATGCTTGAAAAAAATGTCATGAGGAATTTTTAATTAATCGGGTACTAGTGTTATTTATCAGAAAGCAAAGAATAAAAGAGAATATAGTAACTGTATAGAACGGCTTTAAAAAAAGAGTGTTAGCCAAGTGCTGCAAGTTGGCCCAAACACTTTTGATCAGAGTTAAGTGACAAACTGAAGACTGAACCTAGCTCACAAGGGGGGGTTGTCAGGCTTCTGGGGCTGTTGCCTCTGCTTCCGGGTGGGCTGTCCCACAGACTGCTCTGCAAGTGCTGCACTGATCCACAATGGGGCTTGCAAAGCTTATTAATCACATTTACACAGTGAGGCTCACAGGCGCTCGTCTGATTTGGGCTGGCTCCCAAACAGCTGGCTGGGAGGAGCAGCAATGAGCGTATGGAAGTCAGCACCCTCTGCAGAGGAAGCCATTCCTTCACTCATTTCTATAGAGCTTTGCCATATGAAGGCAAATCACTTATGCAAGCTGTAGGATTTTTTTTAATCTTAAGTTTGGTAGAATTTCAACAGCTGCTATTCCTCTAATTAGCTGTAATGGAACATCATTAGAGAGCTAAGACTGTTTCAGCTCCTTAAAAAAAATCCAGACAGAAGACAGATAGCAGACGTTTCAACCACACACAATCTTCTAACACTCAGGTCACAGAAAGTTCCTCCTGCCCATTAATAAGGCTGCCTGAACAGTCTGAAACTTTGACGAGTGCTTTACATGGACACCTTTGGGTTCAGCACACTCCCAGTTTGTCTTTACTGACTTTGAAAAGGACCTTGTACAGGACCTATGCACACAAGGATCTCTGCAGTGTTACTGTCTAACCCCACAGACCTCAGTAGAATCCATTCACTCTCTCAGTCCTTCACTCAAATTGGACTGTTGAATTCTTTGGGTATTCTCCGACTTCTGTGCATATCCCAAACCTCTTCAAAAGACTGGTCCAGCAGAAGAATGTGTACAAGGAATGAACCATGAGTGAATACGTGAGAGTAGTGTAGAATGATTTCCTCTGTCCACAATCAGTAAGGCTAGTTCCCACGCCTTCAAAGGCATTTCTTTGGAAACCGTCATCACAACTGATACAAGCTTGGCTGAGACGTACTGAAGGGGCTGAAAGCTCACCAAAAGAATCTAACATTACTCTAAGAGTCTGTCTCACCCCTAACTACCTTCTGCTAGCTCACCTGAAAGAAAAAACACATTCCTCAAAACCCATCCAGCAAGAGAGGAGCATGCACCAAAGACTGAACTGGAAGGGTCTTCATGACTCAGGAGGCAGATAAATATTCTGTGAAAATCCTTCTCCCAGTTGACTGAACAGGCAGGATGGTTTAGAAGATGGAAAGGGGGAACTAGCATTCTAACAAGGGTGCAGCTACCCTCCAGCAAACCAGATCCTTCCCCCTGCTATTACAGGGACGACAGTCATTAGAAAGCATGAGGATTTGCCTTCTTTAATCCCAGATGAAACTGAACTAGTGTTAAGTCTCTGAACAAGCATGAACAGTCCATAAGCTTTGTAAAAGCTCACTGCAGGAGGCTGAACTGTCCCCTTAAAGTCCTCACCAACTCAGAATCTTTCCAACGCAAGGTGCTAATACCAGTAATAGGATGGACAGAAATAAGAAAAAAAAAAAAATAAAGCAAAGCCCTTCCTGCATTAGTCAGATTTGACAAAAATTACTACTTGTTGCTTTGCCACTTACATACGATGTTTTGGACTCCGCGTCCCAGCAGTCACAGGCGTAATGAGCCATCTCATTCTCCATGTGCTGTCGGAAGCGCAGCTTGTCTGGGGACACACCAACCTTTGTAAGGAAGAGGTAGATTCTGCCAATGAAGTAACCGAGAACTGAGTTATTGATCACACCCTAGAAGGAGAAGAGGAAAGAAAAAAAGGCAGACATTACTTTCCATGTGAGTAAAGCCATGATCTGGCACAGCTCTGCAGACAACCCACCACATTACAGACCACTTCTTGCAGCTGACTGTGATGTCTACTACGCTCTCCATGAAACTATTAATTTTTTTCAAATCAGCCTAGTGCTATTGTCAGCATCTCCCTCTGAACAAAACAGTAAGTTATCATGAGTATAAAACTCATTACTAACTCTTCTCCTCCAAAATTTTCTACAAGGAGATACCCTGCTGTACCCAACAGTGCTGTCATAAGTATCAAAATGGTAAAAAAACAATTTCAGTTATGGCTCAGGAGCCCACAATAACTCTCCCCTACAGTTTGGGATCTCTACACAACACATCTGTGCTCCTTCTCCTTCCCTCACACCCCATCATATCTTTTCTTCCACAATTTTGGAGAATCAGGAACAGAAATCCCAGCATAGAAACCATATACTGATGGGGATAAACAGCAAAGCAGGTCCTTTTTGCCAGCGTTAGATTTACCATTCCACTCTCCTAAGTGTAAAGCTTAACCTCTAACTGTCAACACAGCATTATCTGCAGATTTCTGTCACCAATAACAAGGACCTGGCTTGGGTCTCAGTCACAGTGACTCACTAGAGGGAAATGACTGTGAAATCTGAGAGCAAACCCCAGTTTGTACTAGCACGGCAGGGCATATAAGAACACATTTCACAAGAACAAGCTACACAAGCTCAGGGGAAGAACATTACCTGTTGGACAGCATCTCCCAGCCGCATTATGTGGGCCGACTGCCCACTGACTTGTGCCTTGGAAGAGTACAGGAGAATGTTGAGATCTGCCACATTCTGAAACTTTGGGTGGTTTTTCTCACTAGGATCCACGAAGTGCTCAATTTCTGCCATGGTGAATTCCCTAAGGGGAACACATACAGCCATGTGCATGAAATAATTTAAGGGTCACCCACAATCCGCTCCATTAATAAATGGTTCTGATTTTGTCTCTCACAAACAAGCATCTGTTTAAAGGACACAAGCAAATTCAGAGTAACAGGAACATGAACTGAAACATGAGTTAATCATAACACTGAATTTATTTTCAACTTCTGACTTCTAATATGACTTCCTAGAAGTTCATTTAGAGATCTCTGGCCTTGGATATCAAGGTATATCTGCTGTGAGTCACAGTAGAAAATACTACCTTTGGAAATGATCAATTTTTTTTTCCAGTCTATTATGGTCCCTTGTTAGAAACACATGTTTCTTGCACGTATGAATTCAGGAGCCTGAACGCATACGCAGAAGTAGCTAAAATGATCAGGTGATATGATCATTTCTTAAAGATACATCCATATTCAGAAATGGTGTACACTCTGTTTTATGAACTTGTTTTCGATAAATCTATACTCACATATTGAGCTTAGCCTTTTTAAGCCATTTTACACTGAATTAGCCTGCTATTAAAACTCCTTTTAAAAAAATAGTTCTACATAATCACTAACTTTAAGCTACAGGCATCAGGATATAATTTGCTGTGACAGTATAATAACACACTCTTCCATAAATATGGTACAAGCACATAATTTCTATTTGACTAGAAATGTATTTCAATGATAAAACTTCTTGATTTCCAGATGTGCAAGAGAGCAGGAAGACTGAGAAAACTCCAAAGAGCTCCCTTACTGCCAGCAATGCCAGTGCCTCTCAGTGACATTTATGGCACCCTATTAATCAGTAACCACATTTACAATACGCACTGCCTGCATGTACAACAGAACCCCCCAGCTGGGAACGGGAGCTCTTACTCCAAATTAGACAGGGAGAGATATCTGCTCAGAATGCGGCTGTTTAAATATAGAATTATCCTTAATGAAGGGCAATAAACCCTTTCACTAAGATTTCCAAGTCTGGTTATTTCCTCATTTCCTCTTTATAAAAAGCTGTAGAACTGAAGGACTGAAACAAGGAAATACTGCTGCAAGGTCAATCATGTTTTGATTCCAGTCTTTAAGTAAGTAGTGCGAGTGTAATTAAATGAGCAAAGCTGCACGTCCTGTAGAGAAAACAGTGCTACCCTCAATTTGATTTGTTTAGTTTATAGTGGAAGCCAAGTTTGGTTAGCAAAATTGTGATTAATCTAGGCTTTTCTAACAACACAGCTATTTCAGAGACCCTATGTCTCCTCTGCTAGGTTTAGGCAGAACTCTGCAGTGAAAATCTTAACTGATCTCTCTGACTGTAAAGCCTCAGAATTACAAAGAATGTTATCAGGAGCCCTTTAAACAAGGAAGAAAGGTCTGTGAGAATGGCACTGAAGAGAAACAATCACATACAAACACTCCAACAAAAGAGAGGTGCTACCCACTGCTAGGGACACCCCATCACTTGTCAAAGTTTCTGCTGAAAGAGAAAATTTGCAGTACCTGACTCTGATGAGGCCAGAGCGGGGCGAGATCTCATTTCTGAAGGAATTTCCAATCTGAGCAGCAGCAAAAGGTAGCTTGCCTTGGTTGAATTCCAGAAGACGTTTGAAGTTGAGGAATATTCCCTGTGCAGTTTCTGGCCTCAGATAGCTGAAAGAAAGAGAGCGAAAAATTAGGAAAAAAATCAGGAAGACAAATGGGTGGGGAAAGCAGTAAGAGGAAAATAAACAATGTTGCTAGAAAGCTTAAAACTACCTCTTATTGTCCTGAATCTTTTAAATCCAGAAACAAAGAAACAGTGCTTAGGAAAAGGGAAAAGAAAAAAAATCAGCTCTAGCCCAAACACAGTTTGCATTTGGGATATTTCCAAAGAAAAATTGTACAACTTGCCTGAATTTGGAGAATGAGAAAAGGTATTTCAGTGAAATGCAGGGGTCAGTGGCAACCAGAAAGTCATTCAGCTCACACCCTCTTTGTTTTTTTGTGCTCTGGGCTGTGGAGACTACTTGCAGATGTGGATTTTGCAAATAAAACTTGATATATCATCCTGAAACAGGGCCAATTCCCTACAGTCATCCCCACAGTACAGAAATCACAACTTCAACGAGCAAAATCCTAGCTGTGATGCACATAGCCTGGCTGCTTTAGGTGCAACTCTGCAGAGCTCCTTGCTCCTCCTTTCACCAAAAGGAGGAGGAGCTGCCAGAGAAGACCAGTACCAAAAGGCAGGGATAAGGCTGCTCAAGAGGAAATTGCACATTTCAGTCCTATGGAGACTTCATTTTTAATCCTAAGGGATCTCCAAAAAAGGGGAAGTATGAGCAGAATGAGTTTTGTACCCACCCAGGCATGTTTCCTCCGGGTCCAATGGAGGTCTTGAACATCAGATTGAAAGAAACAGGAGGGGACAGGTCATTCCCAGTGATGGGTGATTTCACATTGTAGTTCACAAAGAGATCTGCAAGTTCTTGCTGGCCATAGTTGTCCAACTAATATCAAAACACAGAAGGATTACTTTAGACAAGATAACATGAACAAATTATGCTCTTTTCAACTCTAGGTAAGAATGATCCAGAAGTCTGTAGCATCACTCCCAAAATGCTGTTTCCTGTTAAGCTATTTTTTTAAGCAAGCTAAATTTTGAATCCATGATGGAAGAATACACTTTGGAAATCTGCAAAGCCTTTTTAGCAATATGGGTCTATGACTCAGCTGTACTACAGTCTTCTGAAGCCTAAAGAACTGACAGAAATGCAAGCACAGAGCATGAAAGTGGGTGTGAAGCAGAAGAGAACTAACTGGGGACTGCATCACCACCCACAAACAGCTTATTTTGAACAGTTTCAACTAAAACACAGGGAGCAGTCCCATGGGAAGGAAAAAGCTGCAGCACTGAGAAGAAGAAAGTCAGGTAAAATATCTGCAAGGGCCTTGTCTGCATTTACTCCTCTTCCCTCTGCTTCATGAAGTGCAGGATATTCCAAGCTACACGTCAGCGACTCTGCATTTTTCTCAAATAGATCTGTAGCACAGAGGTTCTTCGTGAAAGAGCTCTCATTTTCTCTAAAAACAATTTGATGATAACTTTCACAAGTGGGATGACACAAGACTTTTCTGGAACACCACATTCTCCTTTCTCTGGAAAATGAAAATCAAGCAGTAGGAAAGCTGGAGATCTAACTGCAAACCAGATGCACAGAACCAGAAGTTTATAGAACTATGTGTATCTTCAGAACTTTGTGTATTTATATGCAGTATTTTGCACATGTACATTTAAATGTCATTTCTGAATTTAAATACCAGAGAGGAACTACACTAAAAAGTAAAGCCATGATTTAATACTCAAGTTTATGATTAAACGAACCACTTCTAACTCTAGTTGTCATCATCCTTCAGATATGAAAAAAGCCTCAAAACTGCAGATAAAAAGAATCTATTAATAGACGGATTCCCCTGACAGTGGCCAAAGTTCAGTACTGCAGTGTGAAAAAAATGAATACAGCTGCTCAGTGATGTAATACACTGGAGAAAAATCCTTGCTCTTTCTGGAAAAAACCACACACTTTAAGCATTGCTCTGGAAGCGCTTATCCTAAAAGTCATGAGAACGAACATTACAAACAAAATAAAAACAAAAACAAATAAACAAAAAGCAAATGCCTGTGCAGCAGCTCAGGAATGCTAGCTTGGAGTCCTGACTGTTCTCAAAGCAAACAAAAATCTGTACAGAATGTTAGAGACTGAGGAATATGTTTCAAGCACTTCAAAGTCAAGTCAACTCTAAAACGTAGTGATTAAATACTACGGTGATTCAGAAAAATCTTGTCAAAACTCACCTACCTATTATTTTGCATCATACTCATGTGGTCAGGCTTTGGAAAAGTAATGAGGGGGTTCAGCGAAAACAGGCTTTTTGCTGAGGTGTAGAGCTGAACAGAGCAGACCAGCTCCAAGGAAAGAGCTTCAGCTGCATCTCTCAGCTTCAGCAAAAGGTTCACATCCTTCCAAACAGCAGAAGGGAAACGTGGTTAACCAGTACATTTCCAGTACTTGCTACCCAGTAAATTTCCAGTATTTAGGAGCATATACAGCCCTACATTCATCTCTGACGTATAGGCTAAGCAAAGGCCAGTAATACCATCAGATTTGACAGTGACTTGATCCCCTCTTATCTCCAAGCATTGACCTTCAGGAAAATGGGACCATGATAACTGCATGAAGGAGGAAAGCACGCAGAGAGGACAGTTCAGCTTTTACACCTAATCCAATAGGATTACTGTAGCTTCTCCAAGCTGCTACTGTCTAGGAAGTCAGCAATGAACATGGGAAGTATGTGTTTATGCAACCATTGTGCTCTGTGTATAGAGGCACAGATAAAATGTTGATATTGGACTCAGTGTATTAAACTTCTCATATAGCATACACATTCTGCAAGTAGTCCAACCTTCCCAAGTAAGCACATACCTGTGTTAGAACATTTTCCATTTCTGCCTTTTTCTCTGCTGTGCACTTCTTGTCAGACATTAGCTTTTGCAGGTGAGCTGTGAGCAAGAAAAGCATACAGTCAGTTTATACTGTGATCCCATCACTGATCCCAACCTAAAGGCAGATAAACCTGGAGGATTATTTAGCAGAAATATAAGCATATGACTCTAGAAGGCAGCATTTTCAGTAGGACAGTTGATTTTGTGGTGTCTTTCAGGGTAATCTCACTCATATTACTCGGAAAATGATGATCTACAAATGAGGAACTGTACCAGTTTGCTGATCCACTCTGTCACAGCGAAAACAACAGGTCCTTACCTAGTTTATTACTGAGGCAAAGCTCACTACAGCAAATTCTAGCAATGGCTTTGACCCTTTCTCATTACTTTCCTTCTAATCACTCTGGAAATTAATTACAAGATCTCATTCCAAACTAGCAAAGCTAATTTTATCCAAATGCACTCACAGGCACGCACTGACTTGGTACAGTAGGGCTAGACTGCCTTTTCCCTTTAAAACACATCATCCTGCCCAAGATATGAGGATAGAGAGTAAGGCCAAGACCTTCAACTCCTATTTGAACAAAACAATTCAAATTTTAGTGGCAGTAACAGCAGGTGGCTGCAGAGGAAAGAGCATAGAAAGGCTTGGTATGATGCTGTTCAGTGCATAAAGTGGGGGGAGGCTAAATGAGTTTCTTTTGTCTTTTAATAGAAGGAAAATTCAAATCTTATGTTACAAAAATAGTTTTATGCTAACACAGAGTGTTCTGAATACTTTATTTCCAAGGAAAAGGCCAGGAATCTAGGCAACACAACACAATGGACCTGATGAAAATGAAAAAGGTCCTAAATAGGTTTCTCATTTCTAGGATTCCTTGCTGTGATTTTTTTTTTTTTTCTTTAAACAAATTTCAAATAGAATCAGAAGGAAGTGCATGGACATTGTAAATGTAAGAAATGCCTAAAGTCTACTCAGTATTCTCCCCAGAATAACTGAGTGCCAGGGTAAACATCAAGGTTAGTAACTACCCTATACTGGATCCTGGCATAAGGAAACTGTGATACATTTCCTTGTATCTTCAATAAGTCATTTCTCTGTTATAAACAAAAGCAAAATACAAGAAAAACAAAGCTGCAACCTAGTAGAGAACACCAACCTTGTTTTACATGGATTCCTCAGCTTATACAATGTAATAATCTTTTATGTCTTTTCTAAAAAAGAGGATTTAACTATGTTATTCCTAAAAATCCTGTACCTCATTTGAGACACTACCATAACATTTTGCCAAGACTGAGAACTTATGGGGTCTTTGGCGTGGAAAAGAAGCCATGATTAATTAAAAACAAGTATGAACACGATAGATAAACTACATAAACCAGTCTATTCCTTCCTTGGAAAGGATATTCTGTTCCCATGATTGCCCCTCTCATGGGACATCTCCCAATCCACCTCAGCCTTCAGAAAAAAAACATACCTTTTAAGAGATGATCGGCACGAAAACATTCCCCATTCTTTACATCTTTCACCATGAAGTCAGCAAACTTGTCTACGTGGCCAGAAGTCCTAGAAAAGGCATAAAAAAGGAACGTGAAAGCTGCCACTGGACACCCAGAGTGCTGTGAGGCCAGTACAACATGGACCAGTTTTGAAGAGACACCCTTCACACTCCACACCCAAACTGCAGGCACGCTCTCATTTCAGATGCAGATCCACATTAACCAATACCACACAAACAAGGCAATCCGTGAGCACGTATCAGAATTGTTCAATCTTAAAATGTGTCAGTAAGGTGGAACTTACTGCCTTTAGACATTACACAGTGATTGAGGTGAGACATGGGTGCATTTCTGAGTAGTATGCAGTAGTTCAGGGGGATAAACTCTCAACAGTTTGCATCAATGGCCCACAAAAGCTTCTCATGGTTGTGCCACAGCCCATACAGTGTAATAGAGTTGGCTCAGCTCAGACTTTTATTGTCAAAACTCCCGACACACGAGGGCTCCTTCACTGTGGGGGTGTTTGAGCACTGAAACAGGTTGCCCAGAGAGGTTGTAGAGTCTCCATTCTTGGATATAGTGAAAACTTGACTGGACATGGTCTGGGCAACCAGCTTTAGCTGACCTGCGTGAGCAATGAGGTTGCACCAGAGGATTCCAGAGGTTCCTTCCAACCCCAACTACATTCTGTGACATATTTGGCAAACTTTTTGGAAGTCTTGGCAGAGATACGAGCGGATAAAAGATTTCAGAATCTGAACTATGCTCTCACCCTTCAAGATCATCAATGCAGGTCAAGGCTGAGACAAACTGACAGAGCTGGGCAGAGAGAAGGGCCTTGTCACTTGGCCTCTCTATCTAGGATGCAGATAGAAGGAGGACTTCAATTCCCAGGGCTGGAGCAGCATTTCTTACTTTCAGACTTTAACTGGCATGCTGCATATTGCCATCCTTCCACAGAAGAGTTCCCTCTTGGATGGTCAAAGGGTTTGGTCACCATCATAAAGTATGACCTGGGTATCCTTGATTTAGGCAGGTCACCTAATCTTTTCTTCTGGTTTTATTCATCTATTATGATAGGATAATGGCATTTTCTTACCTAACAGGACTGCTAGGAGACATTAGATTCTCTGACACATCAGTCTCACTGTTCTCACTGACTTATGGGAAAAACAGCTTCACACAGTGACCTGTATATTGACATCTACATATTTTGCACTACAACAGGGTATGAAATTAGGATCTACTCTCAAGTTCACAGTGGGTAAATTTACAGAAGACTGTAAAACAAAACAAAAAACCACAACTATGATCAAAAATGACATCTTGCGGAAAGAAAGACTCGTATTTACTTCAAAACTGGCTCTGGCGTGAGCATGGTACAGTCAATCTCTAGGATTTGCTCCTCCTGTATAAAGTGCTGTCTCCAGGCCTGGATGATGTTGTTCTTCAAAGCACATCCAACAGGTCCAAAGTCATATAGACCACTGACACCTGCAAGAAAAAAAAAAAATGTAGGAGGCGACAGATCATATGAACATGCACCATTTGAACGAAACAACATCCCAGCTCAGTGTCTTAAGTCTGAGTAGCAGACTTAAAGCTGCTTTGTGCTAAACAGAGTAAGGAGCGTGGCTCACTGTAGAGTGTTTATTTTATATAAAGATCCATACCATAAAGGCTGAACACTATGAAGCATCTAGATAGATACTTCCTACATTATTAAGTAGTTCTGTTGCAGACTACACTGGCCTGTCAAGTAGTGGTAAAAGCTTAAAGTGATAAACCCATGAATTGTACAACTGCACAAGCTGCATTCCCTTCTCAAATGTATTATATTTTGTGACCAGTTTCTTTGCAGAATCCCATTTCAACAAGGAATCTGAATAAAGAAGAGGCTATAATGCATATAGCAGAGGGATAGTTTATTGTCATCAGTAAAATGTGTCTGCCAAACACCAGCTTAGGGACAAAAATGAAAGAAGAAGCCAATAGAACAATACAAAATATTTATTTTAGGATCACAAGCGAAAAAGCAGTAACCATCCGAGCACTGTTCTACCCCCTGAGGAGGCTCAAAGCAGCTTTACCAGCCACATTTGTTCACTGTTCAGCAAAGTTTGCTGACAAAGTTAATTAAGGAAACAGGTTTTGAAGTTTGCAGTACTTTTGAGCAATGTTATCATGTTAAATAAAGCTCAGATATCTATTGTGAAGAGTTAATTCTAAGTTGATTATCCCTTTAATGAAAAAATACTCAACTCCCCTGCAAAGCAGCTATTTACTACAATGCAATTTAACACCATTCATTTACATTCAGAAACCAAAAGGCAAAATTTGAGAACTAGCTGCTAACAAACCACTTCTTTAAAGGAGGGGGAAACTTAAATTTTAAAGACAAGTTTTAAGACATCTTTCCATATTGCAATAATGTAACATCCAGATAATACAACATTTCAAACTGCTAAAATAACAGAGCATCACCTTAAAAAGATTTAAATTTGGATTTCTTTAAATCTTTACCTCCATAAATTGAAAAAGCTTGATCATAGAAAAACCTCCTTTTGAGGGTGTCTTCCATTTTAATTCTGTCCACAATGTCATCTTTGGGCTGTAAGGCTAGCTCCTGTTAAGTAAAACAAATCAAAAACAATCAAGAGCTTCAGTTTCTGGCAGCAGGACAAAACCTCCCCATTCACCATTAAGAGTCAGAAGTCTGTAAAGACCATTTTGAAGCAAAGCTATCCTGCCAACACGTTCATTTTCAAAAGACGGACGGTTACTCTGAGATTCATGTGCTCAAATATGAACATGATCATCTCAATGCAGCATTTTATACATTGGAGGTGATCTCATCTGCCCTAACTTTCAGACACCTAAGCCTGAGCTAGTCACCCTCAACTCCCTTTACAATCAGTGGTGAGAAATAGCAATTTTCAAAGCGATTTTTATCATCTATTTCTGTCTCCTGACTACAAAAGGGAGCTGGAAGTGACTATGTCAGACTACAGACATTTAAATTTTTGTGTATTTGCATCTTTTCAATCCTTCATTTTAGAAGCATTTTAATTTGGTTATCAAGATTACAAATACTATCTTTCTTCTCTACCAAAGGTACGTATTTAGCTACTTATACAAAAATTACCTATTTACAAAACACAGTCTCTTAAGAATGTGAATTTCCCCACTACATGAGAAAAGTTACAGTTACAAAATGCCTAAATGCAATGACTAAATTCTAAGAAAATGTTTCATAGCAGGCTTACTGGTATTTTATCCCAAATCCTGTTAGGCAAAGCAATTACAGATACACATCTATTGGTTTACCACAGGAGGGAACAGATCATAACGGTTTTAAACAAAAACATTATTTTACTATTACTTTTCAGTTAATTGTTGGTACACATTCAACAAAAGCAATGCTGAGAGAGCAACTGCTTCTGACTCCACACTCAGTTCCTGAGGGGCTATTTATTTGATTTGGACTTCTGCACAATAAAATGTTAGTGAAGCCAACAGACTTGAAGGAAGACTTTATTTAACAAAGGCATTTAACAACTGAAACAAGGTTAACCCAATTCGGTTCAACAAGTGAACTCAGGCTCCCACCAAAATTTTGAACAGTCTTTTGTAACTAAAAATATTTTATGACCAATATTTATTTATTTTTAAGCATCTAGAGTAGCATGCAAATAAACATGGTCCATAAACATAAAACCTCTCCATGCTTCCACTAGGATAGCTCAACAAGTAAGTCTTTATAAGAGATAATAAGAGAGAGTGTGCACACATAAAAGCAAAAACCACTACAGCTCATTTAAAACATGGAAAGGGAATCCATTTGATACACTGTCCAGAGCTGCAGGATCAGATTTCTGCTGGAAACCTTCATGATTGTGAAAGGATATTTATTGCCAGGAGTGACAGTGACATTGCCTGATTTTGAACTGGAAGGAAGAAATGGTCAGTAGGAGAGGAGGAACTGGAAAGGGCAAGGGAACTAGAACTCCTCTTCGCCGCCAACAGAAAACTGCTAATAAATTGACTGTTGCAGAGGCCAAAGGAACAGCCTCCTCTACCTATTTTCATAAATAAAAGGAAGGAAAGCCTGTGGAAGTCTTCATGCAGAGCGCGGCCCAGTATAGCAGTTGAACCATTTACTCACTCACAACAGATATGGTTTAATGACACCAAGGCAAGGAATCTTAAACATGAAACCATGATGTTCTGTTCAACACTTCAAGATCAGAGTCACTCTGCTCTGTTTAAGTAGGAATCATAAGGCTTGAAAAGTGCAGCTGCTAAAGCTAAGGAACATTCGCACTGCTGCAGCAGCTGCAAGCAGCAGTGATGCACTGCTGCAGACACTGCCAGGGAGAACGACTGTACTGGAGTCTGCGCTCACAAGCACAGATGCTGCTTCTGCAAGGTCACTCTTCCCCAAACAGCACTACAGTCCTCACAAATTGCATAATTGGCAAGCAGTGCCTCTGTGCTGCATCCTTCAGGCACTCTTCCAGCAGAAAGGAACATCAAGACTCCTAACCTGCCTCGCTGCATCTCTCTACATCAAGTTTCTGATGGATGGGGGAAAGAATCGAGACAGAATTTACTGCAGGACTCTGCCATGAACAAGCCATGAGTTTCAAAGTCCTGTGCTGAATAGTGAGCAAGTAAAAATGACATCCTGGGATAGATGTACACAAGTAGCTTATCATAATGCCAGTGCTGAGAGAGAAGTGTTCACCCCAGACGATTTTATAGGACGAATGAGATGAACTGTTTCAGCTCAGGTATTCATAGTGTTAAGGAAGTTTCAAGCACTGGTGTAAAATCTGCTTTATTTTACTTTTGGAAGTGTACCACTAAAGCACAATTATAATAATTTCCTTATGAACTATAAACTAGAAAGGATCTAGCACCTTCCTAAATGAATCTGCAAACCTAATAAGTTTTTCCACTTCTGGACTTTCTTGTGGTAGTTTCAGTCCAGGGGATGAAGAGAAGACAATAGAAGCCTGCAGGGTAAGGAAGCGTATTTTGACTTGTTTATTGATCTAGAGACAAAATAAACTTCAAATTCCACATTTTCATTTGTGGAATGATGTTTCAGGCACAGCTGCCTTAAAAAAAAAAAAAAAAAGAATTTAAAAACATCCTTCTCTAGAAGGCTGAAATAGACTATATGCCTTTGAAATAAACTATAGTCCTTTGAAATGTTTACAAAACATTGTTTAAACACTAGCACTGGAATCAGTTTCTAAACATGTTCACTGTGAGTTGGGGGATTCAAATGTCCTACCAAAAATCGGAAGATGAAACTCACTACAGTAAACAGCATTTTGTGTTTTTCTAAAGCACAGAAAAGTTCTGTGCAGTAAATGGAGATAACCGATACAAATACTAAATTTCAACTTGGACTTTTAATAACCTGGATTTCTGGTTATTGCTTTATTTATTGCTGACAATGCTGTCTAATGCCTTACTGGAAAGGTCACTCTTGTAAACTATTTCAAAAATGAATTCGAACACTGGTTACAACTGTTTAGCCTGAATCTATATTGTAGAAAAGTACTATTAGAGATTACAAAGCCTTTTCGACAGAAACGTTGGATTCAAACGCAGTTTCAAGACCCACCTTGGCTTCTAGGACCCTCTTCCGAGCTTTGAGCTCTGCTACAGCTTTGTCTATATCCACTTGGGGGGCCTTCTCTTCCTTCAGCTTTCTTACAAGTTCTCCCTGGAAGAAAGATACAAAACGGTGTGACTTTGAATGTGACATCAAAAAATATATATATATGTATATATATCCTCCTTTCAGCTCTCCTGGCAATCCAAAAGGAGTGCTTTGTCCTGCCTCTGCACATCCCCTCTGTCTTCCCTATCCAAACCAGCTCTAAATAGGCTGTTTCAGCTGGAAGTAGTAAGATACACTTTTACTACTGGAAGTCAGCAGAACTGGACATCATTAGAGAAATTAAATAGCAATTCTCCCACAAAATCAGTTGTTGAATCCCTGTCCTGTTATTAAATCTCAGGACGTAAATATACCCTTGTATGCCTCACTACCAGTGGAATCGATGACAGTAGATTTCCACAAACCCCATTCTTCTCTGAGGATGCACTCTCAAGTGTATTCTTAGATGGTTAGCAAGAGCCTTGCACTCTCTTTGTCAGCAACCATTTTAATAAGTTTTCCTTCATCTACCCCTTCAAAATTCACGACCATTTCAGATCTCAATTCTTTTGTCAAATTTGGTCAAAACTGATCAACAAGGACATAACCTTTTAGAAGAAACTCTCACAAAAGCTCATTTTTTTTTAGCCTAATATCTAGGCAAAGATGACACAACATTATATGTAAGTACTGCTACTGTTATTAAGACGTGTTCAGAATCTTTTGGAAAAGGAAAAAAAAATGCCCAGATATTTCAGCACAACAAAACCCTGTGGAAAACTTTCACTGAGGTCTTGACTCCAAACAATCTATCCTCACCTGGCTAAGGGACTACAAAGGTCTCTTTGCCCTTTTGTCCTATGAAAGTGGGACAGGTAAACAACTCTGGGCCTTGATTAACACCTAAGGACCCAGTATGGTTTTCAGACCCCATTTCTCAGCCAATAAGACTTCCTCAACCTTGGGGATAAATTAATTAACAATCTCCCCTTTCATTCATTCTTTTTTTCAGCCAAAACTTTGAATTACTGAGGACAAAGGAGTAGTCGTAGAAAGAAAAAGCACAGAGATGTTAATGTGTTCCCAAGTGGGATGTTTTAAAAATGAGGTGCTCTAAACTCAGCATCTTTCTTGTATCTAGCACTTCCTCATTAAACTAAAAGAGAGTACCTCAGTCTAAACACATTACAGCACCAATCACTTTTACAACATCAGCTTCTTCAGAAATTCTGGGTTTTCCCTACACTAACATTATTATTAATATTCCAGGCACTAAGTACCTAAAAGAAAAGAGGATACATGGGTTCAGCAAATCCATCGCAAAAAAAAATAGTTTCAAATATTTCAGAGACTCGGTGATTCAAAGGGTAATTTTATTAATACAAGGAAAAAGAGGGGAGAGTTACTGTATTAAAACACACGCTCTGAAGCAAAACAAAAAAAAAATTAATACTGTCAGATGACCTAATCTTGTCCACTACAAGAAGGGAACAAATCTGCTGCTTTCTTCCTGTTAACCAGTTCCATCAAAACCCAAAGTTTCACTCTAGAGCTGAGGTCCTGAACTGCCATTCCTGAGAAACGTGGCAGAGGGAGGGATCTGAGGGTTGATTTTTTTTCTTTTAAAGTAGTAAGTCCAGATTGCCTTTGTTGAGCTAGGGGGTCGGCAGTGGAAAAAGAACATCAGGGCAGCAGCAAAGCGGCCACCGCTGACTCGGATCTATCACCCTGCTCTCTGCTGAGTATCTAAAAGCAGCACACGGCAACTCTTTGTCCTGCCCTATAAGTAAAACAGTAGCTGGCCATACAGAAGAAAGAAAAACAACAAAAAAAAAAACACAACAGAAGCAAGCAATTATTCTTGCTGACAGGACTCAATCTAATTAAAGCTACAAGCTCGAGCCCAGCCCAGAGGAGGAGCACACAGCGCACTCGATGTGGCAAATTTTGCTGCAGCTTTGTCCCACAGAGCAGGAAGGCAGAGGGATCCACCCCTGGATCGCGGCAGCCTATTGCATCAGGCACTGCTGCAGGAAGATATGCTGCTCCCTTCCCTCTCCATAGATTCAGGGTCCCTCAGGTTTAATTAACTGCTCCTGCACTTCTCCAAGAGCTGACAGGCAAGCTGCGCTGCATTAAAAGACATCGTCTACCCCATTCTTCCTTGTCCTATTATACATCTTGCTTTTTCTCCTGCATGAACAGCTCACTGAATTACTATTGCACACTGCACACTGCAACACTCAGGGTTCCAGCTACCTGCCCACAAAGCTTTTCTTGGCACACTGCACTTCTGTCCAGCCCCACAGTGAGCTTGAGAGAAGAGGAGCATTTATATTTTAAAGGCAGATCACAAGATCCACACTACAGAATTTCAAAATAAACAAACTGGCCAGTTTTACACATCATCATTTTATTTACAAGGAACTCTCCTGCCAAGACATTGTGCTGTACAGTGATTCATAATAAAAACTTATTGAAGTGCCAGTATAATTAGAGGGCCATAAATCCACTCATTTAATGGGGAAACACACGCGCAAACCTACCAATACATGGGACACACACATAGCTATATGCGCAGCTAGGCATAAGACTATGGATTCAGCTACATAAAGGAGGCATGTGGACAACCCACACATACAGGTCTTGCTGTTAAAGCAATGAAGGGAAATACCAAGTGCTGCAATCAGGTGTAAGACTCACACATACACAGCAAAGGTATCAAGATCTAGATTCACCCATGAAAAAGAATTAAGAACTTCCTGGGTAAGAAGGAAACTAAAGATAACGGCTTGACCTGTAAATAAGACAAAAATAAATGCTATATAACCCCAGCTAATAGGAGGCATCTGCCTTTTTGACACATAAGAAGGATGAAATAGAAAATGCAGAGGGCAATGAATTCCCCTTATTGTACCAGGCAAATATGTCATGACGAAAGGTTATCCTTCATCTCCAAAACCTAATGCAAACCCTGCTCTAAAGGGAAGTCATGATGCGGATGAGGAAACCTATGCAGTGTTTTATAAAGACAACGTGAAGCAGCAGCTCTGGGGCCTGACAGAGTCATCCTCAGCCACGAGAGAAGGACGCGTTAAACCAGGCAAGCGGCACAGAGGACACAGTGACACATGGATCCAGTTCTGCAAGATGCCTCTTGGCACCGCCAGCATGAAGAGGGGAAGGGACGATGCTGCACGTGGAGCCTCCCACGTCTTTCACGCCAGCCCGGAGAGGAGACGTGCGGAGCCACAACCCCAGAGAACCCTCAGGGAAACACAGGGCAAACCCATGGCGACCTCTTACTGCAGGAGACAAGGACACGACAGGCCAGACAAGGTGGGGGTACACGCAGTGCCCCACACACGGAGATATAAGGTCACCAGCAGAGCCCTGTGGAGGGGCCGGGGGGGGGGCGGCTGCCCAGGGACTGACGCAGGGGACAGGGAAGATGCTGCAGCCTGGGCAGGTGCCAGGGCAGGTGTCCCTGAGCGATGGGGGCTCCCTCCAGCTGGTCACCCTCTCCTTCTGGGGACCCCCCACCAGGTTCTCCTCAGCCAGGACCCCCCAGCCTCCGCCTCCCCCCCCGCCCCAGCCCTAGCCCCTTCTGCTACCCACCCCCACAAACCGGGCCGAACCCTCCCCTCTCCTCGGCCAGATCCCGCCTCGGCAGCTCTCCCCATCGCCGGACACCCCCCCACAGGCAGGGCTGTCGCCTTCTCAGTCAGGAACCCGCGGGTCTCTCCGTAAAGCCGAGACCCCCCTTAGGCAGGACCTGCCTCCTACAGACAGTCCCCACTTCAAAACGGACCGGGCCCGACCCGGTCTCTCCCCAGCGGGTCCCCCCGCTCAGCCAAGACCCCACCCCAAAGAGCACCTCTCCCCAAAGCAGGTCGACCCTCTCCCCGCCCGTCCCTCAGCCAGGTCCCGCCTCCGCGGCTCGTCCCCCCACAGCGAGGACCCCCCTACAGCCCCCGTCGCCCCCCGCCCATACCTGCAGCCGCACCGCCTGCCGCAGCGGCGCGAGCAGCGCCTCGGCTTGCGGGCCGTCCATGGCGGCGGCGGCGGCGCTGGTAGCGAGGGCGGCGGCGC
>JAWLRI010000516.1:4210689-4228514 GCA_034781795.1 Crypturellus tataupa | reverse complement strand
GGCGCTGGCGCGGCGCCCCGCACAGCGGCCCCGCGGCCTGGCACAGCGCCTGGGCGCGACCCGCTGCCCCCGTGGCGGCTGGAAGGGACCTCTAGGGATCCCCTAGTCCAACCCCTGCTCCAGCAGGGACACTCAGAGCACGGGGCACAGGGTGGCATCCAGGCGGGTTGGGAAGATCCCCAGAGAAGGAGCCTCCACAGCCTCTCTGGGCAGCCTGTGCCACGGCTCCGTCCGTCACCCTCACTGTCAGTATTTTTTCCTTAAGTTCCTGTGGTGCTTCAGCACTTCTGGTGCTTCCATTTGTGGCCATTGCCATTTCCCATTCCTCCTTTCCTCACCCGCATCTCGCCTTCCCGCCATCCTGCCGGTGCACGTCCTTGCTCTTCCGGAGCGCGACGCGGTTTTGCGCTGTTGGGGTTACCGAGCCCTGCGCCTTGTTCCCACCTGCGTGTTCGAGAGGCAGCCTCAGCCTCACCATGACAGTATCTGCATATTTATCTGCTCCTCCTGAATGGCGCATTTGTATTCCAAATGCTTAATTGTTATTTTTATTTAGCTGCAAATTGCTGTTTTCATTTCCCCCGCGTACCTGCTGGGAAACCGCTGTAGCGCAAGGTTAATGCTGTTCATTTCCTCTTTTTGTACATATGTATGTATTTTAATTAATGGAGCGCTGATAGGAGCTCCGCAGCCCCCCTCTAGCTCGCCGGGGGATCTGTGATGCGGAGATAGCGGAATTCACCCCAAACCAAGGGGCTGGTGCAGAGGAAGGTGCTGAGCGGCGGCGATGCCACCTTCCCTCTAGCCGGCGATGTCCCCTTCCCTCTAGCTGTCCCTAAGGAAATGGGGTTACTCTTTGCATTTGGCGGACATCTTCAAGGAGGAGGAGGGAAGACATCTGGTTGGGTCTTTGCTCTGAAGCCCTCGGCCAAGGAGCCCTGCGAGGGGTCCCAGTGGGACCTCACAGGCTCTTCATGCTCCCTGACACGGCAGAGCTTGACCTCTCCATCCGGATTCCCTCCATGCCACTGCCATCCTCCATGCAGGACATCCCTTGCAGGACACAGCTCTGCCAGGGATGCTGGTCCAGGCCCTCCCAAGCGCTGCTGGTGGGGTTGGGGGCTGCCACATTCCTGCTCCCCCAAACAGCAGGAATTTTTAGCATTGATATTGGCAGGGCCAGGATGCGGCTCCTTTACCCCTCTATCCCCATCCCTCCACTGAAAGATGAACACGGTCAGGAGGCCACGGAGATGGGAGACTTCCCCAGCGGGAAGGAGAGAAGCTGTCCGTGAGCCAGGAGGCAGGGAGGGCGACGGGGGAGAGCGTTTCGCTTGGGAGAAGGGCAGGATTTTCCATGGAGGAAAGGAGGGGAGATGTGAGGAGATGGAGGGCCCCTGATGCACTCTTCCTGCTCCCAGCTTGGTGGCATCCCCGGGGGCAAGGAAGGGCTGCCAACAGGATGGGAGCTGGAAGGAGAGGCAGGAGAGAGCGGGCGCTGCGAAGGGGTGGAGAGCAGGGGAAGCCGGCGCTGGCAGGGGAGGGCATTGCTGGAAAGGAGGGAAAAGGAGGAAAAATCCTCTAGCGGCCAAGCAAGCTGGAAAGAAACAGAGCTGGATGGGGGGAGGAAAGGAGTCAGTGTGGGAGGAAGCGGGGAAAAACGGGAGAAGCGCTCAGGAATACGCGGCCCCTCCGTGCTCGGGAATACGCGGCCCCTCCGCGCAGCCTGAGCTGTAGGTCAGCAAACACTGCCGGGCCCGTGGCCGCCCCGCTTGCAGCTCCGTGCGTTTTCCTGGCGGCTGCTCCGTTCGTGCTGCTCATGGCGGGAGCAAAGCCAAGGGAGAGGGCCCCGGCGCTCGGCAGGGAGGGAGGCGGGACCGGGAAAAAAATGCTCCGAAAAGCCTCAACGTGGAAACGGATCCCCCTCGGTGTGGGAACGGATCCCACGGACGGGTGGGATCGACACCAGGAACGGGAGAAACGGTGGGGTCCTGGGCGTTGTTTCTGAGCTCGACTCGGCTTGCGGGGTTTAATTTTTTATTTCACGGGCCTGGGTTATGTAACGGGGCCGCGGCCGGCCCGGCTCGGGTGCCGCTAGGTGGCAGGCGGCCTCCTTCGCGGCCGCCTGTTTTCCTCCTCGGCCGCGCGGCGCTTGGCTCTTTCCTTCCCTCCCGCCCTTCCCCGCAACGGGGCCTCCTCGTTTTCCAGCATTCCTGCTGGTTTTTTTGGAAGGCGCAGCGTGGGCCAGCGTTTCCGTGCCGGGATGCCTCGTGAAAGCGAGGGGCACCGAAACCCAAGCAGCAGGGCCTTGCGCAACCCCGGCGGAGAGGAGACAGCGCTGCTTCCAGGCCGAGCCGCCCCCGCGCTCCCTCGCCCCGAGACAAAATCCTCCCTTTTCCTTCCCTCCCGCCTCTGTTTTGGCTGTTTTTTTTCTTTTTTTTTTCTCCTCCCTCTGCTCTTTCTGATGCTGTTTTTTTTTTTTTTTTTTTTTTTTTTTTAGCTTCTCATTTCAAGCCTTGGAGGTAGCAAAGTCAACCAGATTCCTGCTGCTAGGAACAAGCCCTCCAACTATGCCTAGGAATTTGCCCAAAGAGCAGTTTGGCCCCTTCCAAACCCATGTCCCTGGTAAAGGACCACAGATGGCCAGGGGACACTGCTCAGGCCCGTGGCATGCGCCCACTTTTGTTTCTTAAAGGTGGCCGCAGCGCCCATCTGTGCTCCTTTTGGTGCTTTCCTCATCCTAGGACCTCTTGGAAGTGTGAGAGCCAGGCGCTGGGGTGGCAAGGAAGGAGAGAAGGAAGCTCCTGCCCGGGACTTTGTCCTCAGGGTCTTTCTGGCCCCGTAAGGTGTCATCTCCTATCAGGTCTCATTCGTGGCATCAGGAGCCCCGTGTGTCTCTGCCCGGGGTCTCTCTTGGCGGCCGCAGCTTTTCACGCCGCCCAGCAGCCAGGCTGCCCACCCCGACACTCACACGGGACACGCTGGATGTTATGGAAACTCGCCCCCTCCTGGGACAGGGCTTTTTTTAGAGTTCAATAGGAAGCAAAAACCTCACCCCAAGCTTCCTGCAGGGTTTGGTTCTTCCTAGAGGTTTCTTCTGGACGGAAATTTCTTTTCTGCGCCTCTGGCCCTGATCCAGCCACATACTTAAGCCATGCTTAACTTCAAGTCGTACGTCCCCCTGAAGTCACATAACCCCTAACTTCAAACCCCTCTCTGCTCTCCATGCCATAGGATGGCCAGGCAATGCTTGGCCAAGGGTGCCAACGAATATTTAACACCATCTGAAATGCTTAGAAAAATGCTGGTTTCCATCACCATGGGGTACTCAAAGTCTTGCCCCAGTGTCAATTTAACCCTCAGTACCCATTTTATAGGAGCTGGGCAGAGAGCAATAGTTCTTTTTGTCACCCAAGTCTGATTCCTTCATCTGAATGACCTACAGTCGATAGGGTCTATAGCTTGGATCGAGGCAGTCTCCCAGATTTGACTGTGCAAGATGGAAATTTCTGATAGAAATGCTGGTTTCTGGAGCCCCTGTGTTGTGCATTTAAATTCTGCAAGCCCTAATTCAGGGAATTCAAATACATATTGATTAAGGGCTTTTTATGGATGCCTTGCAGACCATATTAAAAATAATTTAAAACTTGTATTCCGGTATTAATGACTCTTGTCTCCGGCACTCTCCAGCGATTCAGGTTTGACTTTTAATTGAAGCGCTTTAGTTAAGACAGATTCCTTCAGCCAGGAAAGATGAAGTGCCCCTTCAAGTGTGCACCATGCAGGAATGGTGCCCAAGGGTAATTGCAAAAGGCCTGCCCAGTTGCTGCTTTAGGTATGAAGGATAAATGACCAAGCTGCTAGCACCTGCCTATCCAACAGGATGTATCCTCACCTAGGAAAAAAAAAGAAGTTTCAGCAAAAGCCTCACAAATTTGCAAAGCAGCTGTGGCTCTCCAGCTGGAGCCTGGAAAGGAGCCACTGTCCTTCAAGTGGGTGCTCATATGTTCTGCTCTGAGAAACCATTTCTCTTGACTTTCCCTCTGGGCATCACTGATTTGAGTGCCGGGGGCTGCATAATGGACATTTTGCTGTGCCAGCATAGCACAGTTCAAGGCATCCACATGGAAAAGTTTAATAGACTCCCTCAGCGGGGCAGTAGCTCTGCCCCTCACACAGCACTCAGAAAATGGTGACATCTCCATATCTGTGATGCTCTTACGCTTCATTTCTACACCTGACAGCTTCTATACATATATATGACCTGAGCAGTATGAGCCAATTACTCTTGTCTGCAGCTTGTACACCTCGTGCCTCCCTAGTCATGTCTTCTTCTTCCTCAACATCTGATCCCAGCTGGTTTGTTCCGAGCCTTGAAGATCCGGTCAGAAAGGGCAGCTCTGCTTGAAAACAGAGAGGACAAAGCATTTCAGAGAGCTAGCAGCAGGACGGCACCTTGGGGCCACCACAGTGAACATAGCACAGCTTGGTTGAGACTGCAGCTTAATATTTTCTGGCTATGCCCATGCAGCATTCTGAACAGCAATTCAGCTGTACTGCAATTTGGTGGAAGAGCACAAGATCTTGCAGAGAGTTGTTTAACGTGGCATAATTCCTTTCTCTGCAAGGAAGAGTCAGGTCCCAGGTGGGTTGTACAATGTCAGAACCTAGCTCAGAGCTAGAGTCAATGTATACATGGAAAGCTCTTAGTGTGGCAGTCTCACTCTCATTGTTTTGCAAACAAAGAGACAACAGCATTTGATAATCTGGCACCTTTCCTGATCATTTAAAGCAAAACAATATTTTCCATCCAGGGTAGTGCAGGCCATTGTATGTCACTCATTGCCTTCAGCACTGCAAGTGGGCGCGGAGTCAGGCAAGGGGGATTTCAAGACCTTGGGGATTTCCAAGCCCTCGGGTGACGCCCTGTAATGAGTCTACACAGAACAAATTTTCCCTCCAAGCCACCCCAAAGGACTGCAGTTATCTATAGCAGAATAAAAAAGAGCTACTACATGCATTTGAGGGGACATCTCTGACTGCTAGAGTGGAAGCCCACAGATTTTGGTTAAAAAAAAAAAAAAAAAGTTTTCCTAAATCCATTGGTTTCATGTTAGGCAACTATTTGATTTTTTTACAACTGCACTGAAAACTTAAACCAGTTGGGATCTAAAGTGTTCCTTTCCATCCCAGGAAGCCTTCCTGGAGGTTTCATTGATGCCACCAGTCACCCTACACTTCCCTGGTAGACAAGTCCAGGCCATCATGCGTGCAGTACAACAGTGCATAGCACATTAGAGGAGACACATAAAAAGTGAATAACCATTATCCCCGCAGAAGGATTTATAAGAGAAAATATACTGCAATTTTGTCTTCAGAAACCATAGCTGAACCAGGTAGATATAAGCAGTGGTTTCATGTCACTTCTCAAGAAGGTCTAGGCCCCTTTTCTTCCCAGATGGTAAAAATACTGCTCCATATATGCTTGTGCCATAGTGGTATTTTAGAAGGCAATTGAATCAGGCTATGTTCCCAGAGCTCTTCTTCATGTATTTTATCTTCTGAGTCACACAGTAATTGGCTTCACTCTTCAGGTCCAACGCCTAACTTAAAAAATACTGCTTTCCTTAGACAGCAAAGGAAACATTCACTCATGGAAGTTGAAAATCAAAAAAAAAAAATGTGTATCTTAAATCTTCAAAGTCCAATCCAAGGCATCTCCAGGCTCAGTGTGCACATATATGCCTAATTTTCTTGACTTTTAAACTGTATGAGCTATAAATGCCAAGGCTAGGCAAGAGTGCGTTCACATGTGTCTTGAATATCTTCAGGAGGTTGTGCTGAACTATAGTTCCGATATAGCCAAAGAGGAGCTTGCTGGAAACTGCCCATATTTTCCAAATAACCATGCTTCATGCACGCAGGTAGATCTAAATAGAGCTCTCATGAAAGATCCCAATGAATGACTGAATACATCCTACCATGCTCTGCTTCCCAGGCTCTAGTGCTTATAGATAGCAACAGCATTACTGGCAGGCTTCCTACTGTCAATAAGTTACGATTAAAGATGATGGTTATTTATAAATGAAACACTCAGAGGGAAAAGTCTAAATTATACCTCTAATATGATGACCTAGGGCAGCTTGTGACTGGGGACTCCTTTCCATTCAGTACTTTACCATAGCTCTACACATCATCTTCACAGCACTACTGAAGTTCAGCAGCTTCCTTTGGTTTTGATTGAAATAAGTCAAAGAGTTGTGTTCGAGGGGATATCAAGACTGGCTTTTTTAATATTGTTTTATTTAGGTGACATTCACTTGCTCTTCTGCATAGGAATTGAAGATGCTGGTGTTAACCTTTGTAGAGACAGTGTGTGTTATGTTCTCGTCATGCGTTTAATCTTCTGCAGCTCAACAAGATGCCTAGGGAGTCAGGGACATGATGTTCAACTCATTGGTACTGCCTCTTTGAGCCTTGCTTGGCTGGAGGAGAAGCTTTGCTGGAGTTGCTGTCTCTAGCTCTTAGGGCAGCTGCATCAGTGGTCAGTGCTGTGATCACCTCCGTCTCAGAAATGCACATGCACAGACATTGCGTTTCATGTTCTCTTCCTGCTAGGGCACCTAGCATCAAAACCAAAGCTCTCTTCCCCCATTTGAATGTTTCTGCCCACTCCTACAATGGCCAGAACCATGTCCAAATCTCCAGTGTCCAAATGTCCATGTCCAATGTCCAAACAGCTTGGTGGATCCTGCTCCATCTTTCTTTGCATATAAGGAAAAACTGGTGTAGTGGGAGGTTATTCACAGCTCAGAGCAAGAGGGGAAGAAGTGGGTGATGTCTCATGGCACGTGTTCTCCACAGCTGTTCTAGGAAGGAAGCTTTTGCTATACAGGGATTCAGATAATACTTGAGGTGAAGGTGTTAGTATTTTCTCAGAGCTGCAGCACAACCAGGCTTTTACCAGCATCTTAGTTCCTCTTTGGCTTATAAGGGATTCCTGAAGAAGCAGTGAATCCAGGCTGAGTGTGACAAGTAAGCTCTACACAAGATGCTCCTCCTTGGCATCCAGGAAATGTAGAGCTCTGTGTCCACTTGCTGGTGATATAAGACTTTCCCAGTAGAATTCCCCACGCTCCTCTGTGTTGCCCAGAACATAGGTCATGCTGCAGGCAGCTGGATCAGCTAGCCCTTCTAGAGCTCTTTCCACTAGAGATCTGAAGATATCCCACAAAGGAAGCAAGTGGCTCAATTCTTACTGCTGAGGTGAAGCACAGGGTCAGCAGTGGTGCAAACAGATGGGCTTGCTTAATCCTGCTCAAATTAATTCTCTCTTTCTGTCCTTTCTCCGTGCTGTTACCACTAATTGGAGGAAAATGTTGAGGGAAAGGTTTTGATATAAACCAGAATGTTCCAGCCTTCTCTTCACTGGTGACTTGATGGCAGTATGCGAACGTCTCCCTCATTGATCATGCAGCAGCGGCCAGCTGATCAATGCCAGTCCAAGGAGTGATTTACTGGCTTCAGTTTCTGTCTTAAGAGCATCCCTCAACACCTTCAGTCCACAACAGGAGGTGGTAGCCTGGATGGAAATGTCCTGCAGGTGAAAGATTAGACCAGTGAATAACACGCCAGTGCTGACAAACAGCATGCAACAAAAATCAATCTTTTCCTCATAATGATTTTAAGATTTTTTAACATTTCTGGTGAAATTTTTCTGAGTTTTTATCAATGTTTCAAGTTTTTTTTTGTCAAACTTTTGTTTGTTATAAACTAGGTTCCTTCAAAACTCAAACCTGCACACAGAACCACATTTTGCTAAAGAATGTCGCTATCTTAATGACCCGAGGAAAACAAAACAAAACAAACAAAAAAAAACCCACCTCAGTCCAGACACTTCCCGTCACTTAGGGCATTTCGGAAGTCAGAAGCAAATGCTGTAGCTTGAACTCATCTTTAATGATCTTGAGTTTGTTCACACTAAAATCAAACTATCAGAATGAAATGTCCTACCAGCACAGTCTATAATTCTTTACTGTTTTGATTTCTCTCCTAGGCTACAGCAACATCAATAAATAAAGAAAGACCTTGGATGCTGTGGAAGAAATCAAGGAGGAGATATCAAAAAGTATTGGGCAAGTGTTCTCCAAGGGACATGATAACTGTAAAAGCCTGCCTTCACTTTGTGAGAAATATGGAGTGAGAACATTGAGATATAACTCTTCCAAAATGTGAATTTAATGCAGATTTGTGTTTATCTGTTGCAGCATCTGGAGTTTCCAATGAGTATGACCACATCCTCCTTAAATCGAGCAAGCCTGTAAGAGTGAACCACAAAAGAAACACAGAATGGATTTATTTAGGGAGAAAGAAAAGCTTTTGTTTTCTGTTATTTTACAGAATGTCATTATAATGCAGCTCTGCTTCTTCTGGGACCTATGCTCCGTAAACAGATTCTTGTTATCCCAAAGAAGGCCCCATCTCCCATTTTTAAGATAAAGTAAAAATGCTTTTCTGACCCAGTGGAGTAGAGACAGAGAGAGGACAAGTTAATAAATGTTTGTGTTATGGCACTGCTGGTGCATCTGAGTAGTCAGGTAGAATAAGGAAGTCCGTTCTCATTCACTCTTTTCTCTTCAAACTTGTAACAGGCCACGTCAGGGCATTTTCTTTGATTTTCTGTTTCTCAGACTCTAACAGCACCAGTCTGAAGCCCATGTGTTGGAGAGGACAACCACTAGTCTCCACTCTAGTTTTTTAAGGAAAGGGGCCGCACATACAGACATCTTCTGGCCGAGATTTCGAGAAACTGAGAAACCGAGATTTTGTTCTTAACTCACACCATAGTCAAGAAAGTCATTGAGACCAAACTTGAGCATTACATCATGGTACAGAGGTGATAGAGATCTCATGTGTCCCCATAATCTCAAGCTTTTCTACCAAATCAAGAGCACACGCTGTCATGTTCATGGTGACCAGCGGCCTAGCCATGCTGTAAGCCATCACATGTGGTACTGCAGCATTCCCTGTTGTGCCAGGTCACATGAGTGCTCCGGAATGATGGGGAAGTCTGTAGAGTGCATTTCCTTTGAGGATAGGATGATGTTTCTGAGCTCAGCCATTGCCTTAGCAAAACCCTCAATAAATGTAGCAAGCTACTGCTGGGAAGCCAAGGCACAGCTTCAATTCATGGGTGCCATCTTGAGCAGTGACCCAGAAGTGACTGTTCCCCAGGAGTCAGGATGATGAAAATATACATGAATCCTTTGGATTAGGAATGGCTATCACGAATGGCAGCACAAGAGGAAGAACAACTGGCAGAACAGGCCAGAGCTTTTTGTAGACTATGGTGAATGAAAACTGATGAACTGCTAGCTCCTGCCTTGCGTGGTGTCCAGTCCAGAACAGAGGGAACTTGTGGCAGAGGTTTGGGCTGCAAATGCAGGATGATTACTGGAGGAGGGAGAGACTTTAGGCATGATGGTGATGTTGAGGGAGATGTGTGCTGAGCTAACCCTAGCCTGGGTGAGGCAAAAGACCAAAGCATGAATCAGACGCTGAGCACTGAAACAAGGCTAGTCTTGGTCATTTGAAGTTGGCAGCCAAAGACTCACTTCACTGCCAGTTAATCCAACTCAAGCTGGACAGGATGTGTCTGGCAAGGAGCCTGTTGAAGTTGTTTAGATCACCATGCAGCACTTGCTGCCTGGAACCTTTCCTGTACCCTATTGTACACTGGCTTATGCAACATATCACCAGCACTGTCATCTTGATTCCTTCTGAGCAGGACATCAATAGAGTGTGTACTTGGTTGGTGTGAAAGCAAGATGAAGCATTATGATGCTCATCTCTTCTGTACCAGGACCTTCTTTTTTTTCCTTTTGCGCTACAAGATGTTCATACAAGCAAGGACAACCAGAGGAATGAATCACAATGCAGACAGCATATAGACAGCAGAAAGGTACTCAGAAGGCTTGGTGGGAATGTGTCTGAGGACATCCCAGCAGGTAGGACAGCAGAGCAGCACAGAGATTTTATGGTAGAAAATCTCTTGAACCAAAGTGATCCAACAGAGTTACTTTATGCTAGGTTAAAGATCTGCTTCCTGTGATCCTCATATTTAGATTTGGCCCTAACATTTGAATTAACGTACAGTCTGATAATGGCGTTAGGTGTTTTGAGTATCTCGTATATATTCTACAGTACATTTGGCCTAAAATAAGTATTTCTGGCTCTGCTGGCTTTAGTGATCCATGGTCTAAATCAGATCTCATAGCTTTTGTTATCTGCTCTAAGAGAGGTGAGAATCTGTCCCCTGGATTTCGTGGTGCTTTTCACTGCATTCTTCTTTTAGTCCTTTCCTATCTTTTCAGTCCTATCCCTGACAGGGGAAGCACTATTCTTTCTGCGCGCCTTGTATCTGTTTGAAGCAGTCACAGAAGCAGTGACAATTAGGAAATAAAGAACCTACAGTATCTGCTTTGACAGATACAGTACATCCCACTGCTGAGCACTGCCTAATGAAACCAGAAAATGCCTGCCTGGGTCAGCCACAGAGATATTAGTGCATTATGTTCTTGGATCTGCCTGAGATATCATGGAGCGAGTTTGCACTGTCACTCTGCAGAATGAATAATAATCCAGGATGGTAACACTAAAGACAAGAAATATGCATTTCAAGACATTCATTTGCAGTTCAGAAAATAATGCTAATTAGAGTCAGATGGCCAAGGCTACATACTTATTATTTGGGAGATCAAGTAACCATCTGGACAGAGTAACAGATAGCAAGTGGGGTCTTCCTGGATTACTGTTCTCTGCCAAAATGATTAAAGGTTGCTAAGCAATGTCAGTGTATTTCCCCCACATTGAAAGAGGATAACAAAAATGAATGAGTTCACAGTAGTTGAGCTGAAATGACATCAAGCAAAAATATACTTAATCATTACTAATGATAATTCCTCTTTCTCTAAGCTTGCTGGGCTCCTGAAAGGTATAATCAAAGCCAAACTCTTTTCTTGAAATCGTTTACAGTGGAAGGCTTCTGGATCAACAGTAATGGACCATCCATCTCATCTTCAGTTATTGACTGGAAGTTATTGGGCCCCAGCTCTGTGTCAGTAGGTCTGTTGCTAAATGTTGTCTCAAGTCCCCTATTCTTTCCTCTCCAAACCTAACGAAGATAAACTCCAGTCTCAATCTGCCTCACATGGACTCCTCCTGCACCCTCTGGGTCCAACATCTCCAGAGGGGCCATGAATGCTGTTTGCTAGCCGTTCATCGTGCTGATTGCTAGCCATTCATCAATCCTTGCAGTCTTCACTTCTCTAATCATCTGGTTGACCTCTCTGCTCAGTCTCCTCTTGGCCCTGCTAGCCATATCTCTTATCCACACAGGACACCCCAAGGACCTTCCACTTCTCCATAGGACAGCAATAGAGGAGATCCAAACGCAGGATTTGCCATGAAAAGGGGCAATTTCCCAGAGAAACTCTTTTGACAGCAGAGCTTCACGGCAGAGTCCCAGGAGGAAACTGGGCAGAGCACCAGCCCATGGATGTGACATGACCAACCAGGGTATTAAGTGGGGCTGGGATTAGAGAGGCAAACCCCAGATTATCCCTACCATGACTTGCAGGGACCCAAAAAGCAGTAGGAGGTGCACAGTGGAAGGCGACTACCACCATGGAGACCATCAGCACTTGCTGAAGGTTCACCTACCCTCTCTGGGTGGGGATCAGCCAGAAAGGAGACAGTGAGTAACATAGGGCTGGTCCCAGCGGCAGCCAAGCTCAGCACGGTTCATCTCTCCAGATTTCCTAGTAGTTGTTCTCTTTTTCTGGGAAAAGGAGAGAGCTGAAAGAGGCCCATCTCACAGGGATGTTTAGAGAAAGGAAAGCCCATTGTGTGAAAGAATTTGGTATTTTAGAGTTTGTTTTCCTTCTGACACAGAACAAAACAACCATGTCAACCTCCGCCATAAAGCAAAACAGAACAGGAGGAAAAAAAAAAAGAAAAAAGAGTGGCGTTCAGTTTGGACACGGTCGTTTTAGAAGCGTTTCTCTTCACCTTTGGCTTTTCAGTCTCAGAATAACTGCTACTATTGCAGTTGAGAAAAAATAAAGAAATAAAATCCACGTCAGAACTGATCCTGAGAGCCCTGCATCCACCAAACAGGTTTTGAGTGCTGCTGAGGTCCTGCCACCTCCGTGACTTCCCCTCCGCTCCGCTTCTGCCCTACGTGGGAAACAGAGCTGAGAGTCTGGAGCAGAAGAGCCCGGAACGGGGCAGTGTGAGATCAGCCGTGCTACATCCAACTGGTTTTCCTTGAGCAGAAGGACTGCGGAGCAGTGCTGTGAATTTTAGAAAGGTTGGATTTATATGGGCTCCCATCAGTAAAATTAGGGGGGTTGCGGGTGGAATCACGGGGTGGGTGCAGTGTTTTTGGTAGGACCCCAAGGTTTAACGCAAAGAGCTCCGAGTCCACCTTCCCTCCCGGCTCTTGATGGGTCCCTGGTATTTTCCACCGCTCTGGTGGTGGCGTCTTGTGGGCACTAGAGCTTGAAAGAGCCTCCACCATGGGCCATGTCAGGGAGCCGAGGCCCCACGGAGGTGGGCAACGTCTCTCCAAGCTCCCTGCTGTCGGCACAAGGGAAAAGCGGGAAAAGCGGGAGCGAGGCCGAGCCGCGCGCAGCGTCCCAGCAAATACGGTAAAAGAAGGCGGCTGGGCCTGAAAAGCCGCGAGCAGCCTGATCTCATGACAGAGGGTGGCCTGCATTCCTCACCTCTGACATAACCGGCCGGGAGTGCGCGCTCGCGGGGAGAACACAAACAAGATGTACTTGCCGAGGGGCCGGCGGGGGGGCCGCCGCCTCGCAGATGTGCGCGGCGGCGCGCGGCCCCCCAGCCAGGACGCGGACGCAGACGCGGGCGGAACAGCGTGTCCCTGGCCGATGCCCTCCTCCCGGCGCTCCCGCTGCCCCCCGGCTCCCTGCCGCTGGGCACCCGGGCCAAAACGTGTGGGGATTTTGGTATCGTCCAGCGGAGGGAGAGCCGAGCTCCCCCCAGGGTTTTGCAGGCAAATGTCTGGCGGGCGCCTTTGATGAGCTCTGGTGCTTTTTCAGTTGGTTGGTGTTTGTTGTTTTTTATTTTTGTTTCCTTTTACATGTTGTGCTCTCTGGGACAGGCTCTGTCTTGGCTGTGGCTGATGCAGCCCAGCAAGGCTGATACATCCCAAGGGTGAAGGTAGTAGGAGATCACAAAATCATTATGGTTGGAAAAGACCTTCATGATCATCAAGTCCAACTGCAAACTCCTCACCACCATGCTAAACCCCTCACACCTGCTAAATCATGTCCCTAAGTGCCTCATCTGCAGCTTTCTGCTCTCCGTAAAGGGTCTCCAGGAACTATGACCAACCCTTAGTTTGGTGCTGAACATGCCAAATCTGTGGCTCATTGGGTCTGGGAGTCCCTGGGGCAATTGGCCAGGGTCTGCTCCAACAGGATGCATCCCAATCCATGAAACCCACTGACCTCAGGTTTGCAGGACACGGGTCTAGGTGCCTTCTGCTTGCTAATGCAAGCTATTCCCTGTCTGCTCTTCCTGCTCTTCTCACCTTCTCCCAGCAGCTCTGCCATGATGCCAGCAGGCTGTGGGGCAATCTCAATGCTATCTCTGCCTAAAGAGGCTCTACAAAGTTTTGGGCCTAAAAGGACCATGATTTCTCCCATTATCAGGACAGGCCACTGGAATCAAATGATTTACCTGAGATTACACCAATAATCTGGGCAGAGTGAAAATCTGAATCCTGCTGCCCTAACCACGAGGCTGACTTTCCTCCCTGGCAGAGCTGAGCCTTCTTGCGAGTATGGCCAAGCGCAGGGCAGATCCTGCCGAGCGCAGTGTGTGCCTGGGACCCGCGCTGAGCTGCCCTCCTGTTTCACCCAGCAGCACCACGCCACTTGTTTACTTGCTTTTACAGATGCCCTAAACCTTGACGATGACCTATTTTCCCTTCTGTTGCGCAAAGCGTTTTTCCTAGAAAGAGGCTTTGTTACATTCTGGCCAAGCAGAGGAGCTCTCTTTGGTGTGAGTGTACGTTAGCAAAATTTAAATGAGTGGCAGGTTTAGCTTAGTTTAAACGCCCTCAAACCACACATGCAGATGAGTTTGGAGTCTTGGTCAGGTGTTACCTGAAGTAATTTTATGAGACTGCCAGCCCATTTTGCAGAAGAAACAGGTTTAAAAATTTCTCAAAATCCCCCCAGATTTCAAGCAGGAGACCTCCTGTGCTCACAGGTCCAAGCCTCTTTCTGCTGGTTCCTTGCCCTGTGGCTCTCCGTCCCTTCCTTTCCTCTCAAGGAGGTCTCTTGCTGCACTCTAGCTGGCTGTAGCTTAGGGCTGCCCCTTCTCAGCACCCTGACTAATGAGCAGAGAAAATTTGTCTTTGTCTCTAATCTTCAGCATTTTAAGGTAACTGCAAGTCAGTGTTGGTTTCTCTTAAAGTGCCAGGCTGTAAATTGAAACTGGAGATATAAATTCAGCCCAGCAAGTTCCTGTTGGCCAGCTGAAAGCACTAGTTAGAAATTAATCCCACAGCAGCAGACGATCTAGGTTAAACACTTACTGTTTACCCATGGCTGCTCCTTCCTGTGCCTCTCAGCCCTTGCTGTTCTGTATCTCGCCTGGGTGGATGAGCAGATCTATATTAAAATATAACACAACTTGAAGTTCACCGTGTCATGGCACAGCTTGGTTGTGAAGCAGCCCTTGTGCCCACCAACACCTACACTCACACTTGTGCAAACCCGTTTTCCAGTAGTTGTAGTCATCAGACCTCAAGTCCCTGTCCTTGGCTCCTCATCTCTCAGTTGTCTTGTCCATGCAGGACATGACTACTCTTCACATTTTTCTTGCAGAGATGCTGCTCATGACCCTGTTCAACCCAAAGTGTCAGCAAAATGGCACAGTTAGTTTCCATTTCTGTTTCATCAACCCCTGGAAACTATCATGGTCAACCAGGACCCTCTGGGTTGGGGAAAGCAAGGACCAGGTCCTTCCCATGAAGTGTACAGAGCTGACAAGAGATGACAAATGAGGTTTGGACACATAGGGGAGCCCAAACGATTAGTCAGTGACAGTCTTAGTTGTAAAGACTGACCTTCCCCCATCAAACACTGAGGTGACTGCAGACCTTCCAGCAAGGAGCTGCAGCTCCAGAGAGATCCCAGAGAGAGGAGCCAGGCATGGGGCAGATCCAGGAGTTAATGTCATTGGCTAGTGATGCCGAACAGCAAGCTCAGCTCCTGCAGCACTCAAACTGCTGTCGGCTAGAGCGAGAACCGTGGAGCCGTAGCAATGCTCAGACCTGTCTGCAGCAAAAGTGTGGGCATCAAAGTGCAGGAAATGGGTGTGGGGACACCTACCTTTTCCTGATTACATAGTCGAATGCCAGGTTTCAGGCAGGGAAATGAGCAGGATCACAACAGGCCTCCTTGGCGCCCTCCATGATAACCAGCAAGAGCCCACAGGGAGATGCGTGAAGGCATGAACGAGGGCAGGAGCACGCCAGGAATTGCAGTGTGGCTTTGCTGCAGCATGGGAAGCAGAGAGGCTTTATCCAGGCTTTATCCCCAGTTCAAACCAGCCTGACATGGTGCAGGAGATACTCAGGTAGGTAACAACAAATCCCCTTGCTTGCGAATCCACAGGACTGGCTTATGATCCTAATTAAGCTGATCTTTCCTGGGTGCAAGACTCGAGCCTGAACCCCTGGGTGGCCTGTCTCATGGCATGAGGTCTCCTTTCTTTCTCTCTGGCTTTATCTCTCTCCCTTACTACTAGTCTCCTGGCTGACTGGTTTCACAAACCTTGTGGACTTCAAGTCTCCAGAACTGCAAAGGTCCCTCAGAAGCAGTTGGAACTGATTTCCTGGCCCACGGGTGGTAGAAGGGAGTCCAGAAGAGAGGCTAGATGTTAAAAAGCCACCACTGTCCTACAGGGATGAATACTCGGGGTACATTACCTATGACAACCTGTGTCAGACCCACAATTCTCCATGCTCTATGCCTGCATGATTCACGTGAAATGAACGGCCACGGTATGATTTACTTTCACCCCTACATCACTTGGAGCCAAAAAGAGGAGCGGTGCGTTATCTAGACAGAAAATGCCTATTACAGAAGAAAAGGCATTATAACCCCTCTCTCACCCCCCCAAAAAAGAAGGAATGAAAATATTGCACTTGCAGATGTAATGGACATAAGGACACAGAAGGGCTGTACCGATGCTTTCTTCCACCATGACCTCTCTGTCTCAAATTAGAGGGAATAATAAATTTCACTAATAACTCTGAGAGAAATCACCTGGGACACTGGGGATTTTCCCATCACTTAGTGCAAAACCTGGAGAGGAAACAGGCAAATATACCATTAGCCGGGAATCTAACATAATGTCAATGCAGATCCTGTGGTTTAAGGCTCTGCTGTGCTAAGTGCTGCAGAAATGCATCACAAAGCATAAATTTCCTGTTTTGGGGTGCTTCGGAGCAAGAGATGGAAATGGCACTCAGCGCAGCGTTCGCAGACTGAATCCCATTCCACCCTATGACGAGGCCTGCACATGGCTCCTTTGCAGCGCTGAGTCATGGTGACCTTCCAGCTCCCTGATGCCTCCCACCTGGCCCAGCTGAGGCCAAGCAGAGCAGCCCTGCTCCTCTCCTCGAACTCATCATCCTCCATCCTCTGACTCAGGGCCAGGTAGGTCACACGTAACTAGAGAAGAAAGTTTAATATGCTTGGAGGAGGGCACAGCCTACAAGATTTGACCTGTTTCATCTGACTCCTTTAAAATGAGATTAGTTTTGCCCTGAAAGGGCCTCCACTGTCTGCAAAGGGAGTGTAGTGTGATGAAGGTACAGAGACCTACCAAGGGAGAAGAGTTGAAGAAGAGGGGTCCTAGCCTCTGTGTCAGGATCTGCTGTAGGAGAAGGCATCCAAGCCCACCACACAGTAGTCACACAAGCAGTCTGCACGAGGATCTCTTCCTCTCCCTGCAGATTCCAGGCCCTTCTTACATTAAATCATACCCACCCTGCTCGCACAATATTTGCTGACCTCAACACACCAGCAGCCTCATTGAAATGTGGAAGCCACCGTCAGATTTACAGCTGGAACTGACAGGATTCCTAAGCCAAGTCAGCTGTGAGAAAGTCAGCAGGCCACAATGCAAGGCATATTCCCACATTTAGCCTCGTTTCACCGTTACGTCCTGATATGTGTGTGGTTCTTGCAGGGACACTGCTGACCCACAGCCCTGGGGACACGCAGATGTGACACTGACTTTTCAGGCCTCCCTGCTGACAGACCAGTGAAGGTTCAAACAACATCTCAGCATCATTGTACTTTTCATACGGCTATGCTTAAGGACCTAGGAGAAAATTCAGCTATGATGCATGGATGCTAGTGGCAGAACACAGAACTGTTCCTTGCAGTACTCACTGATTTTCCTCCCTAACATTATTCCCTGAAAAAATATGATGGTCCTTATGTTGATTACACATACCCTGCTGTAAGGGTTTATACTCCTGCTGCTACAAGGAGTAGAAAGCCCCCTGACTGGAGCTGCTCTTTGAGTTTGATAGACCTGCAAATAATTTTCCTAAGTTTGCAAATGGGCTTTAGCTGTGGCACTAGGCTGAGGTGATATGAAATACAAGTGGTCTCCAAGAGTGTTATTCAATCATGATCTTTTTCCTTTCCTTTCCTTTCCTTTCCTTTCCTTTCCTTTCCTTTCCTTTCCTTTCCTTTCCTTTCCTTTCCTTT
>JAWLRI010000516.1:4179172-4210589 GCA_034781795.1 Crypturellus tataupa | reverse complement strand
CTTTCCTTTCCTTTCCTTTCCTTTCCTTTCCTTTCCTTTCCTTTCCTTTCCTTTCCTTTCCTTTCCTTTCCTTTCCATGCTTCCAGATTTGCATTGAATACCAACAAGCATGGAACTGCCTGGTGCCTGTCTCCACAGGGGTTTGGGGGCACATGGGCTTTTTATCTGCCTCTACACTACTAGAAATAAATTCAGCCTTCCCAAATACTTAACACCTTTGGGGATCTCTGCTGTGAGTAGGATCAAGCCCCTGAGCTCTGGACATGCAACAGAGTGCTACTTTTTTTCCTATCACAATCTAAAGCAAATCATCTCTCATCTTTTTTTGCAGGAAAGATGGGAGATTGTTACATAAGTCCTCTTCAGTCTGCTAACTCAGTCCCTCAATGCACAAGCAGTTCACGTTCCATTTTTTATTTGCTCAGAATCATGAGCCTCAAAAGTTCCTTCCATGAGACATCCAGATATATCAGATATCTATTAGACAGATGCATTGCCCACCCCAAAGGCAGCCCATGACACTGCCTGGCCCTTCAAAGTCATTGCTGTGCTCAAAAGGGACAGCAGAACAATAACTTTTCAGGAAGCCCCTGGGTGGTGGTGTCCTGTCCCCTTGATTTTAGGAGAGTCCCCCTGGGTACAGACAGTGCAGTGCAGCTTGCTATCCCGAGCATGCCAGACCCAGCAGCTTCTCAGTGGGCTCCTCAAGGAGCCCCCGTCCCAACCTTGGGTGTGCTGGTGTACTGGAGAGTGCAGTCCTTGAGTTATTCCCTGCTTTCCTGAAGCATGTGGAGCTTTCTGCAGGTGTGGGGGCGTCCCTCTGTGTGATGACAGAACTTTAATGCAGACCTGCTTATGCTGGTGGGTTTAGCTCCTCTGGAAACACAGGATCACCACACACTTCCCCAGCTTCTGCTCCATGTGCACGGCGTGTTTCTTTGATCCTACCCTCTCCAAGGTAAACGCAGAGCAGCGTGTATAAAGCACTCCCCTGAACGCACTTCTCCCTCTGGGGAGAGAACCCACACAGTGACAGATGTTCATTAAAGCACTTCTGGAAAATATTAGGCAGCAAAATGCTGGGTACCTCAGAAGAGTCCTCTAGAACAGAATGGCATTGACATCAGTATCAAGGCATCCTGACCTGCCTGTCACTAAGGTAAAAGGAGCACATAATACCCATTTTAACCACCTTCTCAGTTGTTGGTCTGAACTGGAGATGTGTTGAAAGACCTTGGCCTTCAACAGCTTTTGTTGGCTATGGGTTGCTTTCGCAGAGTGAAAGCCTGACCTCAGAAACAATATCCACAGGAAAATGAAAAACACTATTGTGTAGTATAAATAGCCTATACCTGGAAATGATCTTTCCATGGTTGTGTCTATGGGCTGAGACTTAAGATCAAATTGCCTCTTTTAACAAATTGAGATGTATCAGCAGATTCATAGTAACCAAATTCATACAAGATAATCAGAGTAATGCAGTTTATTCTAAATTTCTGCCTCGGTTTTCTAAATCACCTCCCTTAAACCAATAACTTGCAAACTGCAGATCTCTCTCAAATAAAAAGCTCTCCCTATGAACAGAAGTCACATCACCAAGGCCTCTTGCTTCTGAGATGAGACTCATCTTTTCAAGGTTGCAAACAGTAGTCCCACAGGGCAGGATGGACTCCTCCAAAGTCCTTCTCCTGGTGACAGAGGAAGTACAAAGGATGATATTATCACTGCACAGGAACTTGTAATATCTGTGCATGAGCTAGAAACCTAAGCCTGGTCTCCATACCAAGTATGATGTTTTCTTTCACATTCACTTCTAGCTAAAGTGTGCGAGAGAGAGTTTCATCCTTGCTGAGAGTTGCCACTTGGACAAAAAAGTGCCATTTTTGTTGCCTTCAGCAACAGGTAGGAAGGACCTTTAGATGGAATTTAGGAGGTCCTATATTTCACTGTTATCTTTTTTTTTTTCTGCAAAACAGCAACCCTTTGCATTCCAAAGCTGTTGAAGCAGTCCCTCTAGGCTCACTTAGAAGGTATCACAGTCGCAGCCATCTGTAGGTTTGTCTGATGAAGACAAGTAATCTGGCAAGCTGCTGACGCTTGTACAGTTTGTGCATTTGAAGAACTATTCAACTTTCCTGGAGAGCGGGAAACCAGCACAGTGTCATGAGCCCAGGACAAAAATAAGGGCACTGAAAAGGTCTGTTTTTTTTTTTTTTTTTAATAATAATAATTAACTTTGATTTCCTCTTTCTAAAATAAAAAATTCTGGTCTCTTTTTTCTTTTCCTTTCTCCATGAGTTTTTCAAAGTATTAGGCATGCAGCAGTTTGTACAAGAATCAATGGGGTTTGTGCTATTAATCCAGGAGAGGACTGATGTGGATAACAAGGCAGAGATTTTTCAGCATTTGTGAGGAGAATTGCAAGGCCAATACCATCAAGTTCAAATATCATCATGTTCAAATAGTTATTGGGTATCTAAACCTCCTATATGGTGCTAAAATTCTACCCACATGTCATTGAAGGACCTGGGAATTATGACACAGAGCAGGTCTGGAGCCAGTAGCTTTGCCACTCTTGTCTTACTTGTGCCAGATCTGGTGTAGGGAACTGGAAAACCTCAGGTCATCACTTGGACCATTTTCAAGTCATTTCCTATGGAGTCTGGTACAGTCATAAACACCCATGTGACGAGGGGACAGATCTCGGCTGCATCATCCAGAACATCCAGAGCAGACTCAGTGTCCTGCAGCCAGTGGGGAGCTGTAGGGCAACATTCAAGCAAGCTGCAGTGGTTCATTTTACTTCCCTGTTCATGGGTTACAGAGCTACAGATCTGGCAGCCCTGAAAATGTACAGACTGAACTGACCAAGCTTTCCTTGATAACAGTAAATGCTCAAGTATATAATGAGCTCCACAGCTGATGTTTTGAGGAGAACCCCTGGTTCTGGAATGCCCTGTCAAGTGGATAAACCTCTCGCAGCCCTACATGGTGACCTGCTTTCCCTGATCACAGTCCCAGAAGTTAGGGGATTGCAAAAAGAGCCTCTTAGTGAAACATCCTAAGCCATTTGCAACAAAATAAGACAATTAAGAAATGGAAACGGTTCCAAGCAAAGTGCTACAAAGACATGACGATATTGTTCATTTTGCCTGGACCTAAGCCCAGGACCTATGACTAGATCTGTTGTATATCCATACCTTCAAAGCCAGAGCCTGGGCTGTGTGACTATTTTCCAGGAGGCCTGGAAGGCTTCTCCTATCACACGGTGAGAGCTTTCCTGGACCCGCTGGAGAAATCTGAATACTTTCTTCTCATATAATCTGTCATGACTGTCAGGATGCCAAGAGACATGCCAGACCTAGACCCTCGGCCAAAATAGCAATGTAGACATGCCCAGAGAGGAGAGCTGGCATGAGCTTTTATATGAAGTGAGATATGTGCAGCCTCAGGCAAATAGCTTGGTAATCACACAGGCAGGTTGAGCTTGGCAGAGAGCAGAGTCTGTCTTCTCATCAAGAAAGGAACGGGCAAAACTTTATCAGCTTGAAGAAGTCTTGGAGCTCTTCTTAGTGAGGGCTCAGGAAGGCTTCAACAGGCTGGACACAGATAAATGCCCCAGCAAGGTTGAGGTGATGGCCTCTCTGATGTCCCAGCAAGGTGACAAACACATTTGCAAAAAAAAAAAGGATTTCCCAGACAATGTTTTCCCATTCCCAAAATACTATATTCCCAGTGATGCTATCATTTCATCGCAAGGTTCAGGATCAGGAGTAAGAAGTGTATAGTTTGCTTATGTTGACCTAGAAAGTTAAGCCTCAAAGGGTGAAAGAGGACAATTCAGCCCTCACACCTGGGGGTAGCTATGGCCTAGTGAGTCAGCAAGAGAGACCGTGGATGCATTGCACAAATGCATTGCACCTAATTAACTCAGGCAAGATGGGGATATATTTCCAAAGAGAGAAAATCTCTATATTTCTTGCCAGTGCTCACGGCCATCCAGTCCCCTGCTGAACATTTTTGATCAAAGTCTTTCCAGGCTGATCTATTTTCAGCCCTACCCACTCAATACCTTGATTGCTACATAGCTCTTTTAGCTGCTCTTAGGTAAACATGCTGTCGTTCCTTGGCATTTTGCCTTGCTAAGCCCAAAAATACAAGTTGCACAGAGAATAAGAGGAGCTGTTCTCCTTCGCCAGGAAAAACGATACTATTTCTGAAATAAACTGTTTTTAATACACCTCATTGGCCATACACATATACACATATGTATAAATATACTTGACCTGCAGCTCCAGCTGTTGGCATCATGTTTTCCCATACAGAGACAGAAACAGAGAGGGAATTATGTGTATATAATCCTGACACACCTTCTCTCCCGTCTACATTTGAATGCAGAGTCTGGGTTAGGCCAGTGCTGCCTCTCATTAAAACAGTTTGTGTGTCAGCTTCACCTACTGCTCCACTGACTCCAGAGCTCAAACTGGTGGGATTGTCTGGAGATCTGGAGAGTGGTTTTTGCCAGGCTGTCCTTCAAGAGGGGATCCGTTGTGCTGTGCTTTGCCACATTGCTGTGCCCTGAAGTCACCAAGCAAATGGCACTGTTCAGGCTTCGGTGTGTTTCTTCAGTTGCTCTTGGACTTGTGGACATGGTTTTGGGAGGTCAGAGAGTGCTTCCCTAAAGCAAAACAGCAGGGACTGTTTGGGATAGTTTTTTTCCCCTCTTGTGCCAAGAACCTAGAACTTGTGATGCTTCACTTCTTATAAGGAATACAATGTACAAAGGACAATACTTACAGTCTTATGAATAACGTATCTTTTATTAACAGATGCTGGGAGGGGTTTTGTATCTCATGGTGAAGTGGCAAATACCGAACGGATACTTTGGGCAGCTCTTTTGAACTAAACAGCCATAATTTCATTGCTATCTTTGAAAGCCCAATTGGCCAACATTGTCCCTTCCTAGTCCTCAACCCTGGTTCTGCCACAGATTAAGATAGTTCCATGCTAGGTGAAGCATTTCCCAGATCCCTCACTCTCCCTAGGACTGAACTAGTGCAGACTTGAGCAAATCAGAGACAGAGCTCAGTTTACAGCAGACCTTGTTTTGAGCCATGACAGTAAAAATGTCCAGATCTTGAAGTCTTTTTTTTTTCAAATTTCCCCTTAGTAAGTAAACACGTGGAAGTCAACAACAGATGGAGCATCACATGAAGTTGTGCAGGTCAGAATCCCTGATACTCTGAGAGAGAAATAAATTCAGTGAGATTTTTCTGAGACAGAGAACAAAAACAAAAAATACTCAAGGGAATTGTCTCCTCTGTGATATGAAGTTTTTATTTTGTGGGAGAAGAAAAAGATGATGAAATTACAAAGAAAGGCAAAAGCTCTAGGATTGGAAAGCTAGTACTTATTTTAGTTGGATACTTGAGAATGCAAGCAAAAGTATGCTAAATTGACAAAACAAAATGGACAGGAGTAAAGTAGGCAAATGCAAAACAAGGACAGATTTTATATGACTGAGCAGATTGAACTGATGTGACAAAGAATAAGGTGAGCTTATTCAGTAGTTTATATAGTGCTCTGGGTGCCTGGAATAACAAGAAGTTACAATAATGGGCCATTATTGTGAGGACATCTATTAATAAAAAAAATACTATCCTTTCGAGATTTATTGATAGTTCAGAGCCAGAGAGTCTTTCGTGCCTTTGTACTATCATGAGTCTTTGTGCTATCATTACCCAAGAGTGGGTAGTGGTAGGGATCTGTTATGAGCCATTGATTTCAAGTGAAGAGTTCCAACCTTTAATATGCAGTTATGAAAAGATGGTGAGATGGCAAAGATTTCAGTCTTAAACCTACACTCTGGTAGTAGAATTGCATCAGTAGTTCTCAAAACACAGCTGGTTATTTCTGAAAACACAATGTTGTGCATTGAAACTGAAATCACTTCAGTTTAGGACCTCAGTATGGTGGATATGGATGAATTCAACACTGGACTAAAAATTAATTGTTGCCTTGGGATCAGTGTTTACTAGCTAATGGCATTCAAGGAAAGGACAATCGCATCTGGTCATGGGGAGAATGGTGATTCTGAACAAACAAATAAAGTGGCAACCGCAGGCTAAGAACACGCCCAGGAGGAGGGTCAGAAAGGACTGTTTTCTTGTTAGAATTACAGAGCAGAAACGAATCAATATAAGAGGATGCACAGTTAAGAGTTAAGCTTATTCCACTCAGGGTGTTAGTGAAACAGGTACTGCAAAGTTCCAGTTAAAAATAATGCTGGGAAGCTGGGAATGGTGAGTCACAGAAATAATCTGGGAGCGGGAGCTAATTCATCACAGGGAGAGGCATAACGAACACAAGCTAAAATTGGGAGTGGACTTGATTACAGCATAGGATTGCTTTCAAGGGGAGAGGACACAGGGCTGCCTAATCTAGTGAAGAAAAAAATAAAGACCAAGGGGTCCAGATGAATTCCTTGTAAAAGTGAACACCGTTTAACAGGGATGGTGACAAATGATTAGGATGTGCTCTGAAGAAGAGATGCCTATGTTCATATCAAGGTTGTCCACCTTGGTAGCAGACTTTTAGGTCATTAGACAGGCCTCCCAAATGGGTGAGTGGATATATTTAGTAGCCTATGAATGATCAGAACAGCTAGGGATTTTCCTAGCTCCAAGCTTTGTGCATCTCTATTCATGTTGTGTGAGAAATGCTGGAAGCACTGAGCAGTTTACTTATCTACAGCTTTGGATGCTGGGCAAATATTTGTCTTATCATGTTTTTAATGTGCCCGTCTCTGTGACAGCTGAATGTCAACTACAAAAGAAAGCAACACCATCTGGGAAAGACCCTGCTTTCTGCCACGTGCTACTTGTGTAGCTGGAGGTTTTAGCCGTATGTCAACCTCGTGGTCCCCCGAGGACAATATTGCAGGAAGAGGGACACAAAGAAGTCCTCTATTGCCAAGGGAATCACAGAAAGCATGGTAGAGGCTGATATTGAGGAGAGCTTGGTGCATTTTGTCCCACTGTGTCTGCTGTTACGATCCATGGAGCATTAGTATTGGATATACTAATATGTAATGGAATCTGCGTAATGGGATGTAAAGTAAAGATGTAAGTGGGATGTAAAAAGCCCTCCTCTCCTTCTTATGCCCAGGTGCTCTGTTGTTTCTAACACCGGATTGCTCCCTGGCGTTTCGAGCTGCGTTTCTCTTCAGGCGATGGAGCGTATCCCTGGGCGAAGGGGCTGCTCCAGGGGAGCCGGAGGCTCTGCATGCTGACGCTGCTGCTGTTATGACATTTTTAATGACCGGGAGGTCACACAGCCAGAAGAAAACAAAGGCAGTGACCATCCTAAAGTACGCAGCAGCCCACAGAGCTTCTCTGCAGAGAGAAAAACATAGGCAGTACATTTAAGACCTACTTTTTGCTTCAGAATATTTTCCTCCCACTTTCTGTATCACTGGAAAATTCTTCCCTTCCCCTCCCTTCTTCACCCTTCCCTTCCTCTTTCTCCTCTCCTCTCCATCAATCCTTGTGTTATAATAAGGAGGGGGAGAGGCCAATTTGGGAAAGGGCTGGGCGTGGGAAATATGTATGTGTGAAGGAAACCAGAATGGCAAAGCACTTTGGAGAGGTGCAGCGGGGAAGAAATGTCGCTTGTGCAACTGTTTCTCTCCCGAGTGGCTGCAAAGTCCCTTCTCAAGCCAAAGTAATCCAAATGCTCTGGGAGGGGGAGGAAAATCTACCGAGACAATCTGGGACATTGCAAAAAAGAAACCAAACTCTGATGGAACTGTTTGTAAAAACCTAACTGTAAGGAGGACTCAGACCCTGCCATAGGTCCCTTGGGCTTGTATTAAAGGTGTGGAAAGAGGTATTCACTGTCTACTGAAATCATTACAGCTTTTACTGGCTCCATCCTGTTCATGATTCTTATTGTAATATGTACAGCCACCTTAGTAGTACTTGTACTCGTGGGATCGCAGGATAAATCAGATCAGAGGGGTTCTCAGGAGGCCATCTAGTACAACCTCTGCTCAAAACAGGACATTACCAGGGGCTTGTTGTTGGTAGATTCCCCCCTCTAAGCTGGCAAAAACTAATATTCTTTCTATTACGTGGTCTCAGGCTAAGTTTGTTGTAGTTAGATCTGTGCAGGCAGACCCTGGTCCTGACACCTGGCAGTCTATTGCCACATATTGCACACCTGGGGGACTTCAAGACACGGTCATGAGTCATTCTTGTATCTAATCAGAAGAATCCCTGCTGCTCAAGCAGAACGTGTAATCTCCTTTTAGTCTCGGCTAAAGGAGAAGCAAAAGCCACTGTGTATGGTTTAGTCAGAAGTATGGAGGGAATAGAGCCCTTTACTGAGCAGCTGTTGCTAAAAGTCAGCCCTTAAGAACATGGGCATGACATACACATCACCTACCTTCAGATATCTGGAGCGGAGATGTCTGCAAACAAAAACACCACTTCAGTCTCCGTCAGAACAACTGGGCAGAGGGAAGTAGTTCCAGGGTATGGTATGCCAGACCATGGATGTATCTTCCCAACAGCTGACAACAAAGAGTCTCTAGACCTCTGTAGACATAGAGTTCGGCTACCTACATCTCCACCCAAAGCAGCAAGTAAGCAAGGAGATAAATGAGGACCTGGGAGATTAAAAAGGCAGGAGATATCCACAGCTGCTTGTCTAATCTGTCCAGGCAGCAGTCAGGACAACACAGGGGAAGGATGGCCATAAACTCCAATAAGACTTCTCTGGGATACCCAGAAAGAGGCATTTCAGGCTGGTTTTGACATTTTACATGTCCAGCTTTCCATGCTTTACATGTCCAGCTTACATGTCCAATGGGCCAGCTTTCCCAACCTCATAACCTCTGCCTTGAAGCTTCCTCAAGGCTATTATTTATTCTTTCTCCTAGACTTCTAATTCAAACTACACATTTTCTCTTTCCCTGGGCTACCTTTAAAATATAGTATATCTGGGCTACCTCTAAAATACCTCTAAGTATATATGATCTGTTTGCACTATGTTTCGATTCAGAATATCTTTTTTTGTTGTCTGTCCATTACTTTCCTCTTCCTTTGCCCTTTATGTTTTCTCCTTTTGACATATTTTTTTTTCTTTTGCCCCAAATTATTTGGAAAGGTTTGCACTGCCTTTCGCCCTCTAAGACTTTAATGCCAAATCTCAATACTGAAGCTTTCCATCTTGTTAACATTTTTTTTCAGGAAAAAATGAAGAGGAAGGGAGCCCTGAAGGAGAAATAAAATTTTGTTTTCCAGTTTGTTGTATAAAGCATCAAAGTTTTACTAGCATTTTTTTTTTTCATTTTGGAAGGGAAGGTTGTATATGATCCTCAGTGTCTGTTTTCATTTTAGATGAAGAATAGAAGCAAAGGCTCTTCTAGAGAACAGTGTACATGGCACTTCTGTTACAGGTTATGACAGCTCAGAGGACAAGAAGCCATGCACAGCCCTGTTTCTGAGCAATTGAACAACGTATTTAGCATGAACATTACTCCAAATTCTGGTCCATACTCCACATCCTCCTTTGCTAAGTCTAATGAAGACTGCAGACTGCAGTGAAGGAAGCAGGCATTTATCTCTGTAAAACATCAAGAAAGCTATAGAGGTATATAAATATTGAATAACAATTACTAAATAACCTTAATAATGACATTTCACACTGATATTCACTCCTTGCCCTTCTTGCATCCTTTCCCTGGATGCAGCAGATCAGGTCTTCTAATGCTACAATCTAGGACCTCACTCATCTGCAACCTGGGCTTGTGGGAGGATGCTCTTTCCAATACCTGACCCATCTCTACGCTGTAAAGAGACTTCTGCTAGATTCCGCAAACACGGGACCAGCTCCATAGCTAACTACATGCTATTGCAAAGACTGGGAGATGTGCTACAGTTGGAGCTGGCAGCCTGCCAGGAGCTACCAGATGATTATGGCCACTGCCTCGAGGAAAGCAGAGTTCATTAAATTCCTCCCTGAATATTAAAGAGGTGGAGATAGCTAGAAAGTGGCTCCAGCTTTTGAAACCTTAACTTTCCTCTTGCTGGGAGGTTACTTAGACTGTGGTTTCACAGAAATCTCATGAAATCACAGAAAACAAGATTGCAACAGCTGGAGGACAGGAAAGATACCCCACTGCGCCTAACGTGACAGTAGATATCCGGAGCAGCAGAACTTCACCTCTGAGGGTGAGAGTTGTGCCGAGTCACCACAGGGACCCATGCGCAGGCTTTGAGGACTGCTCTTCCACCACGGTTAGGGATCCTGAGGACACTGGTCCTGTGCCTGCTGACTGGGAGGTGGCGCAGGAGGAGTCCAGGATGCAAATCTGAGAACACCAGGCAAAGGGGCAACTGGGGAAGCAGAACCCGTAGAAATGTCAGTGTATCCAACAGCATTGTACAAGCCATGCTTGGCCTGACCCAAAGCCCATTGGAGCAAATAGGAAGGGTGACAGCGAGAACACAGAGGCAGAGGGAACAACCGGGATAGGGTACAACAATGGGAAGAGCAAGAAATGTGCTAAATCTGCAAACCTATGTCTGGAAGAAACCAAATGCCGAGCAATGCTCGTTCTCTACCCTGTTCATGCCCCCTCCTTCTGGGAAATCTTCTCCCAAGAAAAGCTCTGGTAGCTCTGGGCCTTCTGGAGGGACATCAGACCTAGCTGGAAGGCAGCAAGAGCTCCCTTTGATGTCAGCGCTGGGCATGCAGCGTGTGCCTAGGTTCAATTAAAATGTTTCACAGCAGTGAGACCTACAGAGATCAGAGGCCCAAGAAACAGGCTGACCTATTCGAAGACAAATTAGTCTTATAAATAAAATTAATGTGTTCAGGACAAACACTGAGCCTGTCAACCAAGCAACCCATGCTTGAGCACTGGGAAATATTTTATGGGGGAATAAAGCCTCAAATGCCATTCTCCATGCATGGGTGGGGGCAGTGTGGCTTTTCATTAGAGAGCTCCTGCGCGCCTGCTCTCCCCGCTGCCTGCTCCTGCGCATTGATTCATGGCTGAGTGGGAACTCTCAATTCCCTCTGGCTGCCTCAGAGCGTGTGATTGACATCCTCCAGGACAGCATCTGGTTTCAGCTCCTGGAGGGAGGCGGGGAGCAGAGCTCAGAGCCGTAAGAACGTAGCCAAGGGCCCCACAGTGTAACCCGGAGAGGTCACCAGGCCGCTGAAGGTCTCCTTCACTCACTGCCTCTTCTCTCCACATGCACCATCAGCTTCGGGTTGGAGGGGGCAACACTTCTAGACACTCTTCCCAGCTCTATCCTCTCTCATCTTTCCCTCCTTGGCAGGAATCAGCTAGAAATGAAGCCGGTTCATCCTCAGAAGGACTCAGCACCTCTCATGCTTTCTGAGGATGTGGGGACTGGGTCTGTCTGGTGGGGCCCGTCCCACTCAGCCCCACCATCCAGAAGCCGCAGCAGAGACCAGGTGTGTATAGGAGAAGCTCAACCCCAGCAGACATTTAAAGGCACTTACGCCAGCACTAATTGCAACTTAACATTTTCCCCCTGTATTTTGGTATTTATTTTGGAAAAGCTCCTCCCTGGAGTCATTTTTTTCCTCAGCTTTAAAACAACAACACCACAGCGCTTGCTTTTCCCTTGGCTGTTTCCCTCATTATTTTAACTCTGCCACTCTGCTCCTGTACAGTCAGCAGAGGAGTTCAATCAGGCTGATGAGTAAAAGTGCATAATTTTATGGCTGCATATCAACTGCCTGTTATTAAACTAATCAATCAGCTTCAGTGCAGCTACTGGTAGAGCAGAGGAGAGGGCGATGGGAAAGAATTGCTCTGCTGTTGTTTTTCCAAAAGGACAAAAATAACCCCTAATTTGGCCAACAAAATTCTTCAGCTCGCCTTTCTTTGCGGGAAGAAATGACTTGAGTGAGTTATAGAGTAGGTGACTCGCAGCGAGGTAGCGAGGGAGTTAGCACTGCCCTTCCACTCACCTACAGCATTAAGCCATAACGCTCAGCAGTTGTCATGCTTCAAAGGCCAGAGAAGTCATCAGGCCCTTTCTCATCAAATTCACTGCTCTCCAGACTAGGGCAAGGAACGGGGCTGAGAGACAGAGTTTAGTAAAAAACATTTTAGCTGCCTGGTCCTGTGAGTGGGATCCTGTTTTTTGTCTTCAGTTCCACAAGCAGAGAGAGTTTTATGAAATAGGGAGCGGGATTATCTTGAGGTAAACTATTTGATGTGATTGTGAAAAAAGAAGCAGGGACTTTGTCTAAACCCTGTATGAAATATCTTGATATTCAGGAGCATGTTAAGCACCTCAGACTGATACTTGGAGTAATTTGCTCACTGAACACAAGGTCAGGCTGGCTGATTCTGGCTGGTTCTTTCCCCAAAAAGGGCACCTGAAGGTAGTCAGCGTGAGGAGCCCCTATCCCCACTTTGGGGAGAGCATGGTGATGGCCCCTCCTGGGTGTAGATGCTGTTCATCCCACTCTGCAGAAGGAGAGACGGGGAGAGGAAGCCCGTGGTTTCCAGATGTGGCTAATGGTATGTGGACTCGCATCTCTGGGGAGATGGTGCATGCAGGGTCGGGGAGCACCGTGGGATCTGGAAGGAAAGCGGTGAAAAATGGAACTGGTACCTACACACGAGCCTGCTTCTCTCAGTGACCCACTACAGATACCTAAGGCCTCCCCCAGGAAAGCACCTAGGTATGTGTGTAAGTAAACATGTTCTTCGTGTCCTTAAGACTGGGACAAATAAGGGGGTACATTGCTCCAAGGAAAATCTAAGCTACACATCAGGCAATATTTTTTAATGGAAAGTGCATCCAGTCACCAGGACAGATTGCTGGGGTGTTGTGGAGGTCTTTTAGAGCAAACATTAGATGTTGCTCCTTCCATAGCAGCATCATCTCTTTGATCTGGTCTGGTTTTAAGCCATGGATGTATCTGTTGTCCTCTGAGGCCTCTTGTACCTCTGATTCTGTGGGAAAAAGCCATCCATCTTATTCTACCTTCCATGAGAAAAAGGAAAAAGATTGTGCTTGTGTAGTAATGAAATAATATAGTAATGAAATAAAAATTTAAAAAATAATAAAAAAGAGACATTGAATTGCTTGGGAAAGAAAAATGAGGGAGTTTCCAGTTTTCCATGGATAGAAAGACAAGACTTATGAGGACATCTGTTTCCAGCTCTTGGGTCCCAGAGAAGCAATTCTGCCTCATCCCCCTCTCCTTGCACTTTCTCTTCCTCTCTCTGTCAGTCCTACCTGGCCCAGAAGTGTGCAGCACTTTGGGGAAAGCACCAGTGCAGCAGGAGCCTCCTTCCTAGTTAACTGAGGCCATTCACTTCCATGGATCAAAGCTCATTGACTCCTCCTTGGTTCATTATTTGTCAGATGCCCTAGTGTAGCACCTACAGGTGCAGACTGCTCTGCGCAAGCATACAAACAAACCTGGCCCCAGCGTCCAGGCTTTCAGCACGGTCTGACCGAGAGTAACTCCCCGTGGCCCTATCCCGGCCCCGCAGGACTCATCCCCAGCAGCAGAGCCAGCCCTCCAAGCTGCCCCACGCCATCCGGGGCCGCCAAGCCCGATAGCTGACGTCCTAACAAGCCCGTTTCCTCCAGCCACTGCCAAGCACTTTGCAGAGCAATTTTCAAACTGAATTTTCTGGAAAACAAATTAAAGGAGGGGCTTTACATCATCCTGCCTGCTGGAGCAGCAGCAGGCAGCCCAAGCAGCACTGTGCTCAAAAATTCTGCCTTTCTTTTTGGGCTCTGCTGCACACACCACATTGCTCACAGCTGCTGCTGCTGCTTGGGAATTTGCAGCTTGCCATCTAAATATACTGTAACAATAAACTGATCAAAGTGGCTAAATATTATTGTCTGCTCTCCGATGGGTGGTGCAGAATATGGTCTCCTGGAAACCTCTGGCTGCTTCATTTTTTTTTTTTCCCTGTGCAAAACCACAGACAAACAAAATCGAGGGGAAAAAAAAGTCTTTCAGTGGGAGTGAAGGCAGCACAGTTGAGGTCTCAGCAGGCAGGAAATTCCAGTCCCAGCAGTTGGAGCACGTGGAGGAAGGCAGGTGGGCGGGCATGTGGGCGGGAAGGAGGGGGACAAGACAGGGTCCTTCCTGTGAAATGCTTTTCTGGGTCCAGCAAATCATTTGGGCTCTCAATCCAGCTCTGCCGCGTGCTCCCTGTGCAGCCTTGGGCATCTCTCCTCAAGGGAAGTTGGTACCGACTGCTTCCATCCATCAGCTCACCAGAAAAGAGCCTGTGCTTCTTCTGAGAGCCCCAACCCTTTTCCTGGGTCTCTACTAGAAAATAGGACTGGGATGGGAACTGATTTTCAGATCCATCCCTTATCCTCTTGCCTCTGTGGGACAGACAGACCATGCTGCTCCATGACTTTGCCAGTGCAAACCCCTCAGCCGCTGGTGCTCCCATATAAATCGTCGTTCAGGGGAGCTCATCAGCGCTGCCATGAAAAACAAACATTGCTGCAAACAAGCTGTAATGAATAATCACACTGGCTGTTTTAGCTTTTATTCTTTGTGTGGGAGATTTAAGCAAGCAAGCGCTGGTTTCACACAGAAAGTTATTTCTTTGTGAAGGTTTGGTCAGGCAGTGCCACCAGGACAACTTCTCTCGCATCTCACTACTGCCATAGCCAGGTACCCCCATGAGCAGCTTGAGGGTCCATCGGGCAAAGGACTTGGAGCAACAGCCACGGCAGCAGCTTTTGACCGTGTGTCTTCCTGCCATCGACTGCCAGTGTGATGCCGGGCAAAGCACTTAATTTGCCCTGTGTCATTTCTCAAGCAACAAAATGGCGGGGGGGGGGAAAGAGCAATTTGCACAGATTTTAAAACCACTAAAAGATGATGATTTTTTCCAGTACTGTGGGGAAGAAGTTCTATAAATGGATAAAATAAAAGAATGCAAATATCTTTTTCATGACAAAACCATAAACTCTTATATCCCGGGCTCTACTTGTGTATTTAACAAGATTCTTGTGAGAAGCCTCTTGTTCCGTTTTTTTACTCATGTTGGGAATGCCCTGCCTGTTATTTATAGAGAGATTTTCTTATCTATTTTTCTTAGTTCCTCCTTCTCATTGTTCAGTATCCTAACCATGGATTAAGGATACAAAATCAAAAACACTCCCTTGTCCTTTAATTTCTTCATCCTGGCTTTAAGTCCAGCCCAAGAAAAAGCAAAAACCTTCTGGAGAGTAAAATGCTATGGAACAAGGGCTTACCATACTGTAGTTAAGCCTGTAGCCACATATTTCATTTGCTACCAATAAATCAGTGTTCTGGTATACCAGGTACGTGGTTTTAAAAAACAGTTGCTGGGCCATGATAAAGTACTTTATTTTATTTTATAGAATAAAAGATCCTGCAGAACTACCTCCAGTAGCTTTGTGCATTTCTTCTCTTTTGAGAAATATTTTCAGATTCTCATTTTGAATACAGAATGATCATTGCATTGGGCCACATAGCCTGTTTCCTTCACGCAAGGGTGGCATGCAGGCCATGTTCTCTCTCATTTCACCTACTTTCAAATGGAAACATTTACGTTTGTGTCCAGTGATTCCTGCCAAACAAGTAGCCTTTAGAAAATAAAAGCAGACCCTATTGAAATTAGTGAAAAGGAAAAAAAAGGAAAACAAGGGTGGTGAAATGTAAGCTGAGAGAAAGTGGGAGTAAGAAAAATGTGAAGAGCAAATAGCAAATGCTAAGATAACCACAAAGCAGCAGCCTCTTATTTATGGATGGCAAGGAAACAGGGAGCTGGTAAAATCTGCAAGCAGTGTAAAAACAAGATTCATGATGAATAGCAGTGGATACAGCCTAGTTGTGCAGGCAGGTGCTGATCGCTGAGGAGGATATGTATGAATAACTTATTTTAATGCAGCCAAATGAAAAATCAGACATTTTGGAACAAGTAATGTAGGTCACGACACAAAATGGGGGGATACATCCCGGAAAACGGTGACTCAAAGCAGAATTGAATGGTCCTGGTGGATAATCACTCGAGTATGAGCTCCCAGCGATGCCTTAGCCAAGAAGGTTAGAGTAATCCTTGGCTGCATGACGAGCAAAGATGAAATGGGAGTGCTGAGGTGATATTATCTCTGTAAACAGCATTAGTGAGACCTTTTCTGAAGTTATGTCTAGTTCCGAGGACCACTTGGTCCAAAAAAAAAGTTTTTAAAACAGAAGAGATTGGGAGAAGTCCTGCTAAAATGATTTCAGGCTTTGAAAACCTGAAAAGATATCTTCAAGGAAAAAATTAAGTGACTTAATTGTAGCTTACCAGTCTGTACCCAGATACAAGTGCTGGAAACTGCATCAAGGTGCAATGAGAGGCAGTCACAAGAAACTCATTAAATACAAGTGAGAGATCTGTGCCAGTGAGAACATTTAATCAGTGAACAAACTTACTGAGGGAGATGGTAGATTCTCTGATAGGCTGCAGGCTTTAAAACAAGACTGCACATCTTTCTAAAGTGTTTTCTCCAATCAGGTAAAAATTACAGGCTTGAAGTGGTGAGATGGCCATGGAGGTTCTCAGGATTCACATAAATGGTTGTAATGATCACTTCCAGTCACTCTCAGAATGGGGGATCTCAGAGAGAGCTGGATGAAGGGCTAATTTATAATAAAAAACATTTTCATTCTACACAGAGAATGTTTAACAGCATTCCTTAGTCACTTTTTGCATCCATTCCTTAGTCACTATTTGGTGCTTTGCACCCATTCAACTGCCCTTCCAAGGAGCAGGGAATGGTCTGCATTCAGCACCAGGCACACAGCAGAACCCGTTGTGCTGAGGTCAGGTTTTCCCCACCAAGCTGCTAATCCAGCACAACTAAATCTTGCATAAACTGCTCACCATGGAGTAAGGTGACTAAGATCACATTTTGCCTTTGGCTTAGAGCTTGCCAGCTGGCTGCTTAGAGAAGTCAGCGGAGCCAGGTTTTGGTGTGAATCTGGTGCAAACTTGAGGCCGTGCTACTGGCGACATCAGGATGTAGCAAGAACCAGTCCCTCACCACCATCCCAGGGAAATGCAAGTGCTAGTGCTGTAGTTCCACGAGAGACATGGTGGGACTGGGGGAATCGGCACACACAGCCATTCTACGCATTGAGCAGAATGCTGGCTGAGAGGAGCTCGTCTTAGATTACTCAGCCAGAAAGTTAGCAACCAAGGTAATTGGGCACGAAAGCTCTTTTCTTGCTAACTGTTAAAAAACATAGAGTAAAACAGATGGATCAAAAGCTTGTTGACATCAATGGGGATCTTTCCAAGCAACCTCAGTGGGGTTTTGGCACAGGTACATATGCTCTTGGATATCAGTAGGCTGATCTCAAAAGCAAATGAAATGGCCCCTGGATGTCACTGCTGTGCTACAGTAGAGCAGCAGAAGAGATTTATTCTATGGGATGTAAAGAAGATGGAGTTAAGACCCAGAGGGAAGGCCTGGATAACTTGAAGCATTGGCTGAGGCCTTTGGTCTGCCTCCAGCACAGATTGCAAATGACTGCGAGTTATCATCTGACAGCTGCTCCGTTGTGGCTCCAGGCCATTTCCTACTGCACGAGTGTGTGCATCACAGCCCATGCTGCCGTCAAGCCTGCATGGTCAAATGGGCCTTGGCTGCTGCTATTTCTGCAGTTTCTTCTCCTTCCTTTCTCAAACCCCTCCCTCCTCCAGTGGGGAAGAGACAAAATCCACTATCCACCTTTAATTCATCAGTGTTGGCTCGGGACCTTATGGTTATATGGAAAATTTAGGCAACCAATTCAGTGATATGTCCTTCCGTTTGAAAATCTTAATGTGAATTATGCTGCTAATCTTAGTTGGCTGATAACAATGAAACCTAATGATGACACTTAAGCACATCATTTTTTATCAACAATTGGCATGGGCATCAACTTAATGGAAGACCTTCAGATAAGTTGCTTGCTCCTGGGAGGGCACAGAAGTGGATTTGTTGGGGTTTGGGGGAGATAAGGGCCTAAATTTTTCCCATTCCCCCTGACAATAATTCTTACAAGGAAACTGTGTAGTCAGCACAAGAATTTGTGGGAAGTTCAAACTGATGGGATGGAATACAATAGTTTTAATTTAATCTCAAAATAAGAAAAACCAGGAAGAGTGGGTTGATTGCATCACTCATTTTCCTGTTGACTGCACTAAAAACCTTTAATTTAGCTCTGAAATTTCTGCTGAATTCTTGTCCACTGCACTAAAGTGAAATAGCCTTGCTTCAGAACTGACTTTTACTTTTCAAGTAAGTCTGCAGGAATTTCTACTCAGGAGAGTCCTGGCATTTATTTGAGCAGCTCAGCACAGGATTAAGTGGCCTAGGACATCCTTTTATCTTGAAAAGTGACTCTTCCAGGCAAGTAAAAGAGAGAAAGCAGCGGGAGATGTGGGATTTTTCTCACCTGACTTCATGGGTCCGCAATGCAGACACTGCCGAGGATAGAGAGAAACAGACATTTTCAAGGCATGATTCATCTGCCCTATTTTAGATGTCAGTTCTGGGATGCTATGAATTGCACCCAGGACTCCAGTACCTGCAGAGCTGAGGTCCTAGTTGCCCCATCTGCTGCCCTCAGGAATGTCTCAGATAGCCCTGCCTCCAACCACTGCTCCTTTGTGGATCCTCCTCAGAGCTGGGATCACCCCTTATGTGAATGTCTCTGGTAGCTGCATGACCTGAGAGGGGGCTGGACGCCTGTGAGCTGAATCCCATCCTAAATCTCTAGAGACTGCAAAGGATTCTGGAAAACTAGATGTCTGTTCTGTCTACTTCTATCTGTAGTTTGGCATGTCTCACTCTCAGAGCCTAAACTTTCACATGTGACTGCAGATTTTGGCCACCTGTCTCTAAGGAGACCAAAACTTCCCATGAGCTGTGAGTCTGCACTGAAAAACAAGGACCCTGCATGACTTCTTGTTTTCACTTTACTTCGGCTGTGGCCCTTAAAAGCCCTGAAGTTTAGTTATCACCTGATGTTCGTCATGAGATCTCCAAGATGGCCAAGATTGTGTTCAGAGCTGATAGGGGGAAGCATGGGCCTGCCTATACCCACTGGGACTCACACACTCTCTCTGAGCTTTTCTACACTAAAATATGGGGCGCCTGCACCATGGCTCTCCCTGGATCTCTCACTGTTGGCTTTGCATGTGGTCTGCCCTACACCAGGAGCACCTTCTTTGATGGCCCTTCAAGGAGCATCTCCTCATTTTTCAAACCATCTCCTGTGGAATATGCCCACATATCCCACAAGAAGACTTAGATCTTCTCATCCAGCTATGAGTTCTTGGGCCCTTCTAGTGTCCTGTCCCACCTGTGACGGTCCTCCGGCAGCCCAGGTGCCTCTGAAAACCACCACACATCCCATACCTGAGACACGCTGGCCTGACAGTTTGGGTGACAATTTCACTGGTGCCACCTGTCCCCGGTCCACAGCCTGGGTGTGGAGCACAGAAGGGAAGTCACAGAGGTAGGACGCAAGCTTTTTCGATGGCTGTCTCCTCCTGCGACAGGGCTGTAATTAGGGTGTAGTTACATTTCAGTTGCTATGCAAACACCCGCTCGTTTTGCTTTTCAATATGTAATTATCACTAAATCATCGAGGTGGAGGCTTAACTACCTAATCCATTTACTTTCTTTGCCCATTGGTGTTCCCACTGCATCCGCTACTGGAATCTGCGCCTACGGAGGAGGCTGTACACATACTGCAGGAACGTTCTGAGTGCTCCGTGTCTGTGAATAACTAGGTGTCAAAGGAGATAACCATAGTTAAATGCAATTAAGTGTACTAGCGTAAAAAACACTCCTGCTCGAAAACACAACCTATTTTTCCCTTGCAAAAGCAACAGGTAGCAGAGCCAGAGTACACTCCAGCCTGAATCCGCCCTAACAAAGCAGGAATGCGACATTTTATCTTAGGAAGAGGCTGAGGAGAGATCAGCCATCCCAGCCCTTGGAGTGTGGACAAGGGGAGGTGAGATTCCCTTGAGACCGTGTTAGCCACCAAGAGTGCTTCCCTGCAGGGGACAGGGCAATCCGTCGCGCGCACGAGGCTGTGCCCATCTGAGCTACTTGTGGGGCTTGAGCCTGAGACCCCTGCCAGCCTCTACGGAGCACATCCATAGCCGTGTCCCCAACTCGGGGCTAAGACAGGGGAGCTGAATAACTGACTTTTGTGGCGGGGTGGGCAGTGGACAACCATCAGCTTGTTCAGCCTTCCTCTGCTCGCTCCAGGAGGGCCTCAGGTCTGTGTGCGTGCTAGAGATGAAATCCATGCATCTGCAGCCACCTTCCTAGGTTGCTTGATTGTCAAAAAACGGCACTGCGTGCCCTATGTGTGCCGTCCTCTAGCAGTGCTTTTGCATGGCATCTACCATGGCAATTATTTTTTCTCTCCATAGACACGTGTTGAGCTGGCATCAAACCACTGACTCAGAGCTGAGCGAGTTCCAAAGCCCGTTAACAACCTCTGGAGCCAGGAAACCTCCCTCCTGGCTGCCTTTTTACGATTCCTTAAATTGTCAGCTAACAAGATGGTGGGACTACGTCGGTTTAATGATGCTCCCTCATCATTAGTTAGTCCCAATTAGCAAGGAAGTCTAATGAATCCTCAAATGCAAGCTGGCTAATTTAAATACAGATATCTCACAGTACCAGTTTAGTGCTTACACAAAGATTTCAGGGGCCTTCTCCGTGCCAATAATATGGATGCAAACCTGATCAATCTTCAGTATTACAGTGGATTGGGCTCTTCTGCATGTTTGTGAGGAATTTAGTATAAATTAATCTGCAGCAGCAAGTCTTTCAATAAAGCTCCAATTAAAAAACAGTCAAGCTTTAACAATCATTTATCAGATTATCCTACAAGAGCCAGGAAAAAAAGAGCAAGAGAGAGAGACCAAAGCACAGCTTTAAAATTTATTATCTTTTTTTATCATGAAGAATTATATTTTTCCTTCCATGCATGTGACTGGGTTTTTTACCAACCAATTCCAGCATCTCAAAAGCACTCAGGATCACAAGACAATGGGGCTTGTAGTTCAGGCTGTCAGCTGAACTCTGGAAGCTAATGGGCCAGGCAGCTTGCATTGGTGAGAAACATTCCTGGAGAAAATATCTCGACAAAAGAAAAAAAACGCCCAAACAGTGACAAATGGCTGTGTGGAGCTAGAGAAAGGGGAAGTTAAGAGTCAGACAGGGAGAAAAAGCAAGGCAGTAGAAAGGAAATGGCAATGAGAGAAAAAGAAAGGCACATTAAATATATATATATATTTATTTATATGCATATCCCTGTTTAATAGGAAACACTATAAAAACAGCCATTCAGGCATGGGGGTTGCAAAAACAGCTGCTGTTTTAGAAAGACTTATGAAGAGTGGAGTAGAGCAGCTTGAAACTTGCAGGAGAAAAAGAAAAGGAGAAGAAGAAGTTGATTTGATGAAATAATTATGAACAAGAGAATGTGACGAAGAATGGAAGAGAGGGCTATACATCTGGCAGGCAAATGAAAGGGCTGAGCAGATCATCCTGAAAAGGATGGAGATTTTGGCTCCCTTCTCCTAGCACTTCCCTCTCATGGCCTGAGTGCTGCAAGTGGTTTTGGTCCCACACATTTTTGTCTCAGATTGTCCCACCAAAGTGCTCCAAGCCTTAGGACAGCAGCTGTATCAGATAGTTCATGCTAAATATCCCCTGGGGTTTTCTGAGTTAAACTGAGCTGTTTTGTTTTAGGGCTTAGACTCATGTGCTCTCCTGTGCTGGCTGGGCTGCTGTGAGCACCTTCTCCAGCCTCCCTATTGCTGCGCACTGAGGCTGCACAAGCATGGAAGAGCACCCAAAGCCCCTCCTGGGGAGCGCGAGGATGCAGCTCGTGAGCTGTGCATTGAGATCATTCAGGATTGTCCATGGCAGATGGTCATCATTTGGGTCATGGAGCACCATCAGGGCCACTGTTTAGCTCTTGGTTTCCCTTCAGCTGAGGGAAGACGCGGATGTCACCATTGCTTAGTCACAGCCAGGCCACAAAAGCTCTCATTTGGACTCCTGGAGTTCAAGAAAGCTTTTTTCTTCTCTTTCCAGGGACAGTCATCCTTGCTTGCCTTTCACTGATTTCACCGATGGTTCCTTGGTTTTATCAGCAGCTCGGCAGGGAATTTTCTGGCTTGGATTTACTCCATGTGCTAGCACAGATGTGTAAAAAATGTTGACAGATCTTTAGGGTTCTCCTCAAAAGTGATGATATCCGCCTATTTTTTTTCTAAAGATGTGTGTATCCTTGCCCACTTGAAGAGCTTTTTCAAAGGGGCAGTAAATAAGATTTTACTAGCATTACCAGCCCCACGAACTGTAATATGTTATCAGCATGAGAGTGTAACTTCACCAGATTTTGCAAAGAAGTGTTCCTGTGAGTGAGCATCTCCAGCTGATCGCCAGCCATGGGTAATCTCTTTTGAAAAGGTTAGTTAAATAGCAGAGCCGAAAAGCATATCAATTGACTATATTTTTATATATCTCTTTTTTTTTTTTTTTTTTAAATATAGTCTAATTAGGCTTCTGTTTTTCAGCAGTTTTTGTACATTTTTCTAGGTTTGAGAGCAGAGAGCTGATACTGAACTTGAGTATCTTGGCATGTGATTTATCAGTAGAGGTACTCAGATATGGACACTGGAACTTTGATCTTTTCATGAGAAATAGTTTTCCCATCTGTAAAGCAGGGACATTTCTAGCAGCTACTTTATAACTATGTAATAGCTGTAAAGTATGAAATGGGACTGAATAACTGTTAAGAAGGTGGGATTTTCCTCTAATCAATTAACTTTGGAAAGCTCTCATCCTCCAGCAGCAATTTTAGCACCAGACCACAAATGGGATTGCTCATGTGGAAAAAAAAAAAAAAAAGATTTTATTTTCCACAAGCCTTGATATCATGATGAATCTTCCCTTTCAATTAATTTGGAAAAAAATATATATTAATGTGTATGTGTTCAGCATCACCAAGATTAAGACCGTTCCACCATTTTTTTTTCTTCTGATGATCTGTGTTCAATAACATCAAGACAAATCTACTCTCAGGGCAAATCATTTGATGCAAGTAGAGGCGAGTCTTTGATCCATGAACCTTCTGTCCCATAGGAACCGCTACCCCAAGCTTGCTTAGTCTGCAACAGGAGCTGAGCAGGGATACGGCTGGGGACACTCAGTTTATACAGGGATAAACATGAGAGATTAAGCAGTGCAAAATTCAGAGAAAATGAACTGGAAACGAATTCTTCTACTAGTTACAAGAAGTTTTCTGACTATCAGAGCAGTGATACTATGGAACAGCCTGCTGGAAAGGGATAAGGGGCCAAAAAAAATTATTAATCCTGCATGGATCCTGAACGACTCTGCAAGTCCCTTCCATTTCCATGATCTTCTGTTCTGGCTTATCTGGAGCTGACAAATTAAACACAACAATTTGGGTCAGCATCACTGTGATAACCCCAGGTCGTTGCAGAAGAAGCCCTCTCCTGTGACCAGTCCCAGGGAATGGACTCATTTCTGCAGATATCTGAACACCGAATGCTTTGGTGTATGGGGAGGCAGGAGACAGGAGAGACTCTTGCCAACAGCTTATCTTGCCAGCTGGCCAGGTCTTCTCCTCTCCTGTTCTTAAAGTGCTTCTTGTAGTCAGCAATCGCCTTGGCCACTCAATAGTGAATGAGAGAGAAAACCCCAGAGGAATCAAAGAAACAGAAGACAGAGATTAAATAGGATCAAGAGTCTGGAAATGCCCTGGGAGGGTTTCTGCAAGTTCCGGGGAACATCAGGGCTGAATTCAGCAGGAATGGCTGCCACAACAGAGAAGACTGAGGTTCTTGTGCAACACCCCAAGATGTTGGGACAGTCCCCCAGAAGCAGTGTTCCCTTTTCCTGGTGACACCTGCATACTTCTTCCTTCCCAGCAGCATCATGATTTCCTTCCTAGAGCCCCATACTGCCCCTCCATTTGGAGAGTGGGCCTGCCGCTCTTAGACCCATAGCCCCTCACCTCAGCAATATCATTTCTAAAACTGAACGTGCCTGTGAAAGCGATCAGAGATGCTCTTTGAAGAGTCGGCAGAATTTTTCATTGCAGATTCCCAGCTGCATTTTCCTGCTAACCTTGCATTCCTGAGGATGTAAAGTGAGATGGGAACGTGTGCACAGTGAGTGTGTTACCCATCCCACCAGCTACTCCCACAGCCAGGAAAATATTTCTTGAGAGTTTCTTCCCTTAAGAAAGCCAAAAATCAAACCATTTTTTTTCCTCCTGAATCTTCCAAACACTCTCTGGCTTGTTCCTGTCTGTAGGAAGCTCACAAGTTTGACATACCTGTTAGCGTTGGTAACATTGCCATGATCATCAATACGGCAACTGTTTTATCCCTGCTCACATCATGACAGTGTAGGATCTCACTGAGGTCTCATAGGTCTCAACACAGGCAGAAACTGCTGGCATTAGCAGACACACAAAGCAAAGTATAAATGGCAGTTTTATAAAAGGCCCTTAGGAAAGACTTCAGCACAACCCACCTACTCCAACTACTTCTCATAATTTGGCTTTTGGGGAAGAAGCCAACATCTTTTTCTGTGTTTCTGCAGCCTCTAACACAAAGTGACCATCAATGAAGAGATGGCAGTTTTCCAACTTCTGCTGGCAAGATTCTCTGATCTCCACTGTGGGAGCACCTGTGTGGACATGGTGAGGGTGGAGGGAACACAAACCAGTTGCTGAGGCTGAATTTCCAGGCAGAGCCCAGGCACCAGGTAGTTTCAGGAGAAATTGCAGGAGCCCTCAGAGATAAATCTCATTGCTGCTCTGGTTCTCTTGCTCCTTAACTATGGCAATATCTCATGCTCCCAGCATGAGCTCTGCTCAAATCAGGAAGCCTCAAGCCTACATTCCTTGAAAGATCTTGGTGATGCCAAGACAAGGAAGGCAAAGAAAGCCCAGATGTGCTGTAGGAAAGGTTTTCATGCTGGGCTGTGCCACTAGGCCTGGGCTAAAAACCCACCTCAGAGTTATTCAGAGATCAACTCACAACTATCCCCTGAGCATATTCAGAATCACAAGACTGTCAGTGCTGATTATCACCCCAAACACAATTCTTTGTTAATTATTATTTGTTAGCAATAATATTATCATTATGATTGTAGGAACATATATGATTAATTTTTCATTGTCATTAATTAAATACTTAATGATATAATGGTTTAATTTGGGCCATAGCTTTTCAAGCACTTACAGTTGGTATAAACCATTAACAGCACCAAAAGTAGCCCACATCAACCCCAAGGTCTGCCCATTTGCTCCTGGCCTTATCTTATCCTTTTCCTTGTGCCAGCCCAGGAACAGAATCAGAGGGATGATTGCCATGGGCTTGCCATGATGTACTCCCATCATTAGCTGCCACCGAGCCCTCCTCTTGGATCAGTGTTCCTCTGCTCTTCTTGAAGCACTCACCCTTGATATCTTGTCAGATATAAGACCTGAGCTAGATGGGACGTTGGACTCACGTGTGTGGATGATCTTCCTTCTCTGGCCATGTCAGCAGGTATCATTTTGTGAGGGAAGCCAATGCTGCTTCAGAGTACAAGAAGCAGCCTCAGGGCACAACCAGTCTCCTCTTTCATGCATTTGTGCTGTCTGGACTGCATGAACCCCTGTGTGGAGGAGAACTGGAAATACACCAACATAGAAAATGCCATTGTATATCGGCTGATGTCAATTAACTCAAGGAATGTTCTGAATAAATTAAATTATGCTGCAATCTGAAGCTAAACTGATCCTTAATTAAAAGATAAGAGATTTTTTAATCCTCTAGTGGTTTAAAGAAAAGAATAATAACATATAGGAACCACAGTCTCCCTCGTCAGTAGATGAACAGTTTCACAGTTAAGGCCTTGAGCAACCTTTAAAATTGTTCCTTGTTTTAGCGCTGCCTTGAGCCGAGGTTGGACCAAGTGACCTCCACAGAGCTCTTCCAACAAAAATCATTCTATGTACATGTGATTCAGCTATGTTATTCCTTCTATCATGAGCCTAAACATGCATCTTACAAATGAGGGATCAGGATTTGCTTCAGAAACTTCAATGATGTACAGTAATCATGTGTGAGGAAGCATGGTGCAGTGTAACAGTAAAGACTCTTGAATATTTCCTTCTTAAAGTCATGATTCATCCCAGAGAACAGCAGACTGTATGGCTGGTACCTGGAGAGTGACCTCCTCATACAGACCAGTCCTGGTTGCCAGGACTAACAGTTTCTGGCTGTTTCCAGCTCATCCGGTAAGGAGCTGGAAATCTGCATATTACCAGCCCCAAAGAAATACCCAGACATATGGACACAACCTTATTCCAATCACTAGAGACACAAATAGGGTCCTACGTCGCTGGAGTTCTGATTTGTCTTGTTGTTCCCCAGGACCGCAGCCTGTCTGGAGGGGTTCCTTAAGGCTAAACACTGCCCTGCAAGTGAACATGAATCACTACAAGAAGGCAGGAGGGAAAGTCTTATATAGGCACAACCTGGCCCATGGGACGCTGTGGTTTCTGGCTGGAAGGAATGAAATTCCGAGCCTGATGCTCTCTCACAATGATTTAGTACCACTATAACCTTATTCCTTCACCTGAGCAACTCCTCCTTTATGTCATTTATGCGAGCAAAGAATAATGCTGAATAGAACCATTTTCCCTTGACAATCCCAATAGTGCCTGTCTTTTTGTTGACTCAAACTCAGATCTTTTTTCCCCATTATTAAAATGATTCTTTTCAGTCAGGCCTTTTAGAGGATGTTCTGCTGCAGTACATTAAAGCACGTATTTTAAAACATTCCCACAAAGCCTAAAGCACAGCTACAATCTGCAGCTGGGTCTTTTTTTCTTTTTTTTTTTTTCTTCTAAGAAGGGGTTGGAGGAAGGCACAGCATCTCAGATATCAGCAGACTTGCCTCTGATTTACGCTGGTGCAAACAAGTAAAGAACCGTGCCCACCCCTTTATGGTTCGTCAGCTGGAGAGCCTGCAGGCTTTGTTGCTTCAACATGAGAATTAAGGCTTCTGCGGGACACTAACTTGGACTCGTGCCTCAGCTAAGGTCCTAAAAAAGACTCTCTCCATAAATATGCCATAACAAACTGTCCCGTCGCGTTTCACGTATTCCCCTTTGCTGGAACTGGCTGCATCTCCTTCTGCACTGAGCTACCCAGTGAAAGACAGTGATATTTCACAGGGCTGAATTACCTGTTTTTGCTTTGGCTGAAAACTTGTGGATAGTCATTTTAAGAAAATTTCACTTCTTAATAGGAAAATTTTATGCATTTCTTAATGGTTGTTCTATTATATTCTAAAAGCATGTATATATATTTTTATCCTTCTCTCAAATCCCAAATAAGTCCCAATGAATAATATTTAGTGATTAAAGTAGCTGTATTCTTTCCTTCAGTAAGAATATTATTCAACATCATTAATTAAAAATCTATCTTTGCCTGGCTGCAAGGCTTTTAGAGAGATGTACTCGTAGAAAGAATCAGGATAGATGCTCAAAGCTAAAGTTTTATCAGCTCACATGATTTTTTTTATTATTATTTTTGAACATCTACTTTGAAAATTGAAAGTCATGTCATCTTCTAGCAGATATAGTTTAAAACTTCCCTTTACTTTCTTATCTCATAAATTCCAAAAGGAAAATCACAATGCTGGTCCAAAAATTCATAGCGGACGTGTTTTATACACAATTCTCTTACTGAGAATGCTGTAGATTGAAGATAAATGCTTGTTATTGCACTCTCATGGGTTAAAAAAAAAATGATTGCAGCACTCTGTTTGCCTTATGGCCCAATGTTTAAGTCTTTTGCTTATTTGATTTTAACTGGACTTTGGCCTGAGAAAAGACTGCAGGATTAAGAGTTTAACATCACTTAATCCTTTCAAGTTATTTTAACAGAAGACTATGTGGTCTGAAGAAGTGTTTTTGGTTTCGTGGTTTAAACCCGGAGCTGGGAGCTGGGAGACTAAACTGTAATCTTGTATTGCCACTTATTTCCTGGGAGGTCTTGGAGGAAATGATCTCAAATTCCTGGCCTTGGCAGCCAGGTAGGGATATTTCTCCCACCACTGACCTTCCCACCCCACGAGGTTCTGTGCAGGGCCACTGGTATTCCTACCAGGATGGGGAACAGCACGATCCTGGGGGCTTTTTTGGGTTACTGTAGGTTGTCTGAAGCTGGAGTTACAACATTACACTGTTCCACTGCTGGGGTTAGTTGGAATGGTAAAACTGGCACTCCCGCTCAAGGGGCATTTGATATAAACTAACGAGGGGTTGAGGGATGCAGATAAGGCCATACTCTCGAAAGACGGCAAGATGGCTCGTTTATCACTGCTGTAGCTGTGGGGACAGACTGCTACATAGTGGCCTGGAGATACACTCAACAGGAGCTGTGTAATGTACAAAGACCAACGATGGTCACCGATGGGCCCTAACAGCAGGATTCACCTCAACTGACTTGAGCTGTCTAAAAGAAATCCTAGTGGGTCATTTAGGACACGTCTGCTACATATGCTATATATGCTTAGGAATACTTTGTGTCCTTTTTTAGGCCATGGAGCTGGAGATGATGGCATTGCTCTTGTCCTTACATCTAGCTGGGGGTGGTCTCTGGCCCTGCTGCCTAGCAATTAGCGTGACAGTTGATTGAATTGGTCCAGGAACACTCCCCGGCACTGCTTAGTTGTTAGCACACTTCACTTTCCTTCACTGATCTTAGAAGAGGTACCTTAGAGACCGATCTTGCCATGAGATCTTCCTCATGCCTGGAAGAGCCAGTGAAGGCCCCAAGGGAGAGGCAAACCCAGCTTTCCTCTACCTTAAAGCAGTGTGGGTGGATTTCTGGTCCTCAGATATCAGGGCAGTTAAATAAGAAGGCCAAGGGGCCATTAGCATCTCCTGCCATGAGCACTGTCTGGCTGACGCAAGGAGAAAGCAGCAGCAAAACCCACTGTGCTCATGACAGCTGTGTCCTGCCCCCCCTGCATGCCAATGGGGCACGTGAGTGTGTTCCTCTCTCATTGATCTGCAGACACAATCTGGCCATAGTGCTTATTAACATACCTTAAGGATGAGCTATTTGCAGGCAAGAAGTGTGTGGCTACAGAAGTGAGGACTGTGTCACCAAAATGCCACCCAAGACTGAACATCTCCAGCCACTTTTAACCAAACTGTATTAACTACGCAGTGATCCTGGGCAACCTCACACGTGGTTTATGGATGGCGTGTGGTTATGGGGGGGTGGCGGTGCCAGCAGTGCCGACGTCACCCTCGGGGAATGCCGGGCTCGTGGGCGTGGGAGGCCGGGAATGTGGGCAGGGTGGGAGAGCCCCGCGAGCCGATAACGGAGCCTTCCCTTCGGCTCCGCTCCCCACACATCTCATATCCCTCCGGCCTTTCCTCCTCCAAGATAATTAAGGACACAGGAGATATTAAGGTAATTCTGCTGGGGCTGTTGCATCTTTTTTTTTTTTTTTTTTCCTTTTTATTGGCAGCTCTTGCTCCCCTGCTTGCTACACGTGTGTAATTAAAGCAGGTTTATCTGCTGCAATGTGAAGCGTCTTGTTCCTCAGGACCCTCACCTCGCTTGGACTGGTGTTACAGGAGAAATTCCTCCCAAGCTCAGCCCAAGCATGTGGGTACCCACAGATATACAAAATATAGGGACCCATGGGGACCCCCATCAAAGCAAGTAAATGCTTCAGCTCTAAAGGTCCGCGAGCCCATGGTGGGTCACACCAGGTCAGCGCGTGACCTTCTCTGCGATCCCCATCCCGCCGGCATTAAATGACGGCCTGTGCCGTTTTTAAACGCGGCCATCACAGTCGCCGTGGCAACCTTCAAACACGCGCGGTGCCAAGCGGGAGAGCTGCGGCAGCCCCCCCGGCCCCGCGCCCCGGCGGGGATCGAGCGCGGCCATCAAGCACGGCGGTACCGAAGGGCACGAGGACGAGTCCCCTGAGATTCCCGGCTCCTTTCGTGCCTGGCATTTCAGGACAAGGGAGAGGGGGGGAAAGCTCCCTGCCCCCTTGCATTGCATCCAAGCTGGCTGCTGCAGCAGGTAGCCCGAAAAGTGGGACGCTCGGCAGGTGGAAGGGAAACGCAGTTTGCATTGGCAGCAAACAGCCAAAACAGAGGTGCCTCCTTCAGATGCCCCACGAGGCCGCCAGCTCAAAGACTGGACAGGAGATCACTTGGGCAAACACTTGTTGCAGTCCTGGAGCTGCACGTGCAAGCTCCCGTGCTGAGCCACCGACAGGGCCTGCAGCAGCTCCCGTCATTTGGAAGGACATCAGGCTTTGATTTACACCCTGCAAGTGATGGTAATCCATCCACAAGCTGTGATTATTTATTGCATGTCTTCTTGCCCGCTACAACAAGTCTCCAAACAGGTAGAACTTTTTCAGCTTCCATGCAGAACTGGGGGTTGGATTAATGCTGCTTTCCCTTCCATATTACCATTCTCAGGTTCAAGGGTACAATTATCCCAGCATAAAGAGTTACTGAGTGATAGATAAACCCTGGTCACTATCTTTTTAGTGCTACTGGTAGCTCACAATTGCAGGGAAACATATCCAATTAAATTTATTTTATTGCAACTACAGTTGCCCACAGTTAATGTCTCAAAGGCCCGTATAAGCTCATATATGAAGATTAAGGTTAAGAGTCTCCTGAAGGGAATAGCTCAGCCTACACACTGTATCATTAGCATCTGTAAAAATTGCAATCATGACATTCTTACTAAATCCCTATGCTAAAGTGAAGACCATCCAAGTGACCTTTAAGCTGTCAGTTTGGAGGAAAAGAAATATATATATATATATATACATTCTCCTTAGTTTTTTTTTATTATTATTACTTAAAAAAATAGGCTCAGCAGAACTCTGTGCATGTCCCATAGACACTGTATCGGGTTAGGCCAGGACTGAATTTGCTACCACGTTTACCTTTTGTGGCCACACTCTCATAAATACAACATGAGTAACAATTGTAGGGAATATTGTGGTTGCTTCTGCCAGTACCACAGGACTTCACTACAAGGTGGTTATTGATCACGGTAGGAAACAGCCTTATGAACAGCCCTCAGGAAACAACGGTATCTGCCACAGTTGATTAGGCGGTAAATTCATGTTGATTATGCTCATAATTTTGAAACTGGTTCTATTTTCTCTTTTCTTTTTTTTTTTCCTCTTCTCTTCTCTTCTCTTCTCTTCTCTTCTCTTCTCTTCTCTTCTCTTCTCTTCTCTTCTCTTCTCTT
>JAWLRI010000516.1:4163320-4179072 GCA_034781795.1 Crypturellus tataupa | reverse complement strand
TCCTCTTCTCGTCTCTTCTCTTCTCGTCTCTTCTCTTCTCTTCTCTTCTCTTCTCTTCTCTTCTCTTCCTTTTAAAGAAATAATCATGGCTTATTTTCATAGCAATGTTCTGAAGATTTACTGATAGGAGTGAATTTCTGGGCTTGTTTAAATGAAACACATGCTCATGGGTCTTACTGAATCAAAGCCTAAAGCTCTCCCAGCACACCTTGCTTTTTTTCCATCCATGTTTTAGTTACAAGATCCTCAGGGCAGAGATTGTTTGATAGGAGTTTTGGCTGTGAGGCTGGGGGTGTTGTGATGCCAACAGGATATAACCTTGCGATAAGGCACAGCTCTGTGTGAAGTGATATAGGCTACCAGGGCTTGATGCATTTGATCCTGAACCATGCAAAACAAGATGAACATTGCATTTCTTTACCTTCTATTCACATATTTTACCACAAGGACTGTTATGTGGCCATTTGGCAGTGGGAGTAAGAGATTAATAACCATGACAGCAGAGCCAAACCATCACTGGAGATAATTATGAAGAAGGTATCTCATCTTCCCTGGGGTCAGGCTTCTACCAACTGTTTTCACCCACCTTTGAGGGGAGATATACTTGCTTGGACATGTTGCAGAATGGGAGAAACTCTAGAGTTCAACTGCAAAGTTGGATAGAGCTGGTTACTCATTTCCTCTTCTATCTCCTGTCTTTTGTGCTTGCAGTGATATTGCTGCAAATAAGCAGCAATAAATGCTAAAACTAAATATTTTAACACTAAATAGAAACTAATTCTCCCAAAACTCGAATGAGGATGTTCCTATTGACTCATAACTTAAAAGCACCAGGAGCATAGGTCAGACATAAAGTATAATTTGGAGAGCAAAGAGATGTAGAAGCAAGTCTCTGCGATCTCCAGTATTTCTTGGGTGATTAGGAGAGCAAGAGAGCAATGAGTAAGCCCAGTGGCCTGTAATTATAATGAGAGTCATGACTAATTCTTTAGGGATGTCAAACATTGCCCCCCTGCACAGTTAATAGAGGGATAAGGTCTAGATTCACACCCCTCTGTTAGTAGTGAGATTTGTTTCACCCAACATTAAGTATTTGCACAGTAGCTCTCTCCAGCTGCATCCCAAGTTTCTTTTACAGACAAAGGTGAGAAAACAGCAGCTCTAGAGTGGGATTTATTTTAAACATTGATTTTATGACAAAATGAAGTATGTTCCAACAGTTCCTACTCCTCTCTTTTCCTGTAAGCAAGGCATAGGCATGTTGTGGTTCCTCCTCCTAGTGAAATTGGGCTCTGGTCACAGTCAGGCTTCTGGCATCTTAGGCACAAGAGGTGATAGGATTAGTCTAAGTAAAGGAAAGGATATTTTCTTTTTCTCTCATTATTACAGAAGAACAAAGAAAAGAACTCTGACAGCTAAGACTATCTGTTCCCTTAAGATTTTTTTTTAATTCTTTCTTATTAATTGATCAAATAGAGTTAATGCAGTGAAAGAGACCTTGGGTTTGGTGGCTCATCCCTCCACCTGCTGAGATGTACAGTGAGTAGATAGACCCAGAGGAGACAACAGGTCCCTGAGAAGGAACCCCTGGATTGTTTAAAGCCATTTGGACCAGCTGCTTTCTGTTAACACGGCTGGTCATGGCTTGCTCTGTCACCTCTTTTATAGAGAAGAGCAACCTTCCTCCAGGGTCTATGCTGAAAAGTATCTGCATTTCCTGGAACTGGGCAATAAAAAAGAAAAAGGATGTAGAAAACCAAACATCCTTTTTTTTTCTTTTTTTTTTTCTTTTTATGACAGATGGAAGAGATATCATACAATCTTCAGAGAACTTACCCAAACCTTCACACACTCCATTCACCAGAGGTGAAAATGAAAATGTAGAAATTGTAATATGAAACTATAAGACCCTGTTTATTCTGCAGCGCTTGCTTGAAAAGTGTCTTGTTATACATATGAAGTGCTGATTTGGCATATCATCTAAGGAGAGTGTGTTTCAGCTATTGCATTTCACTCATTTTTATGCTTTTTTAATGCAGATGCAGCTGAACTATACCACTGATTCACGTACACACCTCTTCTCATACAGATGATGACTGCATCAAATAAGTCAGCACTCTGAAATAGCACACAGCAATTCTCATTTGAAGTCTATAGCAGGAGAGCAATTTCCAAAAATGAAGGGTAAAGTTCCTAATTCATAGCAGCTTTTTGCCAAAGATATGTGGGAGAGAAGAAACAAGATGCATCCTGCATGAATCATCACTTTAACCACCCTGGATTTATTAACTGAAATTATGAGGAACACCAAAAATTATTAAAGCCTCCAAATGTCTGGGGGAAGGCATTGCCTTAAGCACTGGCTATTGTAAGATATTACCATAGTCTTCCTGATGGTTTTAGAAGATCAAGGATGACTAAAAGGCTCAAGCTTTTAAGGCTAAATAATCCTTCAAAAAAGAAACTCAGGTTTCTCTCCATGAACATCACCTGAAGACGGAGGAAGACCACACCACGAGACTTCCGCAGGGAAACATGAAAAGAACCGAGGCAAGACACGGGAAGGTCTCCACATCCACTCGTGAAGGAGAGCTGGATTGCAGCCAGAGGTCATGGTAGCAGCTGTTACATCTCCTTGGGGCCATTCCTCCATTCTTTGCTTTATATTCCCATCATCTGCCTGGGGCAGAGGAAACGGGGGAACAAGCCATCTTCATGTTGGAGGTGGCTCTGCTCTGTTCGGCACCCACCACTGCTTTGCATGAGCGATTTGCTCTGTCTATTCCAGGTCCAGCTGGCACTTCGGGTAGAAGTCACTGTCATCCAGGTAGCCAGAGACTCTCTGCAAGCCAAAGTGGTATAAGGGACCCCTGTTTGTGTGGGACAGTTTGGTTGTGGGACAGGAGATAGCAGGACTCTTCTTGTCTTTCAAGGCATATACATGAAATGTCTCCTACAATCTTGTCCCCCAGTGTTATACAAGCTCATTCTTGAAGGCTAGCCCAACAAAATACATTCATATTCAGATCAGTTGTGCCCTGGCTGCCACGGACCTACAATCCTAGTACCTGCTTTTCTCTAAGGCCAGTCCTAGTTCTTCAGGGCTCCCCCTGGGAGCTGGTCCTTAAAGACTCCTGGAGGGAAGCAATATCCCTAAACCTCTGCTCCAGGCCCTAGTTCTTCTAGTCACCAGATCAAGCTCCCCTTTTCACAGGCCTTGGACTTCTTCACAGTCTACACAGCTGGATGCTCCTCTTGCAGAAGTTCAGCCCCACTGGCTCTCTTTGGGGTATCAGCACACAGTTGTTTTGTTGTCTTCCATTTGCCACATCCCGGGCTGGGTTTCTGGCCCTGCTCAGACTTGTGCAAATCTTCTGTGAGGAAGCAATTTGAGTAATATCGTTCTCAATGGAGCAGAAGGCACCACGGTGCCCTAGGGTGAGAAATCCTGTAGAGTGACAGTCCTTCTCCTTAGTGGAAAAAATAACCCTGGAACAAGTGTGAGGAAAAGCATCACTCAGCATTACATCAAGGACTCAGTGTGGAAGGCAAGGCATAAATTTGGGAATACAGCCCTCGCCTCTGTCTATACCACTTTTTTGCCAGCTCTCCTCGCTGATGGAGAAATAAGAGCAGCAGCAATGAAAATGTGCCTCCCAGAGGGGTCTATTCTTTCTGAGCAGCCCTCTGTATCTGAAGATAACAGTATGTTCCCTTCACATTTCAGAGAGGATCAGGCAGGGGAGCTCAAAACTAAATTAGCAGCCAGGTCGTTTTCACTTCAAGCTGACAGAGCTCAAGCAGAGGAGGAGAAGGGCTGCTTGGTGATTTTTTTCTTCCCGGCTCCATAGGCACACTGACAATGTGGCACCCTATAAGATTATGTCAGATGTAGGTTACTCTTCCTGAGACTAAAACACACAAAGTTGTAGCACTTGAAGTTAACGCCTCTTCTTGGTGCAGAAGTTTCTATATAAATGGGCCAATAATGAAAGGATGAGCATGGTTTTGCCAGGGTGGGGAAAAAAAATGAGGAGGTCCCAGAAACACAGACTAAAAAGGACAGTGAGAGAGCAGGTAGTCCGTTTCCCAATGGGTACTTGAGCTCTAGGTTCTATTTGATTGCAGGCCCCACATTCAGGGGTGTTCAGGTGGGGAGGATGGATTCCTACTCCTTGCTGTTTTTAAAAAAGAGTATAAAAGCGGTTAATTGCAAGTAATGTAGAAATTGAGCCAGGACTAAGAAGTATCTAATAGGAAACTACCAAGAAACATTGTTAAACAGGATAGAGGGGGAAATAAATAATTAAATAAATACATAAATAAATAAGACACAAACATTATGATACCTATCTCTGCAATGATAACTTCACAGTGGTCAACTGAGGAACCATTAAAGGTGACCAGTTTCATATTGAGTGCAGTTTGTGCAATTTTGTTTCTTTTTCTGTGAGTTTGTCATGTATGTTTGTACTGAAGATCCTACAAATGAATGCAAATTGTTGCAGTCCAGACAGATCCATTTGCTCCCATTTTTGCTCAAGGCTGAAGGGCAGTGCAGTCTGGAATCAGAAACCTCTCTGGTGCTGGTGAAAACTCAGTCCAGATCCTAATTCAGAAAAGAAACTGGTTTCACCTTGTTATTTTAAATTTGTTATCCATAGGAACAGTCAGGTGAACTTCGATGTTGTTGCAGCCACACTGATTACTATCTATGCTCATCAGAGGCTAACTAAGAATTTCACTTTGTGCAAAGGCAACAGTCAATTTCATCTTAGGTTTCCTCCCTTCCAGCATTTACTCTTTGAGCAAATGAAAGGAGATCAGCCTCTTTTTCACTGTTATTTTTCTGGTCATATAGTAAGGGTAATTCTAGGTCAAACATACAGTTTGCTTCTTGTCACAACTGCCAAGATTTGCAACTTTACAATGAGACCCACAAAATCAATTGACTACTCAAGAACATTGGGTTTGGATTTTACTTATTTTTAAGGCAAAGTTTTGGTCTCAGTGACTACAGAGAAAACCTTGAAAACAAGATCTCCGCGAGGCTTCATGACTCAGAGGGTGGGATTCAGTTGCCTACGCACAGGAGCCTTCTGCCATCTGAGATGCCCTTGTATATCTGAGCCATCCCACAGTGCTGGCAAAGTGACATGGAGCTTAAGGAAGGCGTATAATCTTCAGAAGCAAAAGCAGAAGTTTGGGGCCAGATACCCTGTAGCATCTAAAATGGTATTAAGAAACTATGTTTAGACAGATGAATCAAGCCTTAATGCACAGATATCAAATACATATAATCAAATCAATCAGCCAGTCAATCAGTCTCAGGAGGCATCTCCAAATCTTCGGATTTCATATCCATGGAAGAATTTTAAAGCATTATTTTCAATGTTCAGGATTGTTACAAACACAGTATTTGCTTCACTGACACTTCTGACCATACTGAAGCATTCAGCTGGCCCAGACTCCTTGCTTTCCACCCTGCCTGTTCATTTCCTGGTCTCCTTCCTCCGCTCTTGAAACTCTAACTCAGCTATGGGATATGTAGCTCGCGGCCTGGTATCTGGACTGCAAGAGAAACAGCAGATATTTTCTAAGGGAGAGGTGTGCAAAACACAGAGGCAAAGACTTCCCGCAAGGCGAGGGGGAAGAGTGTGACATGGTTTATGGAGCCCCGAGGAGCAGGAGAAGAGGTTGGCACACAAACCACCATCAGCTCTGGGGCAGCATTACCTCGGAAAGTCAGAGACTTCATGGAAAAGCGGGGTATTTTTAGTTTACCAAGTTTATTTAAATCGTCTTGGAGTACATTAAAATTATAGTAATTATCCCACCTTCTCATGTGGGATTTTGTGTGGTGATGGATTGGTGGATTGTGCGCTGGTGGAGTCATCCCTGATGAAGTCCTTCTGCAAAACAGAATTATTTTGTTTCCACATTTTACAGCTGCAGCATTCTTGGCCCATTAATGTTTGACAGTTGAATACTGGGATCTGTTCACATCACACCCTTCCCTCTCCCACATCTGCCTCTCATAGCTCGCAGCACCAAAGCAGACACAACTGCCACAACACTAATCCCCTCAAAGAATGGCATTTGTGCACTCCTGGATTTGTAAGTTTACACATTCAGGTGAGGCTGATGTTTTGTTCACAGCAACATTTAACTTCTGAATTACTTTTCCTTTCCTCTGTATGGCTGTGTTTTGAGGCCTTGCAAAGACACTCGACATCTCCCAACACCTTCCTCTCTGCTCTCTGCCTCTCTGTCTAAACAGAGCTGTTCAAAAAACTAATTTATTACACAAAAAGGGTATATTCTTTTCTTTAGATCAGAAGTTTTGTATTTCTGATTGATTACAAAGAAAAAAGGAACAGGGAGGGGGATTGTTGAACGAAACTGTCATTTTCTTTGGCAAAGAAGACATTTCTCTTGTCAGTGAAGTCACCATCAAGTTCTGGATTTCCTCTTATTTTAACCTTGTTTCTGAGAGCTAGCACCTCTGATCTCAAGATAAAGTCTCTGTCTCTCTCCCCATTTCCTTTTCCTCAAAAAGAGAATGTTTTTCTATATTAGAAAATAAAATCGCTCTAGGGGGTGCGTCAAAGCCAGTGAGGAGCCTTCTGCTCCTGGTGGAGTGGTGTGTGTTTCTGCAGAGACATGGACTCCCCCCATGGCCCGACGCGGCCCTGGAGGGGATCCTTGGGTGGTGACAAGCAGCACCCACTCTGGCTACCTGTATCCGAATACACTCATAGCACCATCGGAGACCCTGCGAGGGGACCTGCTCCATCCTCCTTCCCAGACAGGATCTCCTACGCTCCCTGCTCAGCCAGATCCTCCCCACTGCTGCCCCCCACCATCCCCTCCTGCTCAGACGGAGAAGTCCCCATCAAGCCTCATCTGTGTGGAGGAAGCCTCGCCAGCATACGGCCGTTCCCCTGCTTCACACCCATGTTTTCTGGCCTTTCCCCAGCTCTTTCTGCAGCGTGTTCCTGATTATTTACTCTCTTTAAATGCTGCAGAGAAATGTTGCTTTTCTTGAATGCTAAGTAAGGGAAACAAAACAAAACAAAAAAAACACATTCTCTTCCAGGACTATGTTTTTTTTTCCAACTTGAAGCTTGCTGTTACCGCTGAAAGCTTTTGTGACCCTCGGAGATACTTGATCCAAATGACCTCTGGTGTTTGGGACACTGATATGATCCCATACCAAGTTTACTCTTACACGCTTATACAGCTATCCATCTGCGTATCCGTACATACAGCTATCTTCCTCTCTATCGCTCTCATTCCAGTGCTATCTGATTGGTTTTTGGCTTTTCTTGCACTTCTTTCATGGAATTAATTTATTTCCCCCAAGGATGTTTTCTCCCTCTCCGGGACTTTCTTGTTTAACACTGTCATTTCTCTCCGTCCTACCTCCTCCAGCCCCATTCCCCTTCCTGCCATGCTGCCAATTTACAGTTGCGCCAGGTATTTGGCATAACATATATATTTAAGTGGGATGATTTCCACTAACGTAAACAGTCTGGCCCATTAATTTCAATCGTGGAGCTGACAGCTCAGGCCTGGGCTCCCATTGCCTGGTGACACATGAGTACAGCTGCTCGAGCTTGACGGGTAACTGTTTCCAGCGCCTCGCTGCACATCTGCAGGAGGAAGGAAATACTTTCTGCAATACTGGAAAAAATAAAGCCGCCTAGATTCCCCCTCCGCCCCCCTTCCCCGGATGATGATATTCATCATTCAAATGTTTCAGCTGAGTGGGTGTATAATCAGGATCCGAAGGGGGACATTTATGGTGTGTTGCTAGTTTTGCTGCTAATCCTTTGTTCCAACCACTGTGTTGTTGCCTGTTCCAAGGATTCCTGAGAAACCTGTGGTGCACTGGGATATCCAGCACCACTGCTGGGATATCCAGCAGTACCGAGTAGCCCGGGGATGCTCAGAAACAACCAGTTACATCTGAGATTAGTTTCTCCCCTCAAGGAGATTGTTGCATCAACAAATAGGAGAGCAAATAGGTGGGTCTAGCTCACAGCATGACTTGATCCGACTTGAGACACCAGCTTTACTGTTGGACATCTGGGACTGGGAAGACAAAGTCAGAAATCTTCAGGGTTGACCCAGACTTTCCCCATGTTTCTCTTCCAGTTGCTCCAAGAAAATGTGTGATTAACACCATAAGCTCCCCTGGTTTTGCTTCCTTCAAGTAACAGAAATATTGTCATCCACCACATCATTAGCTACCTGGAAAAACTGAGGTACCTTGCAAATCGTTTGTGCAGCAGTCTGTTAACCAGTTATTCTATCAAGTGCCAACTTGTGTGTGATCTGGGCAGCAGGAGGACAAGTGCCGCACTTATCAGTGATATTCATGTGGTGATCACCGGCTCAAACTATGGTGAGTGTGGAAGAAAAGGAAACACTTTGGAAGCATGGCTATTACCTTTGTTGGGAATGTAAAAGAAAGTAACTCTGATGGACTACACAATACTGCTCTCCTAAGCATAGACCACAATTTTCAATCTCTGATGTTCTGTTTTTTCTCTTTCTGAGCAAAAATCAGGTGCTGTGGGTATTGACCTGCTGCTAACTGAAGAATTCCTGCCACAGCATGCACTCGCAACTTGGTCTGGAAATGGATAATGAATACAGGCCTAGGCATGTCCAAAAAAAGGCTTGTGGCAGAAAATGTCTCCCAGCTTCCATGACAATCACCTAGCAGGACCCAGACAAGTAATTGAATGTTGGCTTAAGTTTTTTAAAAATATGGTTTGGATTTCTATTTCCTTAAATCTGACAGGGGAAGTTTAGTTTTCATGAACACTGTTGCTCCTTGACTTCTGAGACCCTCTAGAGAGTTGGTTGGCAGGTTTACAGTAACATTAAGCTTGAGGTGAACTCTGCATTTACAGCTTTAACACTATATGTCCAAACATCCCTTTCTTCTTGAGTTGGTCCAGGATGGGAGAGTAGTTGTTTCTTGGATGTATTCACATCTTACAGTTGGCTTGGGATTGAAATGTTCCAAATCCAGCCTGCAGTGTTGAGGGATTCAACCCATGCTTCGACCTCTATAGTCTATAAAGGGATCCCAGAAGGATTTCCTTAGAGAGGCCTCAGCATTTAGCAAACTGAATCTGAGGTCTACACCCAGAAGACGACACGAAGTGGTATAACGAAAGTGTGTTCAGCCACGTTCTCAGATCTTGTATCTATTCACCCCACTCTTCAAAGCATCTTATAGCTCTGGCTGTTCTAGTTGGCTTCTTGCAAAGAGACCGTCACCATCTTGGTGTGCTGGACCCAGGAACACTGAACCTTGATATCTTTAAATTTACAGTTCCAAGCCACTTTTGTGATTTCAGACTGCTCCGATAACAACCAAAGGACTATCTTCTCCTCTGTGCCTCTGAGTCTCAACCCACGACTCTGAACGTGCTGCTAGTTCCATTTCCCTACTGCTTCTCCCAGAAGACACAGAATGGTGCTTATTTGTCTGACTAATGGCTTAAAATAAGTCAGACAAGATCAGATGACTCTTGTGCAGAAATGACCCATCCCCTCCATAAAGAGAGAATAGAATAATCTCCTTTTGAAGATACCCATATTATGGGAATCTAAAGGCTGGTGAGATGAACTCCAGTCCAAGAAATACAAGGACACTCCACCCCTGTAGCAACAGGGAGGTTAGAATGTCCATGCTGCTCCTCATCTTCATTTACAGCTAAAATGAGCTTGTTCACTCTTTGCAGAGCAATATAATAAATGTATAACTACTCCCTTGATTATCTCTGACTTTGAATAGGGATCTAAAAGACACAGTGGGAAAGGAGTTAGGCTGCCTTAATGCATGGACCACATGGAAAAGTATTTATTTGCCTGTTTATATCCTGCAATAAAAATACACAAACAAAACCTTCCTTCTTCCCCTCTTAAAACCCTCGATTTATGTGCATAGCTAGTTTATGTGATCCTCTGCTTAGTCTATTTACAGCAATTTGTAAGCCTTCGGAGAGCTTCTGTGGCACAGACAAATACTGGCGCTCTGTTACTGCAGATAGGGAATTGAAGCATGTACAGACCCAGCAGCTTGCCAAGGTCAAAGCAGAGCAGCATTTCAGGTTCAGAGGAAAAAGAGACTTGGAAAGATCTTCAGAGGATTTAAACTGTAGAGGATCAAAGTCCAGAGGGCATGTCCTGCCTTACAAGAGTCATGCCTATGGCACGTTGCATGTTTCTCCCTCTTTTGTACATTCCTTTTGTCCAAACAACCAGTTCCCTGGGTCAGAAGGAGTCTCTTCTTACAAACTTTTGCACCTCACCCAGAATAAGGGGCTCTTTCCCCTCAAAGAGGGACACTTTGTGACGTCTTTCTTAACTCACATGGTCTGTGGGGAAGAAAAGGCCGCTATAGTTTTCCTGAGCTTTGGAACTCGTTAGCGACCAAGAGCATCTCCTCCCTCTTGAGGATGCAACTGTTGAGTGACAGGTTTGACAGTGATGTGCAGGGTGACCTAAACTCTGCCAGGAGACTGGCCCAAGCATTGATCTTGCCGTTAAACTCCCAGCCCCTGGCACCACTGAACAGGACAGAGGAGATGATATTGTGAAGAGACATTGCTTGTGAGTGCCCCAGGACGGAATCTGTCCTAAAATGAAAAGAGGGCTGGAAGCTTTAGAAGCCATCCTCGTGCAGCATAGCTGCTCTCTTAACTGCCTAGTACAAGATATCACAATTTCCAGCTGAGACTTAAGCTTCCTGTGAGGGAAGGCTGGAGCTGGCTTTTTGAGCTAGAGGGAGGATAAAACTGTGGTTTTGGTAAGAAAGCACATAGAAAAAGTGGATCAAAACTGGGCAGGGATCTGTTGGTAGGTGCCTTACCTTGCTACCTGAGTCCTTGCCAGAGCACCTGACAGTATGTGGTACATCTGCCCTCACCGTTCCCTCTGAGAGTGCTGAGAGGCTCTTACGCAGATAGAGGCAGGACCTGAGGGCTCTCTCTGGCTCGGGTCTGATTGCACTCATTTTATTTTTTTTCAGAACAAGCCCTGATCTTTTCTTCTCTTTAAAATAACTACATCTATGCAACAGATGAACAATGACGGGGGACAGTTTGCTTTTACGGTTAGAGCTGGTCCAGGATTACTAACTCCACCATTTAGAACGATGTCTCTCATTTCTCTGTAAGATAGGTATGGTTAAATTGAGATTTTAAAAACCTCCAGGTTCCCCTTTATCAGGGTTGGAAGCACAGTTTTTAAAAAATTAAATTCTGGAGGGTTTGGTAATTGCCTGGCTCCAGGGAAAATGAAGAACAGCAACAATCTCATGGTTCTAACTGTGAGAGCTGAGAGCTCTCTTTGGTTAATAGTTTATAAAATGTCACATCCATGGGATTGATGCAATTCCTGATGAAATCTGAAAGAGAATTGATTCTAAGGTTGAATATGCTGATCTTTGCATATCCTTTTTAAGTGTTATTTTATTTCTAATTTTAAAAAGTGATTATTTTCTGCAATGAATTTCTTCTACCTCTCATTTTATTCTCATATTCAGCCTACCGTGTGTTGACTTTAGTTGCTATAGATATAATAAAATGAATGCTACCATTGTGTACACATATGATGCTTCACTGCACAGCATTTCCAGCAAGTCCTTGGAGAGATTGGGAAAAAGAATTCCTCAGGCCTGCTGCAAAAATGTATTGAATATTGAAAATACTGTTAGATTTCAGCAAGACCGGAAATCAAGCCATGTAGCCCCGATTTATATGAGACCCTGCAGTGCCTTGTTTCTGATAAGCCAGTGAGCCCCACAGTGCTGGGTCACAAGCTTTGAGATCTGTTAAGATTTCAGAAGGTCTCAGAAGGATCGAGTCCAGCAGATTAGGAATGGAGTCTTCCACCAAAGCCACTGCTGGAGTAAGTACCATATGGCAGTGAACACCTATGAAGTTCCATCTCAACTTTAGGGGTCCACAGGGTGGAAATCCAGGCTTAAAGTTACCCAAAAAGGTTCAATCAGTATCCAGCTACTAACAGTAAAAGGTTTATTCATACCAGAAAACATGTACATCTGGTCTTTTCAACTGTTTGGACTTTTTGTCTCCTTTTTTTTTTCTCTGTTGATGTCAAGCACAATGTAGGTCTGCTTTGGGCACTGCATAAAAATATGATAATGCTAAAAGCCACAACAGGGCTAATGTCCGCTGCTAAAACTTTACAAAACTACAGAAAACAAGCATTGAAATAATTCTAGTCTGTCTTGATTTTCTGAAGTTGCCTCTATGGCCATTACGTCCCTGCCAAGTGTTGCTTTTTCTATATATTTTTTTTTTTTTGCCCAACTACCATTCTTTCAATGTCATCTCAAGAGGGAAATGTTAATGGTCAGACTAACAAGACAGCAGAAATGACCAGAATGGCTATGTCCAGGATCAGAGCATACACAGAGACATGCAGTTATTGCAGAACACCGTCACTGAGTGAGAAGAGCAGCCAAGTTTAGGGAGGAACCTGGTAGCTTCAACTCAGTCCTCACTGGGTGATGGTGACTTGGGTCACCATGGGGTTGAAATCAGCTTGCAGATTCACCCAGACATTTCAGTGCCACAAAAGAGCAACTCGGTTACCTAAATATAGATGTCTAGTGTCGTTTGAGATGTTCTAGACGTTTCAAGTCATCCACATGTACCTGACAGATATGGCACTGGGTTTACAGGAGACATGGGCCTTTTTGGAATTGTAGCAAGAGGCCAAAAATGACACCAAATGATATCAAAAATACCTCAGTCTTTTATGATGCTTTAATGTTGATCATCTGCACCTCACAACCACTGTTAAGTGTATGAAATTCACCTCCATTGATTGTCACAGCAGCTGAGAAGATACCTGTGTGCAAACTTAATTTAACTGCTCTTAATTTTGTCACTGCACTGCATTCCCGGGGCTCCATATACAATTATCTCTCCACCTGCAGAGGAGATGATTGTACTCAGGGAAGAGAGCTTGTTAATAGTAATATTCATGGACATTTCTGCTGAGAGTAGGGAGGATGCAAAGTCAAATCCTCTGGTTCAGAGCAGTGTTTGCTACTCTACTGCTATGGAAAATAATTTTGTCTGTCTGTATTAGCAAGTATCTCATTTGGTTTATCTCCCTTGTATATGTCTACCCTTAAGCTTTTCAGTCTGGCCTGGGTTTTTTTTTTTTTTTCCAATTCAAGCAGTGTAAACAGTCTAGGCAATGGAAAACAGCACACATTTTATCCTGGAGTAACAGAGTAAATGAATCATTCAATCATGTCTTGCAAGTGCCTAGTTTTGTCTATTGACTGAAAGAGGAACCTGTAGCAGCGGCTTCAGAGACACTCATTTGCACTGAAGCCATCTAAAGCTAGGTGAGATGAATATCAGCCTTGATTTCTGAACCGCTTCTACCCTCAAGCATGTGAATGAACAAGGAAGAGTTGTAAGCGCAGCTCGGGAGGGATCTTCTCCGCCTTCATCACGCAGATGGGCGCCAGAGCCCGGAGAACTACTGTGGGTGGGAGAGAGCCCATCTGAACAGCTTGCTGCCACCTGGCAACCAGGCTGAAAATGAGAGCCAGATGGCAGGATGTGAGCCCTGGGTAATAATATTAATGCCTACTTTGTACGGAATGCTTCTCATCAGCAGATCTCAGCTAGTCTGTCATATAAGGTGGCCCTTGGTGACTGAGAAATTACCTGTGATCTCTTTGCAGATGAACAAGGCTCTAGATGCTCAAGACCTAACCTGCACCACGTGTTTCTCTTGAGTAGCCCAGACCCTAGCCCTAGCCAACCATCATGTATGCTATTGGGGAGTCAGATCTGGAAGTCATCTGGATGCTCGGCATCAGGCCCGGGATCAGATTGGGATGTGGGTGTTCAGGCTAGAGAAGGTCTGAAGCACAGAACAGACAGGCCAAGGACTGCTTCATGAAGCTCTTCTTACCTATGCCAATCTCCTGTGACTTCCCCTCCCTCGGGTGGCAGACCTGTCAGGCCGTTTCTCTACCTGTTGTCCTCTCTCCTCTCTTTGCAATGTAGTTTGCAATGCTTGTTACGTGACTGCAGACTTATGCCAGAGAAATGATGCTTCTTCCTGAAAAAGAAGCTTTCCCTGACTAGTCTTGGACTGATTTACTGAGATTTTTTTCTAAACATCTGCACCTTCTCCCAGCAAAAGACATAAAATTTTAACACATAAGATGAAAAAAATCTTTTAGAAACATTATCTATGACCCAGGGTCTATTCTAGCCTAGCCTGCTGTGCCACACATGAATTTCCCCCCAAGATTTCCCTCGTAGCCCAGATTTCCTGACAGGTTTCCAAAGGGTAAGCAGCCGCGGTAAGCAGTCACTCAAGTGAGTTGCACAGTTGATGCTGCTGCACAGGTTGCCGTGGCCAAGGGCACGTGCAGGGCCCAGTTGCACATCCAGCATGCGACTGTGGAAGGGACTCAGCGTCACAGCCAAGTAAGTGGAAAAACCTGGCACGCCTAATGCAACATGGCAAAATGCTTTTCTTCATCTGCTCCCTCATGCTTATCGATTGGAATATTAATAAAACTTATTCAAAGCTCACTCGCCGTCTGAGATCACTTGGGAATAGTCCAACACTCCAGCCCTGGCCATGCTTGTAATGAGGGGGTTGGGGGATCAAAAGCATTTTAAAATGGCCTTGCTAATCAATCACCAACAATTGGGTAAATTAAGCCCTGCAGTCTTTTCTTTTGCAAGTGAGGGATCTGCTGGACATGTCTTTAATGAGCAGATTCCTATCCCTTTAATATTCTTTAATACCTTTCTGGAGGAAATGAACCGCAGGGAGACTTTGTTGGTGGAATGAGAGGAATGCAGATAACTGCTGGCCTCTGCTTTCTCACACACAGGGCTGAGTGGCTTGTGAGCAGCTCTGAAACCCCAGCTGGGACAAGAAACGCTGGGTTTCCTGGCACGGCAATTTCCTTTCAAAGATCCTGATAAGGCAAGTTCTCTTTTGCCCAGTGCTATTGCCAACAGCAATGGTGTTTTTTTGCCTGCTCCTTGCCAAGCCATTCACCTCCTAGGATAATGCCCATCTGTGGGCAAGGGTTGTTTTCTAAAGCCCATTAGGAAGATATATACCATTCCCAAGGTACCAGCCCCAGAAAGAGATTGCTGTTTAATCATTAACCTGTAAAAGCAATGTAAATACCACAAGAAGGAAAAAAAATGTTTGGTTCAGCATAGGTCTTGGGACTGCTGACAAATTTTTGGCCTTTTCCCATACTACATGGTAGTTCATGTCTAGACCCCTCTGAGGCCGGATTTAATGAATCCCTTACAACAGCAGGTCTTGGGACATGGCAGATGCCCTGTGTATGTCTTTGTCTCTTCCCGTGGCATGTTATAGTTTCTCCTATTAGCCTTCTATGATGGGATCACTAGCTGGATAGATGAGGGGAGAGCAGTGGATGTGTTCTACCTTGACTTTACCAGGGCTTTTGACACCGTTCCTCACAACATCCTCCTAGACAAGCTCCGGAGGGGTGGGATGGATGAGTGGACAGTGAGGTGGATTGGGAATTGGCTAGATGGCAGAGCTCAGAGGGTGGTGATCCGCGGTGCGGAGTCTAGTTGGAGGCCTGTGTAGAGTGGTGTCCCCCAGGGGTCAGTCCTTGGTCCAATCCTGTTCAATTTGTTCATCAATGACCTGGATGAAGGCACAGAGTG
>JAWLRI010000516.1:4128844-4163220 GCA_034781795.1 Crypturellus tataupa | reverse complement strand
TGTGGAGTCTCCTTCCCTGGAGATCTTCAAGACCGGCTTGGATGCGGTCCTGTGCCATGTGCTCTAGGTGGCCCTGCATGTGCAGGGGGGTTGGACTAGATGATCTCTAGAGGTCCCTTCCAACCTTAGGCATTCTATGATTCCATGATTCTATGATTCTATTACAGATTTGGAGCATGTCAGAAGGTCTTAGGAAGAATTTTATGGTCTATGGTAAGTCTTGGCTATGGAAAAATGAGTTCTTTCCATATCCGGAGAAATTTGTCACATCATTGTCCTTCACCCAACAATGGAAGACACCAGCACTCCCTGGCAGGCTCCAGAGCACGACAAACCTCTGAGCATGAAAATTGTGCCAGTCTATAAATGAACAAGGCTTAAAAGCAGATGCACAGCACTGCTCTACTGAATTCTGGTGGCTGCAGAAGGGAGTCATCTGGGTAGCCTGGGCACTCCCTGCAAGACCTGTAAACTGTTCGAAGGAAACCCCTACATATTAGGCTCGCACTAGTGTAAATATGATGTGAAGAGAGTGAGACCTGCTGATATTTTATAGAAATGTTGTCAAGCCTGACAGCTGGCTACACGGAAGGGCTTGCAGGGAGATTTCATTTCTCCAAAGGTTGGCCAGCTGAATAGCACTTTATCTAAGTATGATGGCACAGCCATGGCACATGGAGCATTTAGCACCCTTCTCACCCCTGAGGAGCAGGGGTAGGAAAGAGGAGCAAGCGCAAGTGAAAATCAGGACACACGGAGACCCACAACGCTTGCTCTGAAGGCAGCAGCACATTCTGTGAAGCCTCCACGCTACACATTCCCCTCGCACCGACACCTAAAATAAAAGGGAATTTATGGGATTTTGTCCACAGGCAGCAAAAGCCGCTATCGATTACTGCAAGGCTCTTAAATGGGAGTAATTCACAACCCTCTTCAGTTTTGAAGGCAAGCTCTAATTTAATATCATTATGTCTTCATGCCCCCACACATTCCACTGTCTCATTCACTGAGTTTTTATTGGGCTCTGGATAATTTATGGCTAGATATGCTGCCTTTTATCTGATCTATTTTTAGATATTCTTGCTTTTTACTTTTTTTTTCCTGCCATCATAACTGGCAATTAAAGTAAAAAGGTTTTTTTTTTAAAAAAATCCATACGATGAAGTTCCACCCTGCTTTAACCTTTCTTCTTTCTCCTTAACGTGCTGCAGGATGCATTTGTTATTGCCACAGTATTTTCAGAAGAGCAGTTTTGGATGAAAACACTTCCCAGGCTTTCTATTTCTTCGTTTTTATCTCCTTTTCTCCCTCTGGTAAAACTACCATCCTTTACAAGTGTGACTTGGCCCCTAAATCGCCCCGATGGCCTTGTCTGTTCTTTCACTACTGCTGAGAACTCCCAACTCGCTCTTGTTTATTTCTGTAAAAGAGACACAGAAAAGGACCTTTTCTTCCAGAGATTCAAGTAGTCTCAATGCTTCAAATGAGATTGTAGTTACTTGGCACACTTCACATTTGGACCTCAAGGTTTCCAAGAAGGACAGAGCTACCTTTTACCTGGGCTAATATATTTATATCTACATCTACGTCTTTTAAAGAAGCATTTTTATCTTATTAGTATAAGATGTACCATAAATAATTTTAAGTTGAATTATTATTATTCAGGTTTTGGAAAATTTAGTATTTTATAATATTTGCATTATTTAGCTGAGATAACCAGAGAAATTAAAGAAGGGTTCCAGATATGCAAGGTTGAAGTTGTCCTCTGTACCCTTAAAATTTAGTCCATTTTTTTCCAATTAAAACAGTTGATCTGCTTTTAGAAACAAACACAAGAAAAACTACATGATTATCTTCGATATTGTTTAGGCTAAAAGTAAGGACACAAGCTAGTGTAAATTGGTCCCAATGACTTCCAAACCATTTCCTAAGCTTTTATCACCTAACACCTTGGCCATGAAGCCTATCCCATAGGAAGGGTTTGGGGTCTCTGACTGTTAGGATCAGGTGCTGCATGTCCATGAGTTTCCCACCACCTTCCAGGCATTTTTTCAAAATTATGAAGTCCCCAACACAAAAGATTTATGGCTTCCTCCACCCCATACTTCCTTGGAGCCTAGAGATTTTGGTAGGGGATTTTCATTGCTTTGACCCAAAAGTCTAGACCGAGAGGTGCCACTGGTTATTCCTCTGGGCTTCAATTCTTCATGATAGTGAAGACAGAAGTGGACAACAACCTGCCAGTCCCCAAGGTGGACATGGGCTCCAGGTACCCCACAAACAAGGGAATTAGATGGCATGGAGGCAGGATGAGCCTCGCTCAGGGATTTTCCAGCCAGGGAGGTCCAGGCTGGAGAGCAGCGCGGCAGTCTTGCTGTGAGCATGATGGGGACAGGACTCCGCTGCTGCCCTGGGGAGCCTGGGGAAGGGTTTTCCAAGGAGCAACAGACAGAGAAGAGCAGTTTGGTATATTTTAAAGCTTCTATCTAACCATTGCAATGGGTGATTTATGAAGGAAGCCTATAGCTAAAGATGAATGTTGTCTGGAAACACCAAATTCACAGGACAGAGATATGTTCCTGGAATCCAAGTCATCTGAAAGGACTTGAAAATTTCAGCAGAGCACATCCATGAGAAACATTCCAGCGTCTTGTTTTGATGAAGTTTTAGGCACTCAAAAACATTTTGTTTGGTTCGGGAATTTTAGACCATTTCCTCACTGCCCCTTTCTGAGCTTTTCACTTCCCACCTCTGAAATTCAAAGCAAATCCCCAAATTTACAGATGTCTCCCTTTAGAACTCCCAAATCAATTTGCTAGAAGTTCTGCTATTTTGATTTTTTTAAAGACAAATGTCATTATTTTGTCATTATTTATATAATCTTTTTGAATGAAATATGCCCATGCAACGATTCCAGTTTTTGAAATTAGATCTCCAACACTTCTTTTCTCCACAATTCTTATTAAATATACATTTGCCTTGTTTTGTTTATAAATATTACACATGGCACAGTGTCATATTACAAGTATAATTATAATTAATTGTGATATAAATATAGTATATGAATGTGTATCAGTATGAATGAGTCTATTAAATGTATTTTTTTAACATAGACAATTTCTAAGGCAGCTAAATATATGGCTTGCCTCTCCCCAAAGCTTCTGTGAGGCAAAATGTCTGGCAGGATGTGCCAGGAAATCTGGATATTACGGAGGATTTCATTATATTCACTTTCACAGAAAGGCAGAACGGTTTTGCATCTTGTACCAGAAGTACAGAACTTGCCCCAGGTTCAGCTAAATGAAGGACTCAGCCATTCAAATGCGCGTGTCCAGGATCCAGTTAAACCGGGAATCCTTCGCTTTCCCAGACTAACCTACAGCACAGCTTTTTATTTTCTCCATCCAGACCCAAACTCCTGACCAATCCCAGTGAAAAACGCTGGGAATAGCTTCCGCGTGCGGATTTTCCAAGCCTCGCTAGCGCTGTATCTCCAATAGGAGAAACGAGCGCTGTAGATTCCCCCATGGAACAACCATGACAGCGCTGCTAACGAGAACCAAAAATCACGAGGCAGATTTCCCCTCTCCTCGGCCAGCACTGAAAAATCATGAGACTGGATTTGGAAAAACCACAGGGTTTTCAAAGCACGCACGTTAGCTGTTTTCACGGATGAATTTTGTTCAAGCAGTTTTCTCCAGTGACAAAGGAAAGAAAATTTTTTTCCTCCTAGGAAAAAAAAAAGAGGAAAATTTCTTCAAGTGCTGAATAACCATAGGGCACTGCGAGCTGGGACTTGAGGGTAAATATGACAGGAGAGCATGGACAAAAGGTAACATATATGGAATATCCTGCTATTAGGCAACACTGTGGGCCTCTGGCCACCCTACAAATGGAAGATAACAACCAAGTATTTCTACCATAAACAGTCCAATCCCACAACCCTGAAATACGAAGGAGAAAATATGCAGCAACAGTTTACCGTTGCACTTGCCTATTTATTGTATCTGCCTCACTGCCCTGCTTGGAGCGCCGCGCTGGGCCTGCCTGTGTTGTGACCCATGGGCAAAACCCCTTGTGGTGGGAAAATGCAGCGAAAACATCGTAAATAAATAATGAGCTTTTAAGAAAAACACAACCTCAAACCATCTGATAGCATCTGATTAAAAAAAGCCAAATGCTATACTGAGAATAATAATAAATAATGAAAAGTATTTTGTCATTGGAGGCAAGAGGCTTTGGAAATCTCCTTAGGAGAAAACAGTTCCTCAGCACCAACAACTGATCCAGTCTGAAAAGCAGTAAATGCATGAAAAGGAATGAAGGAGCATCTTGGATTTTGAGTTCCCAAGGTGTGTTTTTAACGACATAGGTTGTATCCCTGCTATACGGTGCTGCGGCATTGCCCGGCACTGCAGGTACCAGCAGCAGTGAGTCCCCGTCCTCACAGTGGGGCTAACTGCAGCTCATAAATTGACTGGATATTTTATTTCTTTTTAATTAAAAATGTTCTTGTGTACAATGTGCTTGGATACTTGTGGTATAGTATAAATAATAAATGCAAACAGCAGTAATTTATCAGTACAGTGGGACTTGGAGGGATCCGTATTGATTCCTTCTTGCAGTTGCGTGTTCTTACAGGCAAAAGACAATATATTTCTTCCTCGCACGCTGGTTAATTACTGTTTAAAAAATAAATCGATACTAAATGGCCAAGCAATATAACCCGTTAGTTGCGTTTAAAATAAATCAGTCAATGTGATTTTCTCAGAAGTGATTTTGGGGGATTATTTACATTTCTAGGTGTGAGTAATTTGTGTCAAAGGAATCTTTGGCACTGACAGCAAGCACTTCATTAGCTAATTAAGTTTATAAAGCAGCTCAGTGACTGATTTAGTTCACAGAAAGTTCAGATTTAAGCTGACCAGAAATGCAATTATTTTAAAATTTGAAGCAAATCAATCAAAGGATCTTACTGTGGAAAGCATTTGTTTCAACCAAAACCAAAACATTCTTGTTTTGATTTTTAGAGATTTCATATATTTGTTAAAGATAAAATTGAGGCATTTTTAAAAACAAGGAACTGTAAGCATTTTTTTCTCTCTTTTAAATCCCGAAATGAAAAACTCAGACTTTTTAGAATGTAATTCCTACAGGTTCTTTCTCTTTTTTTGGCAATTCAACAAAAGCTAAAGCTGACACAAATCTGCAGGGCATTTCTGAGTAGTTGAATTCCCCCCCCCTTTTTTTTTTTAACTTGGCTAATAAAACTAACACTGCTATTTAGACATGAATAGAGGAGAGGGGAACCTCATGTTCTTTTCTCCTGAAGTCTCCCCATGCTTTGTGGCTATTATTAGGACTTTGCAGTCCTAGAGCAAAATCCCAAACCAAGCTCAGGGCCTCACTGAGTCACTTTGCAATCACGAGGCAGGAGAAAAGGCTCCCTTCAAAGTACCTGCAAAGCACAGAGAAAAAAAAAAGAAGAAAAAAAAAGCAGGATTGAATTGAGGGGGAGGAGAGGATGAGCCCCGGCTCACTGCAGACCAGCAGCAGAGCCAAGAGCTTCTGGCACATGTGGGATGCAACTCGTCTGACATCAGATATTTGTGGTGGCTCTGTGTGTTTGATCCGCTCACCCCAGGCTCCCTTTATGATCAGTGAAGAGAGAAAAAGGCGCTTTTAGGGCAAGATTCATCTGCCCTAATTTAAGGGATGGATTTAGGCGGAGATGAAACTCACCCTGGGCATCCTGGCTGTGGAGGCAGCCCGGGGTGACCTGTCTAGACGGAGAAGCCGACACTTAGTTGATGCCTTGTAATGCCAATATCTTTGGCCCTATTCAAACTTGCTTCTGAATAAAAATACCCAGTAAAGTACAGCTTTACTGGCACGACCTGCTGGGAATTGCTTCAGGGAATATAAATTGTGGGATGCAGAAGGGTTGGTAAAGCCCAGGGGCTGCAGGACCTGAGCTCTTAACAGCAGCAAACTGCACTGAGCTCAGGAAAGGGCATGATGCTCCCCAACTTGATGCTCCTGAAGGTGCTGGGTAACTTACTGCCAGACCTGGGCTTTTTGGGTTCCCTGGAAGCTTCTACTGCAATGCCCTTTCTTGAGGCTCTACAAGCACCTCTATCTGAGAAACGGCAAACTGGGCCCAACAATTTCAAAAATATTTGATTATTTCACTGGAACTGATGCTCACAGAGTCCAAAGTAGGGGAAGGAAAGTGCTGGTTGTTGGACTTCTTGTGTCACCAACAAGCAACTGTTCGTACACAGAACGAATTTCATAGACATTAGGCAAAATGTAAGGACATAGACAGCAGTTTTGCCAAGATTTTGGATTGCAGAGACTTTTGGGCTCCATCATGGCCATATGCTCAAAGAGCTGGATGGACAGCCTGGAGCGCAGTGAAGGTGGAAAGGTACCGAGGCTCTGGGGTATAAAGCAGGAGATCCATGTCAGAGCTCAGAGCCTGGAGTTTGCTGTCTCTCCTGCAATCACAGGCAGTTATCAGCCAGGCCTGAAGACCCAGTGCCGAAGTGCAGGTGAGGGGATGCTGTCCGCTCCGCCGGCTCCTCTTGAGACCAGAACTGCCCGAAGGGAGCTGGTGCTCGCAGACCAGCCGCGTCGCCTCGTTGCGAAACCCAGACCTTTTATCCGGTAATGCCTTCAACATGTTCGGAGCTTTTGGATGAGTTACAGTCTATCTGCTAGGAAAACATCCAGACTTGATTTATAGCGCTCGCATACGTGCTGTAATGAAGCACTTCCACTGGTTAATCACTAGCACTGTAAAAAAATTTATCTTATTTTTACTCCCCATTCTTTCTGGCATTAGCTTTTACCCTCTAACCCCTGTCCTAGCACAATTACAGAGCTCCTTGCTATCACAAATCCGTTCCTTTCACAGATTTGGCAGATATTAAATATTAAGATATTAAATACCATCTAACTTTCTTGATTTTTCACTACTATTACAGAGCATAAAGTTGCTTCATGGAGGATGGGTTTTGATCCCATCCCTTGCTCTGGATAGCAGGTTTAGTATTTTTATGGTCTAGAAAGTGTCTGAGGCTCTTGGATCTTCTATATCCATGAAAATCTTGAACCACGAAGTAAAGTGAAGGACACTTGCTCTTATCTTTGGAGGTATGTATATATGTATGTATGTATGTATTTTAGCCAACCGGAAGCTCAAGGGACCTCATTTTTAAGGTCAATAGAAGAAGCAAACATTCCCACACTAACAGTCATTTTCCAGATTGTCCATTTTAACTGGAAGATGCTATGCAAGACAGTCTTTGAGAATCACTATGGTCTGTTCTTTTAGTTTCTCTTTTATCATGCTACATCAGAACTAGACTGGTTGAGAACATCTTCGGTGCGTCATTACTCCTGTAGAGCTATCTCTGTCTTGGTGGTGTGCCCTAAGATCTCCCAAAACATCAGACAGGCGAAAGTATGGGGTAATGTGGGGCGGGTGATTTGCAAACACTAGATAAATAAATAAATAAATAAATAAGAAATGCTCATGATTTGAAAGCAAGAACTAAGTTGTAAAAGTAGGCATGGAGCAAAACAGTCTTAAACCCTGGTTTTATCCTAACCTGCCACAGCGGCAGCAGCATTTCTGCCCTGAGCTGCACTGGGACTCTGCAGCAGATGGTTGAGGGCATGCTGCCTGCCGCAGTCCTCTGCCCTCACTATGAGCAGCCTCCCGAAGTGCTTTTCCCTGTAATTCCCTGAACAGCTGTACAATCAACGCCGGTAACAGGTGGTGGGCTCATAAACAGAGTACTTGGACATTGCCTAGTGATGCCTGGTGCAGGCTACAGAGACCTGTTTTTGGTACAAATACCTTGTTTTGCTCAAGCTTCGAAGCAGAACAGAAATAGTGCAGCTCTACTTCGCCGTCATGGGCAAACAGGCACTGTGATCTAGGAGATTTAGCCCAGGTATTTCTCTGGGCTTCCTGTCCCTGCGTAATCCCCATAGTAGTGTTCAGACTAGAATCTGCATCCCTACTGTAAGTTAATTCTTGATGGATATGAATTAAAAAGGATCTTTGCAAACGTGAATTCAGACATTCCTCAAACATTCATTCCAGGAGGCAAAGTTTCTGCGGTTTAGATTAGGTTCGGTCACCAGGGAAAATCGGGCTGTGCCCCGATGCTGCAGTATATAGAAACAGCATCGTGTTGTCTTCTGAGAGCATCCACGAACTAATGTGGGAACCAACAGTCCCTGGGGCAGGAGGAAGTGCCCTCTGCACCGAACAAGAGAACCAAGGGCTAAAGGAAGGGAAGCATTGAGGCGGTGGCACCAGCCCTCCTGAGCATCCTTTCCTGAAAAGGGCATCCTAAAGAGCTGAGCCAAATACTGGAGCAAAACAGACTGGCTGTGTTAGAGATGCAGCGCCTCAAACCTGGACAGAAAGGAACAAACAGAGAAGCAAATAAATAAGAAACTAGCCCAATCTGAGCAATTCTGGGACAGGCTCATGTCCAAAGCTGTATCTCCACAAACTCTGGTGAGGACAGAGTTTCAGGGTTCTGGTCTAAGCTGCTTTCAGGCAGAGACGTCAGGCAAACTGGCTAGCAGCTTTCATTTTTTACTGCAACCCCAAGACTTGCCAAATCGGCTGATCTGGGAAAACAATCTATAATTGACTACAGAGGCATGAGGTTATAATGATTTAGCCTTTTTTTTTTTTTAAAGCACGCGCATAACCCCTTTCAATTGGCCAAGATTTAGAATGATTTTTAATGACAAGATGTCCAGTGGGAGGAAGCCCTAGAGGTGGTGGGGTTGTGATTGCAAATTACCACAGCCTGAGCAGCAAGTAGCAGGAGCTTGAGATTTAATAAAGTGAAGAGGAGAAAGTGAAGAGAATATCTTCGCTTGGAAGTGAGCATGAAGAACCTGACTTCTCAATGGGGAATGGGACGGGTTGGGAGCTGGTAAGGGGGGTAACTGGTAACTGTCATGGGCTGATGGCAGAGACTCAGCCCAAGGCCACTGCGGATCCTACCTTGTGCACAAGACCAGCTGGTCCCAGAGAGCAGCGACCAAGCGGAGTTTCTTCCATGGAAAGCAAGTGAATAAATTCCCCATCTGATATGCATAACGCAAAGAAGCTGAGTAGATCAGGGCTGCCTGGTGGGAACTCAGGAATGCGGTTTTGTTGCTTCCGGCAGCCTTGTGCAATAGGCCCCAGAACGCACTCATGTCCTTTGACAAGGCAATCTGAAAAGTATCTTATCCAGGCGTAAGAGCATGTGGCGCCTGCTCACTGGAGTCTGCTTCATACTATTTCCTCGAGCACTATTCCTAGGAAGGTTGTGAGCAAGCAATGCAAGGCCCCTTATTATATAAATCTGAACAGATCTCTGAGTCATTTTATGCAATAACTGTGAGTGATAACCTGTCTACTCAAATGCCTCTCAGGTCCCACTACGCTTTTAAATCAACGGTTTTACCTCAGTATTGATTTGCCCCAGTGAATGTAAATCTGACCTTGGCCACAAGCTCGCAGAGTAAAAGGTGAACCACACAGACAAGGAAGAGGGAAAGGTCTGGAGCCTCACTCTGCTCATGAAGTAAGTTAAATATATATATATATATATATAACCAAGCCAACTGCTCAGCTGAAAACAGCGAGCCCCCTCTTACAGCTTTCCTGGTTCTGGATGTATTTTACTCCACCTCTTGTATTTTACTATCATGCTGGGAATAAATACCTTTGTTGCAAGGAGGAGGCCAAGCAAAATGAGCAGGCATGATCCAGAGATCATGTCAAGCAGGAGGTTCAGGCAGCAAGGCAGGAGGACTTGGTGATGGATCCAGATGGAGGGTTTCAGGAGTAGCAATACCAGTGCAATACTCAGTGGCAGTGAAACCAGGGAGGACAGTGAAGGTTGCAGCCTTCAGGTCCTATACAGCCCACAGCAAGACCTTGAGGCCGAGGTTTGAGGAAGTCTGGTACACATCAAGGAGCATTTGAAGGTGACCATGAGGCAGTGGCAACTGGAAAACCTGGGGGATTTTTGCAAGGTCACCTCTAAAGAGCACAGTGCAGAAATGCTTAGTCTGTGTTGGATGATTTTCCTTTGTAAGTGGCACCAGCATCAACAGAGGAGGAAATGGCTCTGCCACAGTTGTTCCCCTTTGGGCCTCCAAGCATCGGGCTAATCTCGCTGTTGTCACTGCTCTCCAGACTCGTTCAGGGACCTTTGCACGGTGCAGTGGAGTTGGTCCAGTACTAGCTTTCACGATCATGTGAGTTTTTGAACTCTGCTTCGCACAAGCCTAGATGTGTCCGCTTAGATCCTTGGGCAAATGCCCAGACCTTGCACGGGTCTGTATGGCCTTTTGGCTACAGATAGAGCAAAACCCTGGGCTGACGAGGAGGACCCCTCTGCTCTGCCCCATGGCTCAGCCTTGGTTTCTACAGACACCCGGATGAAGAGAGCAGAATTGCCTTGTATTGTGCAGCCCAGCTGCAAAAGCCTCATCCAGTTTCAAAGGCCACAGAAATTCCAGTCTCTCTTCCAACCCCTGTTTGTTTTGTTTGGGTCCCTCTCGCTAACTAATTAGCTGTTGTGTTTATTGGAAATGGGAGACGCATTCCTGATGAACATGGAAGTGCTGTGTTAAATGGAGCCCGTCGGAAAGGTTAGAATGGGAACATTTCTAGAACAAACAAGCCCCTCACTGCACCATAATCTTCAAGCTGAAACAAGCCAGCGGCTCCTGGTAGTGGTGGGTACTGCGACATGTGCAATTTGCATAAGATCTTCACTAAATAATCGTTAGGAGGCCAATGAATATAAAATAGGCTTGGCTCTTATCCGTGTTGATCTCAGAAGTGCACGCGGGAAAAAATTGTTAAGCATCTCCATGAGCAAAACTCTTTGTCTCCTTCAATTCAATTGCTACTTTCATTTGTCTTTAATAATATGGTATTTGCTCACTCTTAGACAGCCGTTTGCAAGACTGTTCAGATCCAAGGCTAATTTGCTCAGACATTTGGCTCTCCCAAAGGAATCACTGAAACTCTTGGTACATAGAATACTTCTCTTGAATGTTAAAGCATTTAAAGCTTCATTCTTTTGCGTCCATACCTTGCGCAAGTGCTTGCACCTAGTCAGAGGCGGTGTAAAAACAAGCTAATGCTTGTACTGGGGAAAGCTCTGCGCCTCGTTATGCAGGTGGAAATGGCACAAGAGTAGAGAAGAGAGCTCATTTTCTTGTTCCGGTCAGCTCCTAATTTAAGCCAGCCCAGCCCTTCGGTGCTATGTGTAAAAATGCGGCTGTTTCATCGTCTGGAGTTATTTTCAGTTCACTTTTGGTTATGGAGCAAAGGCAAGGGCTCTACACACAGGGCCTTTTTGGGGGAATGGAGAACCTGCACACATCAGGGGATGGTCCATAGCTGCAAATTAGACCTCTCTCTCTCTTTTTTTTTTTTTTGGCCAAGGGATATGAGTGCATTCCATGAGGCTGCTCTTGATTGCTACGTCTTTGTTTTGGTTTGTAGCTACCTAACAGCAGGGCTTTTCCTTGCTGACTTGCTGTGAATAATGAGAATGCCTCAAACCAGAAACCATCACTGTTTTTTTCTCATTCGAGCTCGAAGGTACAACAGACCGTGATGGAACTTTCCTTGGTCTGAGGCCCAGTTCCCACCTGGGAACTGATGGTTGCACTGGAAAATGCTCTGCCTGGATCTGAGGAGGTGGAGCATGGGCTCCTCCCCACAGCAGTTTATTACCTTCACAGTTAGAGGGAAGATACAAAGTCTTGTTCCCAGCTGGAATTTGTCTGCCTCTGCCCTTCAGCACCACTTCTTGTTATGCCTTGCTCTGATAGATTAAAGAGCCCTTTAGTACCTAGTATTCTTTTTTTTCAAAAGAAGGTACTTATGTGCCATAATCTCCTCTCAGTCTTCTTTCTGATAAGCTAAATATAACAAGCTTTGTAAGTCTCTTTTAAGCCATTTCTTCCAGACCTCATATAATTTCTGTGGCTGTTTTTGGCACCCACCTCAATTTTTCAACTTCCTTCTGAAAATGTGGGCATCAGAACAGCACTGTGTGTTCCAGCATTGGGCTCATCAGCTCAGATCCTGTTTAATCAGCAGGACCAGCTTCAGTGTCAGCGTCTTGGGCAAGGCAGAGATGGAGAGATCCCTGGCAGCAAGCTGCATTTCATCCAAAACCTTGGGATTTACAGCATTCTCCCAGGTACAGGAATCAGCCCCTGTCAGAGAACATCTGTTGTCACAAGCTGTCCCCCAAAGGTGTGAGAAGGCCCTGTCTTGAATTGTTTAGGACTCCTGATTGGACTGCCCTCGATTTTAGCTGATTTTATGTTTACTTTTGAATAGTGCAAATAATCCTGGAGAAGGCCTGATGGATACATGTCCTTAAAAACCAACAGCCAGGCCTAAGCTCACTCTCCTCCCCATGATTCTGCAAAAGACATAGCCTGAACAATCTGAGTCTCAGGAAGGTGGCCTGGGACACGTATCTCTAACCTTCTCTGTGGAGAATGCAAGGCTTAGGACTGAACAAGAAGCAATTTCCAGCAGTTCCCATGTTCTCCGCATACCTTCAAGGATGGTGTCACCACTCTTTCGTCATTCCTACGACCAAAGACCTGAACTCTTGCACCAGTTTGCATGACACGCAGCAGGTTGTGATGACGACTGCTTCGCTGTTGGCATCACTGCACTGCAGCAGAGAGTGCAAAGGTGCTGTCTCAAGTCATCTGCAGTGACAACCTACCCATTGCCTAGTGTTCAGAGCAGGCTTCTCATTGCAGACAGATGAAATCACAAGACCTTTTGTACTTCATGCTTGGACCCACTACATTTTTCCAGCTTCTTCTATACTCTGCCATTCACAGCAAGGAAAAAATCTCTCCACCAGGAGTTCTGATAAAATAAAGGTCATCGATAAAGGTTGTTCCTTCTCCATTTTCAGCTTAAGACCACCAAGCACAAAAGTAGGCTTTTCTCAGCACTACATATTTAATCATATATTTTTAAAAAGGAGACAACACATCCTGAAAGACCAACAGGAAAGTCCTCTCAACACCACGCTCATGCTCACAAGCGCAGACAAGACTGCATGGCTTTGCAATAGAAGCAGAGTGAATAAAAGGAGTGTGTTGTTACATGAACCAGGCTTTCCGATGCTTTCCTGGAACGGTAAACACTTTCACATGCAGTTACATAATCACCACCCCTTTTTTTAGTAAATTCATGCATCATCTTCCACTGCTCACCATCAGACACATGTTTTTCCACAAAAGCTGGTTTTTTTGGTTGTCTTATTCTTTCAGAGTAGAAATAGGCCTAAAATAACATGTTTCTGCATTATTTTCCTTCCTAGTTACGTGCATGTAAACCTGAAACTCCTCCCTCTTGATCTCTTTGCCATTATTTAGTGTTTCCAATGGAGTAACCAAACCAAGTAGAGACTCAGCCCCAGGCTTGTGTGAAACCAAAGCTGCTACTGAGACCCAGCAAGAGAGGTAACACTTCAATGAATGATAATCATGGAACAAATGTGTGAATACTCCAGATTCGGCCAGCTACTAGTGTTGTCACCAAAGGAAACACTGGAGAAATAGACCAGAAATGGAAAATCTGGAAAGGAATCCAGATTTCAGAGCGAGTTTGAGATCTAAAATTCTGAGTGAAGGCTCTGCCCACGGGTGTAATGAGAGATCGTTTTCTTCCCATTTTCTTCATCTTCATGAAATGGAGCAAACTGTCCCTGCAGCTTAATACTCACAGGTGCTCTTGGAACAATAGCAGCCTTGGTTGAAATACAATATATGCCAAGGAAGATATCGCTCATTGTTGCTAGACATTTTTATGGACCTCTTCAAAATATACCTTGAGTCCCTTACAAATATTAACATAGGAATCTTCATATTCCCTTCCTGTAAAAGGTTGTTATTACCCACACTTTTCAAGTAAGGAAGCTAAGGCCGAGAGGTGAACAGACAAGCCACAATCACATAGAAAGTGTGTGATCTTTGTGGTCTGGACACTCTTGACCACCAAAACCTTAATCTGGCTTCTTGCCTGAGGCGGATAAGAAGGCAGAAAGGTTTGAGTCGTGTCTCTAAAGGAGGCTTTCCACAGTGTCACAGAGGAGGAGCTTTACAGGCAGAACAAGGTGCCACTGCCAATGAAGGGGACCGTGGGACATGGACTCCCATGGGGAAATGTCAGGATGAGAGCTCTCCCCGTGCAGAAGCCTGTATACACCACGTCCCACGGCAATCGCCTTAGGATCTGTCGTATACTTCTGCACTTTTATTTTTATTAAGATTATTAAAAAGGCAGGTGCTTTTGTTCTCTCCTATCCAGCTGGATAAAATTCAGAAATAACCTAATAAACGCAGTCTATGATGGCTTTATTTCCCTTAAAATTGGCACCTAATTAGAGTTCAATACCTCAGACTCTGCTCCTGCTTCTTCCCTGAGATGCCTGCAGAAATGGAGAGCAAGAGCTTTGAGGAGTTACTGGCTCGAGTGCAAACGGGGCTGTATGATTTTCATTAGCATGAACGAGCGTCAAACGGTTGACGTCCAGCTTAGGAAAATGACTGTACCTCTAAGCATTCCTCCCAAACTGATGTACTGAAACAATGGGCTCTGTGGATCTTGGTTTTCTCGGCTCCACAGAAGGACTTAGCTGTCTCTGGGTTTTCCTTCTTTTGGTCTGTTCTAGTTACATTTGATAACATCCCTGTGTATGATTTGGAGCCTGCATTCCCAGTCACACCAGAAATCTAATTCTTGTTGTTTTTATAAGCTCCCAATTCCTGGAACTGTAAACCATATGCACAATCTCCCTTTGGTTTTCAAGCTGATTTTATGGGCCTCCCATCAGTACCAGGCATAGCCTTGAAAAGTGAGAAGCACTACACAGTCAACACAGCCCGGGAAAGAACCCCACATGGGCCAGCCAGCCAGGAAAATACCCCACATTTGTTTGTTTTAAAAGCCTCAGTGGAACTGTGGCTTTTTTTCCCTAGTTAATCCGGAAATGCTACGGGGCCCAATTTACAATTTTGGGGTGGTTCAAAGGACCTCTAAGAAGAAAGCAAGTAGAACTCTGTCTGTGAACAGGTTTCTAATGAAGCTGGGATGTTGGTAAAAGGTCACTTAAATTAAAAGCCTGGTGGATCAGAGGAGGAAGAAAAAAACATCATGAAAGTGGCCTCAGTAGGACTCATGGAGGAGGTTCAGCAGCACCCTTGTCCCTGCTCCCTGTGGTGGCAATACTCTCCTGCCCTGTCCCCTGCAGCTTCCCCACCAGTTGCTATCGTCCTGCTGCAGAAAAGAGCTTGTGTCCAAGGAAATAAGTGGGAGAGAAAAGGAGGGAAGTTAATTTTCCCCTGTGGCCCAACTTGGTCACTTTGCTGTCCATATGGTCCCACCACCTGGGCTCTCCACTTCATACCTTTGTGGTCTGCAGCAGTGAATCACTGGTTTAATTGAGATGAAATGACTTGATTTCATTGCTTAGCTTTAGCAAAAAATAAAAAGAATGAATTGCTGAAGACGCCTGGTTGCAGAGGTGCAAGTTCTAAGCCCATTTCATGGTGGGTAACGGCAGCAGAAATTCCCCCTTACACTGCTGCCCATGCAGCAGCTAGCGTCCTCCCTTATCTTGGTCCCAGGGCGAGGGGTGATTCACAGTCTCCATTTCAGCTCCATCACAGCTAGGTCTCTAGAGAAAACCTGCTGAGCTCTGCAGGTCTGGCATGGTTTGCGTTCACAGTTCATCTCCGCCGCCGGTTGCTTACGTTAGTTTTAACTGGCAGCTGTAGCTCGTGCTGGAGTCCAGAGAAATGAGGCCATTTCGCCATTCAAAGCAGTGTGGTAAATGTGGGGATGGTTTTGTTTCCTCTGTAGCCAGCAAGCAAGAGGCAATAAATAACATCTCCTTCCAGGGAAAAGGCAGACGTTATTTGTAACTGGGGAATCCAGGCTCAGTGGTGAGTAGAAGTGCAGAATTATGAGAGCCTGGAGAAGTGAATAATAATGTATATATCTTATATATCCTTGCTTAATGGCAACCATGAGAGGCACAACTTGCATCCATACATCTTTCAAGAATGCATCCTAAGATGGAGAATATTTAGTGCCAGACCAAGGCAACAGCAGTCAAGAATTTGATGTTTTTTCAATCTGTCTTAATAAGAAAAATAAAGTCCATGTAGATATCCTGAAAGTGATAAACGCCAAGTAAGGAAATGCCTGAAGAGTCTGAGCACAGACAAAGCAGCCAGAATGGAAATAGTAAGTTTGCCTTTGCGGTGAGTGGCAGGGGATGGCTTATCACAGCATTTTAATCATTCATATTGACGTAGCACCACAGAAACAAAGATCAGGACTCAGAGTACCAGGCTCTATATATAGAGCGAGATGTTCCCTGCACTGAAAATGTGCAGTCTGAGGTGTCTGGTGAGAGGTGGGCGATGGACACAGGTGGACACAGGGGCTTTGCGAGGAGGACACAGCTCCTGGCACTGCTGCCGGGTCGGGCTTTGCTGCCAAGCCATGGACAAGGCTGGAGGTGGCATCATGGCCAGAAGGAAGCTACAGAGGATAAAAGGGGGGTTGTATGGGATGATCTCCTGACTCTGAGGCACAAGGAAGGGAGTAGAAAGGTATCTGTAAGGGTATCAAATATGTGACTGATGAAGGCAGGAATCATAAATGCAATCAGGCTGGGAGGACAGTTAGGGATAGATAGGGATGGAGAAAAGGCAGGGAGGCCAAGGGAGCAAGGAGTCAATCCGAGATGGCTGTATTCTCATCTCAGCTGCACCAGGGATGATGGGTCTGAAACGGAGTCTGCCCTGCGGTGGAGTGGCTGCAGCACAAAGCAAAGTCCTAAATGCCAGAGCATGAACTAGACTGAAGTGGAGACTAATGCATCTGTTGCAATAATATAACTGCACCGAACCCTCTCCTTCTAGCTCTTCTCCTCGCAGATCCCAGTGAAGGCCCCATTTAGGCTGGCGGTGAGGGATCACTACCTTCCCAGCTCTGGGGGTGTCTGGCTATGGCCTTCTACAGCCCCCTCCTTCCAAATGCAGGAAAATCTGGGCAGTTTAGGATAGGCTGAGAAAACATGGAGGAAATTTAAGAAAAACAGTGAGGGAACAGGTAGAGAGGGACCAAGCTGCGTCAGAGAAAGTGCTTGTAGGAAAGAGGCAGCAGTGAAGCCATTTAGGAGCTCACAATCCTAAGGAAAGGGGACCAGAAAAGGATAGGAAATGTGGCTTGCACGATGATACTCCAAAGCACAGAGGTCTGAGGAAAGAGTTGGTATCTTCTGCAACACCAGCAAGTGTCACGTAGTGTGGATGTCCCCTTGGACGGAAGGAGAGCTAACTGTCTCCTCAAAGCTCCGTTCCTCCCTCTTTGCTTCCTTCATCAGCTGATGATTTACATGAAGGCTGGAAATAAGCTTCATGCACAGATGTGCCCACTCTCCATCTCCCGTGCTGAATGACACAAGCAGGATTTCTCGCATCCTGCTGACCCCAAAATTCCTCCCCAGGGAGTCTCTCTTGGGCTACTGTTCCCTGGAAGATGTCCATGATCAGCTTCTGTAGCTGTAAATTGATCTGCCAGGGATTTGCTCGTGACACAGAGGAGGCAAAATGTCCTCGGGGTGTTAGAGCCCCGCAGGGTGTGTGGATGCCGACCTGCTTCAGGAACAGGTTATATCCTCCCTTCATGTTATTTGCACTCTCTGGGAGAAGGAGAGGGCACAGCCCTGCTGGGATATCACTAGGATCATCTTCTGGTTCTGCCACCAGCTGTTCTCCATGTCCCCAGGCCTCCCTCATTTCCAGCTGTCAACTTGTTATATGTCCTTGGTCTAATCACTTACATTTTCTGTCTCATTTTCCCTATATATAATGAGGGATAAGGATACTGCCAAGGTCTCTGCAAACACAGCGTTTATACTATATAAATATATTTATAGGCATGTATGTATAATGTGCTGTATGGTACAGTGCAAGCAGAAGTCCTTCTGTCCATAAACAGTCAGCAATTGCTTAAAGGAGGCAAAAACATTAAGAAATAAGTATGAAAGAGAGAGAAATCTAATACAATTTGTTAAGACAAGTATTTGACTTCCAGAAGTTGGCAGAGACTGTTTAATCATAAACTGAACATGTCCTGTGTCCCACACTGATCAAAAATCTGAAAAAAAGTTCTAATCAAACACCCAAAAGCTCTTTTTTTTCTTGCTGTAACAATGGAAGTAAATTAAAAATGGAAAGAGAGAGAGTCAGCTAACTCAGTGGGACCTTTGCCACTAGCTTAAAGACAGTTCTGCCTCGTAGAACATTTGAGGATGTGTTTAAGTCTCAGCTGAAGGTTTTGGAGTATCAGCTACCAGGTGGCTCTGGGACACTGGGGTTGATTCGACCCCATATTCAAGGGTTGCACTCCTAGGGATGGACTTAAGCACATGTTTAATATTAAGCATGTGACAATCTTCTTGCTAATTCAGGGCTTTTCTGAGAAGGTGATGGTGTTATTGTTTCCCCTTGGAGCCTGTCCCTGTGTATGTGAGGAGACACAGTATAACAGTCTGGAAGAGCAGATCATTTTGCAATACTCTCCCAGACAGTAAATTCAAGTCAAATTTATTTGTTTTGAATATTTTGGCACATGTGAATGTAAAATTCTTCCCTGTTTCTGTTTTCCTCTGCTTTCCATTTAGAACCACATGAATACCAAATTGCTCTCCAGTCTTTGGGCAAAATAAGTCTATAAGTAAGTCGGCAAAGATATTTGCAATAGTACAGGAAATATCCAGACCCAGAATTTTCTAATACACCTGGGTCTGCTGCTTCTAGAGCTGCCAATCATCAGAATTCAGTTATCCCAATGTTTCCCAGGTATCTGGATGCACTAACCCCAGTAAACAAGCTAATGACAGAGGATCTTGTGTCCACAGTGCTATCAGAATACCTCCTCTAGGCACATCAGTATCTCCTCCCTGTCAGCGAGGAGCTCCACCTGCCAAGGAGGAGACAAACAGGATTAATAACTTGAACACAACCTCATGAGCAAAGGCGCAGCTGCATGGCCATGCCAGAGAAGACCACCAGGATCTTTCAGCAGGACAAACGATCAATACGGAACATGGTAAGAGTCTTCAAAGTTCCCCAGGAGGATGTTGCTGATGCAGAAGGATGTTCTAGGTCATCCTCTTGTCGTGGGATGATTTCAAGCTACCTTATCAGTTGGAGGAGGAGTGCTTAATTCTCAGGTGAAGGCACTAGAATATTGCGTACTCTGGGTAGCTGTGGGGCACTCCAACGTGCACTGAGGGAGCCCGTAACTAGTGAATAAGAACGGATCTCCCATGTTTTCTACCTGCCCAGCCTGATGCTGCTTCACCCACAGCTGCTGCTGCTGCTGCCGCCTCTCGGCCCACAGCTTCCCTGACAAACCTTCACCACTGTCTGTTCCTTATGGGTACTTGAAGTCTGAAATGACCTGACTGAGAGGGAATGTCATAGCTAACATTGCCCGTATGCTGCCGAAATGTTAATGCTTCTATTAACACACTTTATTGACTTGCTTTTAGCACCACAGGTGGCTTTTCAAAAGCTTGGGTTTGATTTAAATGACATCCAGTGCTTATTGCCTTAATTATGGAAATACTCAGACCAAGCGAGTGGGGTTCAGGAGGACGACTCATAACATGCAGGAGGGAGGCACAGTTGCACGGCTTTCTTTTCTGAGTAGGCATGTGGAGGTCAGGAACATGATGGGGAGTGCTGCTGCAATGCAAGGCCTGGTTCAACTTTCCCCAAAGTTTTATCATGGGCATGCAGAAAATCCACAAGACATGAGTTTTCAGTGGTGTTAAATAATGTCTGTGCTGGAGCCTGAGTGAGAAACACAGCATGGGACTCTCAAACGTCAGCCTCGAGCTCAGAGTCAAAGGCTGTGGCCTGGTTCTGGCCCTGCTATTAGATGAAACCTGGATCCCATCGGGTTGGAAAGCAGCCGTCATGTAAGGCTGTGGCTGCAGCCAGCACGCTCCTCTGGACGCAAATAGGAGCCTCCTCTGAATCCGTCTGCAGTGAGATAATCGGTCCCAAAGCTTCCATTTCCCGGCTCCCGGCTGAAAGCTGCAGCCAGGAGGAAACAAGTTCTCCACTGTGTCAACCCTCCCTCTTGTTAGCTCTCATCTAAACATAGCACTTAATACTGTAGCGAAGCCAGTTCAGAGAAGAGGAGCAAAGAGGACAGGAATTTTTTCTCCTCTCTCCCTCCCACCCTCTTTCTTCCAAAGGACAAGAGAAAAAGAGTGCTTTTTCAGTCTACAACATAAAACCTGCTTCAATCAAGGAGGATGGACTAGATCTTCCTTGTCTTTTCACAGGCACTGCTTTTATGCAAGGTTCCTCTGCTCGCTGGGGTTTGGAGTTGGAATATGCCCTTGGTGTAGCGTGAAACTCCAAAACCTGCACTGGCCAAGGAAGGACACGGGGTCTCGGCACTCACACATGCGCCTGGGCTCCATCTTAGCAGCCTCCACTGCTGCCGCAAGTATAGAAGACGTGATATCCCTACTGACCATCATCTCCAACCCCAACATGGCTTTGCAAAAAGATGGGATTTTCATATCCCTTGTTTTCCATCACACAGCCATTGACGATCACCCTTTCTGTGCTTGTTTGGTGTCTGTATCTCCCACCTCCAGCTCGAGAGGCTGCTCACAGCCTGCCCCTTGCTTCCCCCAGCCCCTTCACCTCCATCCTCCCTCCCCTCCTCCGTCCTTTGCCTGAAAGCCTTTCTGCCTTGTTTTTATCTGCATACCATTCATGGCACTAAGCCCCTGTGCTGTCATGCAAAACTATGAGGAATGAACCAAGGGATAAAGCAGACGGAGCCAAAGCATGGAGGCTGCAGACCTCCCCCTCCATCCCCTTATTTTTCAGCACCATAAATTACATCAGGAATGGGTCAAGTAGGTCATTAAAAAGTGAAAACAATGGGAAAATGTTCAAAAAGCAGCCCCCATTCCTTCCCCTCTCACTGGAAGGGACCTAAATCACAGTTGCATTACCTGTGCACCAAGATAATGTTATTTACACCGGATATTTTTGACATCATCCCTCCTATGGCTGTAAATTCTTATTGCTTGGCTGAGGCGACACTCGGACAGCAAACTCTGTTATCGGAATTGAGTCTCGGCGGTGTGGGGATGTGGGATAGGTGGCTGCTCACTGAGAGGGGCGGCAGGGGCCGCTTGCATCGTGCTGGCTCTCATTAAAAAGTACATGTGCAATGCTGAGAATGTAAATAGAGCAGCTGTCAAGGTGAGGGGCTGTTTGACTCCGTAAAGTACCATCTTCTGAGCGTAAACAAGGGAGTGAAAGGTGATGAGCAGGTGCAGGGCTAACACTAGCACTGTGGACAGGAAAAGACCTGAAAAGGACCACAAAAGACAGGGCCACAGGTAAGGCCTGGTACTTTCCAGTAAGTTAGGGCTTATAAATCATTTTGACAAAATAATTAAAGCATATATGCACTATGATTTATAATACTGCTTCTGCCAATAATATACTAGATCAGTGCCTCTGGGCATGCTTGTGCATAAAAACAAAGGGAAAAAAAGCCCTAAGTACTGCTGAAAAGATGTAATCTTTCCCATGTAAGACTAAGCCCTGAACCAATATGACTCCAGATCAATAGCACTACCCTGAATTGACACTACTATGGTTTAAGGGACTTTGTTACATTGAGATCTGCTGAAATCAGAGTCCCAGTCACATGAGCCAAGGAAGGGGATTTGCTTTTCTGAGTGCATCCTCCTTCTACTTGAATGGGTATCTTGGAGCAGATGGAATAAAAACTGAAGGCACAAATAGCCACGTCTTTAAAAATGTATGTTATTAAACTAGTGGGAAATCCCATTACAGGGACAATTACACAAATGCACGTATGGATTGTGAGTTTATCCTGACCTGCAGCTTTCAGTGGCTGGTAAACATTATTATTAATGTTCATAGGACCAAACCTCATGCTGTGGTGGCCAGCTGAAAGTGTCAGAAAGCTGTTTACTGCTCAGCATTGCTTAATACAGTTATAAAAGGGGAAAATAAGGTAACTTTGCACTAGACATTTTTTTTTTTTTTTTTTTTTTTTGGAAGAGCATTGGCCTTGCAGGGTTAGGAAGTTTGAGGCCAGGAGAGGACCAGGAGAGAAAGAAGAGAATGGTCCATTGTTATGTGCAGTATTTTGACACATGGGTCTTCATAAGATTTGATTTTTCTGCCCAGGTTTTGTGACCTCTCTGAGGGCTAGTCAAACTTGGATTTTCATGGGAGAGTCTTGCACTGGAGAGGAAGGAGATATGTGGAATTCGGGCATATTGCCAGGTCTTACCCATGCACTTGTCTGCAGCAGAGGCAGCCACTAGCAATATGCAAGTCTGCAGGATTGTCAACTCTCTTAGAAAGAGTCAGTTCTCTGGAGAAAATCCAGACAGACCAGCACTTGATCCCAGTTACTGAGGTTCCAGCAGAGAGCAAATTCAGCAGCTGCCCCTGAGATACCCTCTTGTGAACAGCCAGGTCATTCCCATGGGAGCCAAGAACTGGTTTGGTAGCTTGGGCGCTTGGCCTCACAGTGTACTAATACAATTTTCATTTGTTCAAGTTAAAGAAGTCACTTGCACCTGTGCAATATGGAGGATTTTCTAAGAGAAAAATATACGATTTGTCAGTAGCTTCACCTGCGCTTCCTTGGAGGAGGTTAGACACATATACTGTGAGATCCTGGTCACCCAAAGAGGCAGAGCAAGGACGGTAGGGATGCACTGCTGGTCCCATCTCAGCCATGCCCCTGTTCTCTTTCCCAAGGAAGGCAAAAGGGAGCAGGAGTGGAAGGAGAAGAGGCTCAGCCTTCTATGACCTTCACAGTGTGGCCAAGTGATGACCCCGCTTGGAAATGCAAGCAAGGCTGATCAGCAATATCAGGAGTAAACGGTTCACTAGGTAAGGAACTATTTAGGGAGGAAGATGACAGGATCTGGCTTTAAATTACCAGACTGAGCCAAACAATGGCAGAAGGACTAGGCTGGAGATTGCATTTTTTTTTCCTTTCACCCAGGTTTGATCAGTTCTGCAACATACACATTCATTTCCTTCTCCCCCTCCAAATCATCTGCCAGTGGGTGACATTTCAGTGGAATGGCATCCTAGTGGTATATAAATGAAGATTTTGTGCATTCTTGGAAGTGGTTGTCATCTTTTCAGATTCTTGGAATTCAAGTCTAAGATGCAAAATATTTTTTTCCTTTAAACCTGCAAAACTTTTTTTTTTTCCTAACAGATGCTCTATGCAAATGTTGAAATAAGTGTATTAATATCAAGCTGAGCCATCTGGTTAAATAATTTCTCAGTCAAAAAAACATGCAGCAAGAGTAACATGGAAAAATAAAGGTGGGTAGCAGGTTTCAGTAGGGTAATGTCATTCAGAGCACATGGACTCTGAATGAGGTAGTTGCATGGAGCATGTTCAGCCGGTGATACTCCAGGCATGGGCCAAACTGCTGCACCTTGCAATACTATCACTGTGAGATCATTCTCTATTGCATTAATTTTAATTCCTGCGAGACTAAAATGCTGCTCAGTTTTCCAGTATGTTACAGGCCTGATCTAGCATCCAGGGAAGAGAAACACAGTGAACACAGCTTGCCATGCCAGCCTCCTGTTAGAGCTGATAGAGATATAGGCACTTTTGGGATGTGAATCATCTGCCTTATTTTAGCCATCTCGTTTGGGATGAGCTGAATCACGTCCTGGACTCCATCCGTTCTGAAGGCGGCGGGGGCTGTTAGCTCAGGGGTAGATGCAGAGAGTATGCTCAACCCCCCAGTTCGTTGTCTCCCTGGTGTCCCCAGAGGCTTTGGACTCAAGCTGTTGCTTCTTCAGACCCAGGGGAAATCCTGCAAGGGTTGAGGAAGAATTAGTGCTGATCCACAGGCAACATATGGGAAAGCTGCAGGGTAAGCGAAGGGCCTCCCAAATATTCCATCCTTCCTGGTATATGAGAGCGAAGGGAGCAGGAACAGAAGGAGAAGGAGCCCAGTCTTCTATGACCTTCACAGCATGGCCAAGCGATGACCACACTGGAATGTGTAAGTAATAACCCATTCACTGCCTGAGCCCCAGCCAGCTCCCCACCAAAGCGTGTGAGCCCGGCCAACCTGCCTGACAGGAGGGTGCTACGGCACTGCCCACGCAATCCGTGCAAAACAAACCTCCAGCAATGCAAGGCTCATTAAAAATAACGAGCAGCCCTTTCACAACCCAGGAAGCGGTGCCTGAATGTAAGGAGAGGAGCGGGGAGCAGCTGCGTGGAGTCAGCAAGCGGAGCAGCACGGCGCTGATGGTCCCGCGCGAATGCCTTGCGGGCTGCCGCCCACGGAGGACCCGGCTCCCGGGCCCCTTCAGGGTGTCCCCTTCCCTCTCAATAAGGCAGGGGTAGCCTTAAGTGTATTGATATATGTCAGTGGAAGGAGCGCTAGGAGAGCTGACGGTGTTGCTGATGGTGTTTTCCGACGCCGTTGCATTCTCTGATGGCATTGCATTCTCCAGCCGCTGCTTTCTAGATTTCCATGTGCCTCCCCCACATCCTGGGTTTAACAGCAGGCCCAAGCACTTCTCTGACCTCTTCCTATGGCACTGACATGCAGGCAAGGAGAAATATATCAGCCGAGGGAAGACAGGGAGTTGAGTTGGCTTCCATAAATCCTCTCCCTTTAGACAAAGATGGAAACAACAAACAAGCAGATCTTCCCCTTCTTCAAAATTTCTCTCCTAGAGGAGCTTTTCAAGGCTGAATGGTGACCCTACTCACTCAGTAGTACGTGAGCTGGAAGGTCTCATCCTGCTCAAAACATGGATCCTTAGGAAGGGATATCAGGATAGAGCATTAACTCCTCCACAGCAGCACAGAGAGATCAGTCCCCTTGCTACTGCTACAGACACACAGTAGATTACAAATCCCATAGGAAAAATCCCACACATAGTTCAAGCTTCCTTGCCAGCCCACCCTGGGATCTCTGGGAGAGACACAGTCATGCTGTGCCTCTCGCTTGCGGCTTGTTGTATAAGCCCAATCTGGACCTAATCAACTTCTTCTAGTTCTTGTTTGGGGTTTCATGACTGCCAAAAAAACCCTCATTCATGGGGTGCGTTAGAGGAGTTCAGCAGTGTGAGCTCAGCACGGCAAGAGTCTGCTTAAAGCCTCTGCATGGAGGTAGCAAAGGAAAAAGCATCTCCAGCATCCCCAGAAAATGCTAAGGAGTGAGCCTCAAAATACAAAGAAAGAGCTGAAAGGAAGTCTAAGGTTCATTAATAAGAAAGGCATGCTAATTTCATTGAGTAAATTAATCAGCCTCCTCTTAATTGAATGTCATTCTTGTTTCAGGACAACGCTGCTGTCAGCTGCAGTCACTCCAGGTCTGATGTTAACCCCTTTGTATAGTTCTACCTCCAATCCCGTGCTCTTGGCTTAGTGCATAGGTGACTGAGATACAGTTCCCAATGCAAAGCAAACGTCAGTTGCTACGTCAACTCCAGACATTTCACTGATGGGCCTTAGTCAAGAGGAGAATTTTTCCAAATATTTCAGGAGAGATTAGACAAGGCGTTCAGGAGACTAATGAAGCACTGAGGAATTCCTTTGGGCTTGACTTCTGAGCTGTTAATTGGGACAAAACTCACACTATGACTCATGCCATGGGTGATCAGAGGAGCCCAGGCCCAGGCCCCGCTCTTGTTTGTACAGGTTAACAGTTCAGACATAACTTAGGTGTTCTTAGAGTATAGACTAAAACCCATAAAATGGAGTATAAAAAAGACTTTAACTCTCCTGCATATTGTCACTTGAAGGCACTGTAGGATCCTCAGCTCAGGAGCCACAGCAAGTGTCTGCCCCTGCATTGATAAGATGGAGAGCATTTCCACCTCCACACTTCCCAGTGCTGACGGGCAGAGCAGAGACCTCATCAAGGCTAGAAGTGGCTTTAAATATGTTCAGTCTAGCTTCTAAGTAACCACCACACAATAGTTTCTCTCTGATGGGTCAGATCTTTTAGCAAGGTGCCTCACCTTGATTAAAACAATGGATCAGATGTCCTCATAAATGGACAGTGAAGTTAAATCTGAAGATGCTGATGACACATTTTGGGGAAGATGTATCTGAAACTGCACATTAAGGAAGATAAATATAGTATTTCAAAATCTACAAGGATGGGAATCTGGCTCTTTTCATGAACTGTCATCAATCCACATGATAAGTTCTCTCTTTGGAAAGCTAAAACACCTACTCTATTGTTTGGACCACTCTGTCCATGACACCAACCTCAGATAAGCTGTTCTAATGGTGGCAGGTATGAGTAAGTGACCTTTATTTCTTGGGGAAACAGCGTAAGTGTGATCTTGCATTGTGTTCAGAGCAATATGTCAGGAGAAATGAGGCTTGTAGCTGAGGAATTCAGCTGACAGTGCAACCGCCGTGCCATTTCACCCTGTGCTGTTGGGGGAAGTAGATGATCGCAGTTATTGATTCTCTGTCCAGTGTGCTGTAGAGGTTCTGCATGCAGCAGGAAGCCAAGGGACCTGCCACAACTACTCTAGAGACTTTTTTTCTGAACAGCCACATTGTGCTATGTCCAATGTGCTTCTGAGGTCTGTAGGTCCCATCAGAGTGGCTGTCACTAAACCCAGACCCTAGAGTAGAAGGCCATGCAAGATCTATCCTTAAGTGAATCCAATCAAAATGTCAGCAAAGGTCCCTATGGACTGGAGCAACAAAACAGCACATGAGCCTTGAGGATAGTATCACCCCATGAGGGACCATATGGACTGGATGTTCAGAGGGCACTAAAGGAGGCAGAGCGTCCTCCCAACTAACCTTCAGGAGAGCTGATATGCTGAGACAGGACTTGGACAGCGTAGTGGGGCCCAGAAGCCAAGTCACCCAAGCCACTTCTGCTCTGTGTCTCAGGAAATCATCCATTCATTACCAAAGAAATAAAACCAAAAGCACGATATTACTCACATCTGGGGTGAGAATCACTCAACTGAGGTCCTAATCTCAGGAGAGAGGTACCTGTTTCTCTGTCCCAAAGAGAAAAAGCATGGAGGGATGGCAGCCCTTATAGGTGCCTCAATAAAATGCAAGCAGCTAAGCAGAGTGATTGCAAGTCCTGAGATGCCACCCTGAAACACATGCAGGCGTTTCTGCATTTTCTCTGCCCTGCTGAAAGCTCCAGCCTGCTGTCCCTGCACTTCGCTACAGAGCACAGCGAAAACCTCCAGCACAAGACTGGATGATAAGAAACACAAGAGAACACAGAGGCCAGGGAGCAGCAGGGAGCAGCTTGTGTTTGCTGCAAGCCAAGCATGAGGAATGGAGGGAAAAAAAAGCTAAAAAAGGCAAAAAAAAAAAAAAAGCTAATAAAATCTATCCTACTCTAGGATTACTTTTTATTGAGATTAAAAAAAAAAAAGAAAAAGAAAACTAGATGCCTCCCTCAAAACTGATGGAAGAATCCCCCACTGTTTTCAGAGGAGATGAGCATTAATCCCTCTTCCTCTGGGCTTATCTCAGTTATCTCAGTGCAGGTGATTTCAGATGGTTTTTTTCAAAGCCACCCCTGTGATTTCTCCTGCAGTCCCAAATCCTTTTCTCAACCCAGCCTTTTCCTCCTTTATCCCAGCATGGACAAGAGTGATTCCTCATGGGATAACAGCACGAACCAGGAGGCTCAGCATCAGTCTGCAAGAGCACTGTGGGAATTCCCTTTTGTGCCATGACAGTGGCAGAGGTGACGAGCAGCTAGACCGAGTCCCTCCTCAGATGAGATATCACCAGCTGCAAGTCCTCGCTGTGACAGTGCTGCCTGTCACAGGGCTCTGGTGCCGCTCAACCGGTCACCAGAGCCTTTGTCGCATCCCAATTTTGAGTCATTTTGACTCCTTTCTTACAGAAGGAACAAAAGGGCTGTCGGGCTGGAAGGAATAAAGCATGCCTGGCAGTGGCACGACTAAATAACTCCTCTAATATTAACAACAGGGGATGGATTTTTAGTTGTTATGTTGCTTTTCCTTGTCCCCATCACCCTTTCGCCAGTGTGGCTCCAGGGCTGTTTGTTTAATTTTGTTTTGTTTAAAAAAATAAATAAGGCAAAATAATAATGTTTTAAAAAAAAAAAAAAAAAAGCTCAGTTTGTGTGATCCGTGCTTTCAAAAATAGCAAAGGGAGTCTTGAACAGAAGCCGCATTATGTTTGGAGCAGTTTCCGTTTGCTAGGCATGATGTGACGCCCCTTTCCAAGTCCCGGGGTGTTTTAGAAAGCATTGCATCCTTTCTGCAAACAGTCAGGAGAGCTGGTGCCAGGAACCCGGCAGCTCTGCGAGGGCCTGAAAAACTTGCAGGTTGCAGGGCATGGCATGATACATCAGTCCATTTGCTCTTGAAGGCTCAGGCTTTTGGGGGTATTGGGGCTATTTTCATTGCTTGTTTTGCACAAGGGCAGGATTATGGTAAGATACCAGGAGAGGAGAGCCAGAAGAATGAAAACTTCACATGTGGTACCAAGCCACAAGAGCTCAGCCATCAGTTTGCACAGGCAGTTTTCTGGAGAGAGGAGATTTTTGCAATTCAGCTCTCAATCAGCCTGCAAGTGAGGAGGGTTCTCCTACTGCCTCAGTTTTAGCATCTTAGGGTAGCAGAGGATAAAATCTTTTGACTGAGACTTCCGAAGCCAGCAAATAGCTGCTTTGGGTATTTTAGTAAAGGATAGGAAAAAAAATAAGGCGTCTTTAATTTAAATCCTTCACAAGGAGCTTTGAAATGGAAATCAGGTAAGACATTCCTGACAAAGTCAAAGTGGACGTCAGGACACCTAGATCTAACTACAGGCACTTGAGCCAGGCACTTTTTGAAGGGTCATTTGTGTGTCTTTTGAACATCTCGAAGGTAGATCTGCAAAGGGAGCCAGAACAATGAGCTTCAGCATCGTGCTCTTCCGGGGATCCCTCTTTCTGGGATCCTTTCCAGATCAAGAAGCCAATGGAGGTGATGGCAGGAGGTCTATGGAGCCCTAGGGAGCTGTCAAGGCCTGGGGTGAGGAGAAACCCAGGCAGCAACTGTGGAGTTTGTGCCCATCACCACGTGGGAAGCCAGGCAGGTTTGTGGCACCAGGGACAACATGAAGGGTATGTCTGGTGCACTGTGGGTTACAGCTGGATGCTTATTTTGCCTTTGCAGAGCCATATGACAGCAGAAGGAAGGGGCAAACGTGTCTGCTTCGGCCACCTCTCACGTTGTCCCTCACGGTGAGGTGGGCACAGCACCTCCACAGAGCCCGCTACAAGGAAACTGAGCAGCAAAACATCTCCGCAGAGCTCTGGCCACGGGAGCAAATGAAGGATCAGGCTGTTCCCTAGCATTTGAGTGCATAAATATTAAATAAGCTGCAATGAGGAGGAGAAGGCTGTGCCGCTGGCACCCCGGGGCGGGGAGCAAAAATCAGGCCTTCGGCTGCCTACATCCTACAATATCCCATAGCACAGTAGCACCAGCCGCTCCTCTGGGGGTACCGCTTTCATACAGCAGCTCTTCGACACAGGCTGCTCCAAGGTTTCCTTGTGGCTTTAGATCTTTCCAGACCAAGACTCTGAGCAAACCCCATGTAGCTGATTAAGCTGCGCTCCAATACCTCGTAGCCTTCAGTAAAGTTTCTCGTGTTAATCAGCAGTGCCCAAAGCGGGTGCAAGCAACTCCATGGTGTTTTGTTCTCCCCGACGAGCAAGAGACGACAGCAGCTGACAGGAGATCTCCACCATGTACCAGGGAGCCAGGAAGAGCGCTCCGTTTCACTTTTGTGGTTTCAGGACCTTACACATGAACCTTAAAGAAGCGTTATGGTGTGTGCAGCCTGTCGCATAAGGAATGAGCATCCCTCTTCCCTGGGTTGTGTTTCTGCCTGTTTTCTCTGTGGCATTAGTATGTTGCGGCGTTGCCCGAGGGTTGAGCAGCTTGTAGCATCTCTTGGGACCTGACTATGCATTAATTCACCCTAAACCAATTTTTGTCTAATCCTGCAAGGCCCAGTTTATTTGACAACGTTTGAAGTGCTTCAACAGCACAAGGATTACAAGGAGCACTGATTACAACTGCACCAGTCCTGGAGGCAGTCAGTCCCCGGCTGGCAGGAACCCAGCAGCTCCTTGGCACGGTTTTGCTGAGAGTGCAGCCGGTGGAGGGGACCAAGGGGGAAGCATTTGTGCCCAGACACAGTCCTAGGATGGAGGTGCCCCAAACACCAAGGCACTCAGGAGCCAGCAGCTCCAGCATGAGTCCCAGCTGCTGCAAACTCACGTGCAGAGATGTCCTGAGATGGCTAAAGGGTGTCAGATGCCTTTTGCAGAGCTAATGTGGCCCACACACCCTGCTTTTGGCCAGAAGATGGTCCAACATAAAGGCTCCATCCCCTACCATGTAGACAATGTTTCATTGGACCAAGTGTTCTGCTGGGCTTTTGCACGGTAAAAAACCCCCTAACACCAGCTAGGTACCACTCACTAATATCCAGCAGCACCGGCAGCGCACAGGGGCCCTGGACACCAGCTCCATCTGACACAGCGGTGCCAGGGCTCCTGTCACCACTCCTGAGGGATTTGGCTCTGCGAGCTACAGTTTCCTACTCTCATTGCTCCACCCCAACAAATCTCTTCTCCTTGGATTAAACAAGCCCTGCAGTGCTTCCAGGGCGACTAATTCCGTCACGACAGCAGTATCCTCCGCCCCCCGCGCAGCACAGGGAGGTGTCAAGTGCCATTAATGCACAGATATAAGTTGCTAATGCACAATCAGAGAAAAATGAACCAAATAAGACAATCTCCTCCACAGGAATAATGGGGATCAATGGTAGAAATATAGTAATAAATAGTGGGTCAGACTTTGATAAAAGGCAAGACTATGTGATGCCTTTGGAAAAAGCATTTTAAAACTGCTGTCATGTAAAGAATATACTGACAGGCCAAAAAGCAGCCAGGTTTATCTATCTAATACATGCTGTGAAAGCAAGATGGGGTCTTTTCTTGACTCCTCTGAGGCTCCTTGACCCTTTAGGCTCACAGATTGTCTTCATGTCTTCACTCCAGGTCCAGACCCATGGCAAATGGAGCAGTAGGGCTCATCTCATGCCATTGGGGAATTAACTGGGCACAGGTATCAGCCCTACCCATGGGCTGATGCGTGTGAGACCCTGAACAAAACACCTCGATTCCTGATGAGAGTTGAGCAACATGCTTTGCTGCTCCGAACACTCCATTTCGGGAAGGCAGGAGTGGTGCCATGGAGCTATGTGGAAAGGCTGCTAGGACCAGATTCCTGCTTGCAGCAGGGTTGTCAGACAAGGAAGATGCTCCACATGTTACACATTACTGCACACTCCGCACTGTACTCCACACATTACTGGTGTGCTGTCACTTCAAGGAGGGAGAAATCTCAGCCACAAGACTTCTACTGAAGTTCTCCTCCCTGTGCTTGAAATGGTAAGCCTTGGAAATGTGACAGCAGAAGGCCTTAATTTGTAGTGGTAAAGTGATGAAAACTGACACACCTAATGATTGGTAAAATCATGTGAAATATCTCTCTAATTTCTTGGCAGTTGCCAGTGATAACAACCTTTGTTGGCTCTGGTTTCTGATCTGACTCTCCTGAACTGAGGGCCACATAATGCTGCATCCCCTGTCCTGCATCCTCCTACCCACAGTGCTGGATGCAGCCATGCAACGGCATTTCTATCCACCCCAGCAGTTTTTCTTTGCTCATCTGCTAAATTTCCCTAACTTGGAAGTTTTAACCCAGCCACGGAGCGCATGAATGCTCTAGGCAGCTCTGTCTATTATTAATAAACTTTTATACATGTGCAAAAATCCCTGCAGCTCCCTGCAAAATGAACTTCCAGATGCAGATTTATATTGCTTCTCCTGGCTTTCCTCCCTTCAACAAGTGTAAAGGGAATGGGTTTTTAGCAGCACATCAAGGCTGATGGGAGGAGAGGGACCAGATCAACCTTTGAGATCCTTCTTTGTTTGTGACTAAAGGTGTTTTTTTATGGGAGGGATGAATCCAAAGCAGTTAATTTGAAGTGTGGCACAAATTATTTCCTGCCCACTGTGGCTATTGCCTTACAGACTGAAGAACAATGTTTGCTCAAGTCCTGCTGTTTTGGGAGATGGACAAGGGTTAGGACATCAGCTAAATAAACCCAAAGCTAGCGGTTAATAGGAGTTTTCAGCCTGTGTCACATGCCTGATGTAGAACTTTGCAGTGTTTTGTAAGTATAATTATCTCCATTTTGTGGAGAAGAGAAAGCAAAGGGCAGTCCTCTCATGAAACTGGAACAGAGCTAGCAAAATGCACTGGAAAACAGGAGGACAAGAAGGTGACAGAGGAATCTTTTTTTTTTTTTTTCCTGGGGAAACAACAGTCTTTCCAGGTTACCCCTAACCTTTTATTTCATTTTACTTTACTTTTATTTTTTTTACCTCTGAGTCAGGCTGAAGGAGTAGCTTGTTCATCTCCCTGGACCATAGAGGGATGCAGATGAAGTAGTCGCTATCAAGGGCAACCAGATAGGGACCCCTCAGCAGCAGGAGTCATGTTCAAGCACCCCAGAAATGTGTCATTTCTTTGCTTAAAAGACACTGACGTGGCAATAGGAGTGAGCAGGAGGTGGGAAGTTTATCCCTCATCCAAGGTAGCTCATTGCTCAGCTGGGAGGAGACTAGGAGGAGGCCCTGATGTGGGGACTCGCTCTCAGGGAGAGTTCCCCTGTTCTTCACATTGCATTCACGAGCAAAAGGTCTCAGAGCAGTTTGCATGGAGTGTTTTTAATCCAGCCGACAGCTCTCTGTGCAAGGAGGATCTCTCCTGTACGGAGCTCGGGAGCCTGCGCTGGAGGAAGCCCTGATGCTGTGCTCCCACATAGCTTTCATCTATAGCATTACCCAGAGCTTTTCATTGGAGTAACTGAACTGAGCAGCAGCTTTTAGCTTCCTTACCCACAAAGAAGTTCCTCCAAGCTTTGGTGGACGCACATCCACAAAATTTCTCATGCATTAGTTGCTTGGGCAATGCACCAGGTGTCTTATATAAATGCACAGGCACACGCCACTCCTTCTTGCAAATAGCCTATTAAACCAAATCAGCTTGACCTTCACCTTTTTCATCATCCCCATCACCTGCTGTACGTGTCTTGGGTCACTGGCTATTCCCAGTATCTTGCTTTTTTTAAGGAGAGACCCAATCACAGAGCTACAGGTTATTGGCGAGATTAATTCCTCTTTACAGAGTAGAATATATGGAAAGACATTTATCAGATCCCACGATCAGCTGTTTTAGGCAGCCGTGAAATATAACCCTGCTCGTGTAACGACTGAGCTCCACCTAAGACAACACGAGCACATTGTCGTGCTCATGTGAGGGACTCTCCATTCCTCTAATCTTCCTCGCAGACCTCTCCTGTGTGTCTCTTCAGCTTGAATCCTCCTTCCTTGAACACCAGCGTGCGATAATTAGGATGAAACCTTCCAATGATAGGAACATTCCCCTGATTTTGAAATCAAAGATAACTCCAGATTTTCCTGGCATGTGTATCTGCTTTCTCTTGCTAACTTTGTCACACTTAGCAAATGTGCTTAAATGAGGAATTAATTTGTTGATACATAACTCTCTGGGAAAAATTACATGAGAAGTTCCTTTTATATAATGTTTGGATGAAGAATGTTAAGCTGGATTCAGTATTCAAAATCAAAATGTGCTGTCAAATAACATATCTGCTAGGTAAATCAAAAATCAATCAATAAATAAAAGACACAGGGTGAGCATTTAAATGGGCTTGTTTACCCTGGCCTAGTCTGATGATGCCAGATCCCCATAAAAGGCAGTAGAGCAGCCCGAAATCTCAAAGCCGAAGTTGTATTTGCAACCTGCTTTCTGCTGCTGGAGCTCTCAGTTCCTGAAGGAGTTAAACATATTCCTCAAATCTCCCTTTCCCAGGGCCCGGCTCCAGCAGGACGATTACCTGCCAGGTCTTTACCCCTTGCCCAAACCCCGTGGCACAGTTCCCCGCTCAGAACCGCATCCGGCCAGTTCCGCGCGGCTCCCCACGGCGTCCCGCGCGCTGGCGCTCGCAGTGCTCACGGTACCGCGCGCGGCCGTCTGGCCGGGTGGCGTGCTGCCCGCTGCCGAGCCGCGCCAGC
>JAWLRI010000516.1:4092923-4119693 GCA_034781795.1 Crypturellus tataupa | reverse complement strand
AGGTGCAGGACCGTGCACTTGGCCTGGTTGAATTTCATGAGGTTTTTGACCGCCCAGTTGTCCAGTCTGTCCAGGTCTCTCTGGATGGCAGCGCAGCCCTCTGGGGTGTCAGCTACTCCCCCCAGCTTCGTATCATCTGCAATCTTGAAGAGTTTTGCAAAAGGCGTAAAATTTCATCGTCCCTTCTTGACATATGGGTCTTAACCTTGGCAGGAGAGTCTGGAGACTACCACATTTCAAGACTCTGGTGCCTTTCATCCAGAGTTGTCTGTGAAAGGGAGTTAGTAACTGAACCGCCTTGCAGGATTATCCGGGGCTGACGGCCATGGGTGGTTCATGGCTCTCATTCATCAGAGCACTTTCACACTCGTATCTCTCTGACCTCCAGGAGAGCCAAACACCTGCTTAATTTGCAAACAAGCTTCAGAAGGCGTCTGCTGGGCTGGCGCTTTGGAGAGGCTCAAGTTTCACCTCCCAAAATGACAAAGCCTGTGTTTAGCGCTCCTTTGGCTGGATGGTGCTATGAACTTGTTTAACCCTGCCGAGGTTTCTCTTGTTAGTCTGAAAAAAAAAAGAAAAAAAAAAAGCAAGGATGATACATTTGCAATCTACTGTGACTATCTTTTCCAGGATTTAACTGTAAATAATTCCAGTGAGAAGCGCACATGCCTGACGTTAGGATGACTCAGGGTCAGTGCAGGGCTGAGGTGCAGTATGGTGAGCGCAGCAGACGTCCACCCTGCCGGGGCGCCCACACGGCCTCTGAGAGCGGCAAAGGGGCTCCAGGAATAGATCAGAGCAGGGAAGTGATAACGGCTTCCCAAGGGTCTCGTGGCTTCCTTCCAGGCCGGGCTGGCGTTGGAGGAGGCAGAGCAGCCAGCAGTGCCAGCTTCCTCGTCAGAGGAAAAAGCGACTGCGGCAGTGCCAGGCTGGGGAAGCGAGGTGCTGGCACCCAGCAGGGAGCTGTGAGCACCATCTGTGCTGCGAACGCAGCGATGCTGAGCAGAGAGGAGCCGCGTGCGGGCCCGCTCCGCCGCACGCTCGGGCGCAGAGACCCTGGAGCTGGCAAGGAGCGCAGCAAAGCCACCCCTGCCCTCCGTGCGAGATGACACGGAGCTGGGGACACCCGGCTGCATGAACGGGTGTCCTGTTCTCCCTCCAGGCTTCGCAGCCACAGAGAAGAAAGGGAACCCAAGGGTCAAAAGCAGGAATTTCTGCCCAAAACGAAGCAAGGCCCTGCTGGCAGGTGGGATTATCCTCAAATCTCTGTGCTGGCAGTGCTGTCCCTGAGGTGGCCACTCCGGTGATGGGGGGACATTCTTCACCTTCCCAAACCACAAGCACGTGTGTTCTGGCAGGTCCTGGCACTGTGGGCACCTCATTGGGACTCCAGGCAACGCCGAGGCCGTGCGTGTTCGAAACCGGGAAGGAAGCAGCAGGGAGCACACATCTGTGTGCGACCTTGGTGACACAAACCCGCAGACACAAATTACATTTTTTGACAGTGAGGGCACTGGCACAGGCTGCCCAGAGAGGCTGTGGAGTCTCCTTCTCTGGAGATCTTCAAGACCCGCTTGAATGCAGCCCTGTGCCATGTGCTCTAGGTGGCCCTGCGTGTGCAGGGGTGTTGGACTAGATGACCTCTAGAGGTCCCTTCTAACCTTAGGCATTCTATGATTCTATGATTCTATGATTCTGCATGCTTTAAAAGCGACATTTTCTGTCATAGGAGGAGGTTTGAGGGAGGCTTTTTAAAATTCGACTAAACTCTTCCAGAAGAAGGTTAGTACATGGTCTTCTTTTCTTTTTTTTTACTCCCTAGGGTAACACCAGACACATGTTGCTAGTAAGGGAATCCATCTCCTGCTCCCAGAGCTGGCAGTGAATTTTGCCCCAGGGATGGGATTCACATGTTACAACTTAGTGTGAGTAATTGTGAATTTTTGGCTACTTTGCAAACCCCACATCAGCCTGCCTGACTCCTTAGTGTACCATCAGGGGTTAGGAGTTAGGCCAGTTAGAGTTATATACCTCAAAAAAATACTCAGCAGATGTATCTTACTAGCCCCATTTCAAAGATGGAGAAACTGAGGCAGTGTGTCTCCATGTTCTAGTGGGCACAGAAGCCAGACCTTAAATCTCCTGTTCTTGTTTGGTTGTGGCATCTACCTCCTTTCCTGTATTACCTACATACTGGTGACAAAATCTGGGACAAAATATTTTTCTGAAGAAAGAATTCAGAGCACAAATAACAACAGTTCAGAACAACAAAGGCCTCTGTTCTGGGTCTTAGTCAAGCAGTTGTCAAAATTCAAGGCTCCTTCCAGAGGAAGAACTTATTGTTGGATCAAAATATCTGCAATCTAATTCCATTAACTGACAACGTCCTTTTTATTATTATTTATTTTTATCTAGAAAAGTTGAAAAAGAACAGTAAGCAGTTTCTGACTTAGTAAGTCCAAGTCACTTTGCAGACTGCTCAAGACATGAAAGTTCAGTGTATTATCACTGTCCTTCTCTCAATTTTCTCCACAAATGCTGACAGTGTTTCTGTGACTATTTTACCTGGATATTATCTCTCTAATTTTTTTGGTCTTCTTGAGTCTCTTCCATAGATATATATACTTCTACACACAGTTACAGTCTCCTCTCCATATATGTTTTATGCATACCATTGCTTTGATTTGCAATAGATGGCTGCATCACAATGATATTTATTAGTCAGCCATCTCATTACGCAGAAAAACTTAATAGTTTTTATCCTTTTGTCCTCATTCAGAGTGTTTTCAACCATATGTTATCTCAGGTCCTAAGAGAATTATACAATCTTGCAAGACCTTGAGCAGCTCCAGATGTTTATTTTACCAATGGATTGACCAGAACATGTAAGTGATTCACTAGGGTGCTAAAGTGCTCTTAAGAATATTGAAGAGAAGCAGGACAAAAACTGAGGCCAGAAGATTAAGCCTGGCAAATGAGACAGTTACCAGCTACAGGAAAAGTCTTTCAAGAGAGCGAGTAGAGAGTCTATTTCTTGAAGATGTGAGTCTCCTGAATAAATTACATCTACAGTGAAAAAACAATGTTATCTTGCTGTGCATCTTTTAAACCCTGCAGAGACCTATGTAGTCAGTGGAAAAAAAGGATGGTTCTTGCATTCCTAAAGTAGACATTTAAAGTAGGGCAGATGAATCATGTCCTCTAAGTGCCCATTTCCCTTTACACGTGATCAAGGGAACCAAGATTGACCACCTGAGATATAATCTTCTCGACTGTGTAAGTGTAACTAACAAAGAAGAACTCCACCATTAGACAGAAGTATCTAGAGGTGTTTGGAGTATATTAGCAATCTACACACATACCTGATAAGTATGATGAAATATTTATGGAAAGCTCCACTTTCATAGAATTTGGTGTCATAATGGTTCTGTGTCATGTACGACATTGCAGGTGCTAGAAGCGTCTTGTGTATCAGCTGTCTTGGATACTCTGGAGCATCTCACACTGAACGGGGTGCCTATGTTTAGACAACTGAGTCTCAACTAACAGCTTATAGAGATGATCATCTGACCAAATACACTGAACCACACTCTGGGCTCCATGGACTGGATGGACTAGACCTGCACTGGGCTGAAATGGGAACTCAGACACTCAGTGTTCATGTTTACAGCAATCTGCACACACATTAATTTAGTTGTCGCTGTCCATGAGCTGAATGCTACCTTTTGTATCAATGTTTTGGGCTCCTCTCATTTAACCATGCATTAATGTCTCAGAACTCGACATGCCTTGGATGTTGATAGACGCCACAAGTGTCTTTCCTGCCTTTCAGCAGTTGCTCCAAGGAGGGGCTCCAATGAGTCCAATGAGTCCCTCCTGTGTCACTTTCTACCAGCCCTGTTCCTGTATGGATGTGTCATATTCCTAGGGAATTTCATAATACACTGGACACCTCTACTTCGGCAACTGAAAAGTGCTCTGTATATTTTTTAGGAATAGATGCATCAGTCAACAACGCTTTACTGAACACAGTGCAGAAATAAGTGAATGAGTTTTTATGGTCTGTGTGTGCAAGGATTCAAAGATAAAATGGTGCTTCTGGCCATAACATTTTTAATGTCCTTTACCTGTCTTACAGGATATTTTCTTTGCTTAGTTCATTAGTATAGGCAAGGTATATTTACACTGTTTTATTTCAGAATCTCAAAGTGTAAATGATTTATACAAGTAGTGATATTTATTCCGTCAATGAGAACATTGAATAAAGCTAAAGCACAGTCAAACAAGATGCATCAGAACTGAAAACCACAAACTGTATTTCATACATGTCCATAAACAAGCTAAGCTTATCGGAAAAACAGGAAGCAATTTGTAAGGGGGCCAAAGCAAGCTCTCAATTATACAGCTCAGTATCCATAGCCAAAGCAACTATTAGACTCTTTCCAGATGAGCAAATTGTAATGTATGTTGGCATGTGTGAAATGAGAAGTTGTGGTACTCAATGAAAAAAAAAAGAAAAAAAAAAAAAAAAAAAAAGAAAAAAGGAAAAATAAATACTTGAAAAATAAAGTAGCTTTACCAGTTCTTCCAGCATTTAATTATTGGCATTCAGGGTTGTGGTCAGGCTAACATAAAAGGTATCTGATCTAGGTGCCTGGCACAGACTAGTTCAACTAGGAAAAAAAAAAAAGTAAATGATCTCCACAGCCCTTGGCTGCTTTCTCTGTGCAGGAAAGAGACCCGCGGTTGCAGATTGCAGAATCACAGAATCATTCTGATTGGAAAAGACCTTCAGGATGATCAAGTCCAACCGTAGTCCCTCAACATCCTGCCTGTTAAACCATGTCCCTAAGTGCCTCATCCACATGTTTCTTGAACACTGCCAGGGACGGTGACTCCACCACTTCCCTGGGCAGCCTGTTCCAATGCTTGACTACTCTTTTCAGGTGGAAATTCTTCCTAATGCCTAACCTGAACCTCTCCAGGTGCAACTTGTGGCCATTTCCTTCTGTTTTGGCTGTAGTTATTCTGGAGAAGACATCGACTCCTGCCTCACTACAGCCTCCTTTCAGGTAGCTGTAGCGAGCGATAAAGTCTCCCTTAAGCCTCCCCTTCTCCAGACTACCCCAACTGCCTCAGCTGCTCCTGGAAAGGTCTGTTCTCCAGACCTTTCATCAGCTTCGTTGCCCTTCTCTGGACATGCTCCAGCACCTCAATGTCTTTCTTGTAGTGAGGGGCCCAAAACTGAACACAGTATTTGAGGTGTGACCTCACCAGCACCAAGTAGAGGGGAGTGATCACTTCTCTAGTCCTACTAGCCACACTGTTCTTCACACAAGCCCTGGACACCGGGCCTGTACCCCACTTGGTCCAGCACTAGAGGGTAACAGTGAGTCAAGCTCAGGAGTGCCATGTGGCTGGGCCAAGTTTTGCTGTTGGAGACATAGCACTTGGAAGTGGGGATCCCTGAGAGAGGTCTCTGCAGATAAGAGTGAAGGAAGGGCCAGATTGTGCTTCCCTTCCCAGCCTTGAGAAGGAGCAGTTTTGCAGCTGGGCTGCACAGAGGAGAGAGCAGTGGTCATGCTGGTAGTGTCTCCTCGTGCACTGGTGGGAGTAGAAGAAATGAGATGGTATCAAGAGTAGGTCGTTGAGTTTTGCGGGAGCAAAGCTATGGGCCCAGAGCCCAAATGAGCAGGGAGAGGAGCTCAGTGGAAGGAGCTTTCTGCCCCATGCTGCATGATCTTGGGGAAGGAGACAACCAACTTCTGCACACATGCACAGAATAGGAAACGCATGCACTACATGTTACTCTTAAAGCACGGATTGCTTGTATTTAGCAGCTAAATTATATGTTTTTAAATATATAATGCAATAGGAACCTGATGTAAGGTGTACACCTACAGCATGTGGCTCCTTCAGTTCAGGGTTTCATCTTCTGGTCACCCGCAGATGTGCAAAGCTCTCCTTGCTACCTGAGCTGCCCCTGATGCCAGAGCCCAACCTGCAAATGATGTCACTTGGCATCAAGCCTAGGACCTCATGTGTATTCAGAGCATACAGCAGATCAGTTCTTCTTAAACAGTGCTTGTATTCCCAGAAGTACTGTGCCTGGTCATGCATCACCTGGTAAAATTGTAGTTATCTTTTTTTTTTTTCTTTAAAGTTCCTTTTTTTTTTTTTTTCAACTTTAATCAAAATTGTAATGTCTAAGAGCAGATTCTCCAACAATTGCTGTTAGGTACCTAGTGGTTAGAAAAGACCAGGAGTCAGGGCTCATGGGTCCCTTTTTCAAATCTGCCACTGATTCGCTGAGTGACCTTGAAGAAGTCAATTAATTTCTATGTCATCTTCCAGACAGGTAAAAATGAGGAGATAATTCTTCTCCAGCTCACTAGGGGATTGTGAGACTTAATTGTTTGCAGGGCACTTTGCTATCCTTATGTGAGATGTGAAGGACTATTACTGTACAGTAGGCACAGAAGGGCTGAACTTCAATATGGAAACTCATGAATACTTGAGTGCAAGGCTGCAGTGATTAGAGAACACATCTGATTTTGTCTTGTCCCGAATGGAGGCAGAACAGTTTGGATGTGTATCCTATGCCCTATACATACAGTTAGCTGCTTTCCTTAATTGAACCACAGGCAACAACACCAACAGTGCTCTGCTCTTCAAGGATCCATCTCTACTCTTGCATTCCTGCCCAACATCGCCCTGCCTTGGGCTTTCATCATCTTTTTAGCCTAGTTTTAGCCTAAGTTTATTTTAGCCTAGAAGGGAAGCTCGTTGGTGCCCTGCCTATAGCACTGATCTCTGCACAGGTTTCCCTGGGCAGAAGAGAAGAAGAGGAGCTTTCACCATGGACCTCTGTCCATGTTAACCTACTTACCAGGCGGTTCTCCAGTCTGTGCTAGGAGTGTGATGGATTGCTTGCTTTAGGCCATTTCCGTGGGAGGAGTAACTAGAACTGGGTGAAATTCAGAATTTCCTCTCCTATAGGACTTTTCAACATTTCAGAGGTTGGTTTGCCTCCCCGATCGCGTCAGTTCAACAGAATGAAATTGTGGTTGAACTGATTTGACACAGTTGGGTTCTCCTCAATGAAAAATTAGGATTGGTAGAGAAAAGGGGATAGAAATGGGAAAAAATAGTCTTTTAATCATAGGTAACCTCCCTTTTACAGAAGTTGCTTTTTTTTCCCCACTGGATCCAATCCCCCAAAGCTCTAGAAATAATGCCGGGAAATCCATCCTCTATTTATACTCAGTTACACTGATTAGGTCTTATTGTACCTGGTATTTAGCGTGGAGCAGGATATGCAGAGAGGTTCTGGAGGTTCCTTCTCTGGAGATCTTCAAAAAACCCCTGGATGCCGCCCTCTACCCTGTGCTCTGAATGTCTCTGCTGGAGCACAGGATTGGAGTAGATGATTTCTAGAGGTCCCTTCCAACCTCAGCCATTCTGGGATTCTGTGATTTGCTGTGACATATGAACGGGCTGCAAGTAATGCAAGGGACATTTACTTTGGGGAAGTATTGTAAAAAGGAAGGTTTCCAAGAGTTTTTTGGGAACCTTCTGTCACCAACCTGCAAGGGCTGTTCCAGGTCCCTCTCAGTCTGCCAGCAAGGACCCAAAGCCTTGTGGCTTTTTGAAGCAGTTGAAACAGTGTGGGTGTATTTTTTTGGCTAAACTTTCTTTCTGGTGAAGAAAGCAGAAACACTGTGAATTTCTGTCAGTTTTGCCAAAAGAATTCATTTAGGAAAAAAAAAGTCGTTAGAGAAAATTTTTTGCCAGAGAAAGATTTTGCTATGAAATATTGGAATTCTGTTGAGAGATTCGCTTTCACTGATTTTATATATATACATATATATATACATATATGAAAAATACTTAGAAGTGAATTAAAAGATTTTCTCAAGAATTGAGTGAAATTTTTCATTAGATCAGGAACAATAAAGATGTATGCAATTATCTTTCAGAATCGCCATCAAACCAAAACATCTCTTACCTCCTTGTAATTGGATGTGTCTTGGGACACTCTCATTAACACAAAAGCAGTTTGCAATTGGCTTGAATTCAAACAAATATGTGTTAAATGAAACTCCTGCTATTAGAAAAGAAGCAATGAAAACATTGCTATAAAGAATATCTGTCAGAGCTTATTTCTGGGGATAAAACAGCCAAATGGTGGTTCTGAATCTCATCTCATCAACGCTGCTGTAATTAGAAGTAAAATCTGATCTGCTGATTGCTGTTTTCTTAATATAAAACTAATGTCGATGAGATACAGGCCAGATCCAGAATAATATTCATTTGACTGGATGCTAATGTCCACGTTTGAGTTAGCAGCTCTGTATTCCCTTTGTAGTCACAGAAATCTGGTTGCGAGAGTTAGTGGAGCCTAGGGAACAATTTAGCTTTTCCAGAGCTAGTTTCCAAAGCTGTCTGGCTAATCTTCAGCTTGGAAATACTTATGTTTCCATACCACTATAAAAACAACCTGCGCTGGCCAGTTCACACGGAGACCTTGATGCTGCAGGTGAGTAGGGAGGAACACAGGGGTCTGTATTTAGTCATCTCATGCCTTTAAGATACCTCTGTGTATCTCAGCCAGCTTCCAGTTGTAACTCAAGTACATGTCTCCCATAGATCCTGACTCCTATGTGCCAGCCCCATACAGATGTCTTCAATAACTCGAGGCATCTAAAAATGACACTTGATGCTGGAATCGCTCCTGTAAAATTGCGTAAGATAAATGTCATTCCCAGAGTCCTCAGGATGGCAAACTTTGGAAAAGCACGATCTACAGGTGCTGCCGATGGGGCTGTATTTCCAAAGATAGATGGTATAACAGCAGCCTGCAGCGTGACAGTCATGCCCAGCTTTTCACGAGGTTATCCAGCATCCCGACTCAGTCTCTTGTTACCTTGCATGTGACACGTGGTGTGGAAGGAATTGCTGTGTAGATTGTACAGTGCTTTCTTGGAAGCTCCCTGCATTAACTTCCAGCCTTCGTCACATTCTGTATAATCACTTTGATGATTTTTATGCTGACAAGTCATGCTTCTCACTTTGGGAGAAAGCACCTTGCAGTCCGTCCTCCCTCTGTGACGGCAGTGCCTGCTTGCATCATGCTAGGAAATAGGCAATTTACACCAGCCAGATTACACAATCTCCCCAGATAAGAGGAATGTAACATGTCAGCAGTGTCCGTGTCTTTATCTCTGTGAGAAAGACACACTGGAACATGCAGATCTTCCTGGGGCTGATAGAAAAAAAAAATCCTTCCCCTAGTTTTTTTTTGAACGTGAGTGATGAAGAGCAGATAAGACACTTTAGACAAGCACTTCTGCTGTTTATCTGATATTAGGCCAGAGCAGACACTGCTCTAAATCATACATATCCCTATCCCTGCCATTTATAACCAAGATAATTTATGCTTTCATAACTTCTTTCATCCAAACGATCCTCCGTGTAATGAGGCATGATCCAGCAGCAGTACTCGTGTTATGCAAGTCGACTGCTCCACACAGGACATCAGGATGGGCTGCGTCTAGGTGCAACTACTCTGAGTTTTCACCCTTTTCTTATCTTTTCTTTCTTTTCTCTTCTCTTCTTTTCTCTTATTTTATTTCCCCTGGATGTTCTGGTCAGTGGCAGTTCCCCAGATAGTAACGGAAAAAGGCATGAGCATTCCCTCCATTAAACATCTTCTTCACCATCCTGTTAAGATTACGCTTCCAGAAGATGGTCTGAAAGAGAGAGAGATTCCAAGGCACAAAGAAGATAAAAGCATGACTTCTGTGAAGGACCATATTTGCACATGTTTTGGGGACCATATTGCATCTTGGAAAGAGAAAAATTCCATCTCCAGAGATGACTGATTAAAGCGAAGACAGACTGAACAGCAGTTTGACCGAGATTCAGTGGAAGGAATATTGGAAATCTGAGACTCACTAAGCAGATTTAGACACCTCAGATGTAGATGTTTAACTCTGAGTTAATCGGCCGGATTCCAACATGGTCAATAGGCCAATATATAATTTATTAGTCAATATTCTATATTGTTGCAGATATCTACTTTAGGATGGAGTAAATTGTTGTATTATGTAGGGATTCTATGATGACTACTTAGAAATAAATGTTCACATTGTAGATGTCTAAAGTTAGGAGAGATGAATCCGATTGCTTGCAGTAGCACCTGTGGTCCTAGGCCGGAGCAAAGGATCTAAACAGGAATCAGCAGAGGCCTGCTTTCACCATGACCAGCACATTTGTATTCTCAGCAATGCATCTTCCAGAGCAATGTAAGAGAACTGGCAAACAGCACTGGGTTCTTTGTTATTTTGGATCCATAGGATGATCCAGTAAAACAGGCCTGGCCAGACAGCCCCTCTAAAAACAATCAGGAGTATGCCTAGTTTAATTACCTAGTCCAGAAGGTAGTATAGAAATCAGCAAATGGAGAACTACTAGTTCATGCCTATCTGGAAATAATAATCTTGATCTTCAGACCACTGAAATAATGAGAGTGGGATGGAGATGGGATGAGAAACATTAATCTTTAAAACATGACCTATTTTTATGTTGCTTTGGAGATTATAATGAGAATTGTGAAATTACAGGCTGGATGTAAATTTCCTATTTAGCAAATTAAAGAGAGGTTTCTAGGCTTTCCAGAATGACCTAGTCAGCTTCAAAACAGAGCAGACCAAAAATAAACATCACTCAGATTAATCACAATAGTAGTCAGAAAAATAGATCTGAGAATATGCTCTCTGAGCATCTGATCCAAAAACTTATGGGAATCTTTCCACTGACTTCTCTGGGCTTTGGATGCACGTGGAACATTTTGCTCCTAGAGGTGGATGATCTTAGACCGGTGCCTATAAAAGCTAATAATCGTGTGGGTCTCTCAGTCTTGTTTGTCCGTCTGCATTCCAGAGTTAATGCACATTCCAGCCTGTGCAAAGGACTTTGGCTCACCTCGGATGCACAAGGTCACCTCACCTCTGATCCTCTGCGTTGGTAGAAGACTATCCGAGGAGGGCAGAGTAATGACTCAGCGCTCGCTCCCTGTTAGGGCTCTCTCTCTAACTGGATTTTTTTGCTCTGGTTGAGCTATTCTCAGAACGGCAGAAGTTCATAGGCCTCCTCTTGAAGCCAGCTGAGAACACAATTATCCAGCAGGTGTAAAGCCAGCTAATGCCAGCACACAGCAGCGCCGGCATGCATCAGGCAGCATGATGTGTCAAATGATTGTTGTCGTTGCCAGGGGAATAACAACACCAGAGAACAACCTCGGAAAGCGTCATGGCAGAGCTATCCCGTGTTAATACGGCATCTACCTTCTCCTTCTTCACCGCAGATCATGCAGTAGCTCCCACGCCAGCAAAGCCCCGCTGTCATCCACACAACCTACCTCAGGAGGGAAGATGCGCATGAGCCACTTGCAACTCAGTAGCCCCAAGTTGGCCACACTAGAGTCTTCGGAAAGAAAACTTTCCCACAGTTTCTTTCACTTCATATCTCTGAAACTCCTGTAGTCACTACCAGTAGTGAAGTCCCACCAATCACTGGCCAGCATACTGCCGTGTAACGTAATACAGAGTTCTTCAAACGTATTTGGAAGGACGTGACTTTTAAGACACCACAAGGCATCCAACACTCTCTCTATGATAATGCTCCATTAATTGCAACCATCATTAATCTCCACTAATTAGTGCTACTGGGAACTCTTGAGAAAGGAATGGACAAATACTGAGAAACTACTTAATGCCAAAAAGCCTAAAATATCTTGGTTTTACCTAGTTTATATTGTAGTTTTAGTATCCAGCTGACAGCACAGGGCACAAAAATAGCATCCTGCAATATTATCACTGTGTTATAATGGGCTAAATTCAGCCCTGAGGGGCTGTAGAAATTAATGGAGTTTGGCCCAACATGTGGTTAATGAGGATGGTCTATTTCAAGCCCATAAGGTACCACACTTCTGCCATCCAGATTGGCTGAGAAAAATTTGCCTCTTCAGAGACACTGTATTCACTTCCAGCCTGCCCTATGTCTGCTCTAAATAGAGGCAGCAAAAATAGACATCAAAAACAAAAAAACATTTCTTTGAAACTCCAAATGCCTTTGGCTCTGATTTTGATCTCACACGCACTAGAAGCTCAAGTGAGCAGAGAAGCTTATTCCTCACTTTATGCCAGTATAAATGAATCGTGCTTACTCTCTTTAACATTGCTTTAAAATGCAGAGCATATAAGATGGTATCTAAATACTTAAAACACATTAGTTCTGATTAAACAATGCTAACCTTTGCTTCTCCAAATCTCTTCCTATGGATAATCTTACATCTTTTGGTTTCCGTAACCACACAGTTTCTAATTCCTTCCTTGTCCATGCAGCTAAAACCACCTCCCTAGAACTGGCTTCTCAGGAAATTTGAAATCAAACTCATCAAGCATCAGGTTTCCAGTTCTTCATGTCCCTGTTCTCATCCCTAGAAAGCATTCAAGCACACCTATGTAGATAATTATGCATGTGTTTGCCTGTAAGAAACTGTGTGGTATATAAAGGTAATGCCTTCGAGTAGCTTCCTCCCCTTGGGCCTTAGTCTTAGCCCACTCCTTGAACTGGGAAACCACTTTTTGAACATTGTCCTTATGTCCCTGATATTTGAAAATGGACACATCCACAGAAGCTCAAAATATACCCTCTACCTTTTTAGCCTCCATCATGTCCTCTACCTCCAACAATCACCAAAGCCTTCTCCAGAAAAGCAGAATACCCCAAGAATACTAACTTACAGTACAAGTAGTTCTTGTTCTCTGTTCTAGACAATTTTGCCCTACTTAATGAAGATGATTTGTATAAATGATCTCATATATTCCCTCTTTTTCTTACAGCTTATCTCAGCCATTCTTAGGTGAACAGATCATTTAGGAAGATCATCTCCTTGAATGCCTGAAAATAGTCTAACAGGTTTTGGCAATATCTTTCATATGCCAGGGTACATTTTGTGATCCTCAGGTCAAATAGAATAGTCTGACCATGTCCATGCTTTCAAAGTCCGTCACACTTCACAGAAGACGATCTCATCCGACCACCATATGGGAGTGGTTCCTCATCTGTGTGAGCTTCCGAACTGTGGCTGGAGAGTAGGACAGTCCTAGGTGCCCTTGGCCAAAAATGTGCCAGGAATCATCCTTATGAGTGACCAAAATGGAAGGCAAGTTCCAAGGGAAGGGTCTAGCACTGCTTATTTCACCAGTGTAGAAGTGTCCTGTAAAAATATTATCATTCCAAAGAAAAGACTTGTATCTTTTTATATATATATATATATTTTTATATTGTCCTACAAACTGTTTTCCTTTTCCCGAAAAGAAAGAAAAATTGTTCAGCATTTATTAAATCTGTATCGAAGTGGAGCACATCCACATGGCCTTTTTGGAGTAAGCTTATGATTTCATACCTGTCACTCATAACCTTAGCTCCTCGAACCTGCTGACTTTCAGTAGGACAGCCAAAGGTAGAATTTGGGACTATGAACATGGACTCATGAAAACGACAGCTAGATAGATTAGGACTTTTCAAGGCAGCTAAAGAAATAAGTGCCCAGCTCTCTTCAAATCCAGGGCTCTATCTGGCTCACACTGATGCAAACAGCATTGCTATCACAACAGAGATGAAGAGCAGGAAAATTAAGGTATTAAGTTTGTTTTTTTTTATCACCTCCAAGCATACTCCATTAATTCCTGAATCTCATGAAAATGAAGAATTGGTTTAAAATTCTCATCTACTTAGTCGTTTGTTAACTTCTGTTGAAACTGAGCTTTGTCTTCTTATCTCTCTTTGCCAAACACATAGGACAAGGCCAGCAACTGAACCTCATCTTTCACTCTACTCACCTGATTCAATCAGTCACATATTGTAGTTGATCATTACATATTCTAGATAACTACTTGCTCACTTTTCCATGCTGTGAAATGTTTGCTGTATCAAACAGTATTAATGAGAAGAGGAGAAAAGGAAAGCTTCTTCTCATGCCAAGCTCCATCGACATCATATCTTTCTTACTGGTTTCATTGATGTAAAATTGGTAACAATTTACCAACATGTCTTGTCCTTAATCAACAGGAATAAAAAAAATATCTCTAGAAATGAATTATTGTCCTCAATATACATCCATCATACCTCATCTCCCATGGCCCATCATAGTAAAAAATGTTTCAAGTGAACAAACTTCACTATCTTCTTTTTTGTCATTATGTCCTCAAAATTTGAACATAGTCTTCCACCACAAAATCTTCTCATTCAATCTTAACTATTTTGTGATTCTGTGAAATCTTTGACTTCACTTACTCCAACACACAATTCAGTTCAAAGGTCTAGCATTTACAAATGCTCATGAATGCTTGACATGTCTCAGGACCTACCTCTCAAACATGACCACCATCAGCTCTGACTCACCTGTGTGCTCCTCTCAGTCTCTCATTTATTTGAAAGGTAACGGGACTTGGGAATGAGCTGGCACCTCTAGACTGCTGTCTTCAAAGACACTGGAAGAATTCCTAGTTAGTCACCAAATCTAAGGGAAAATGTAAACTTTGAAAATTTTGAAAAACAAACCATCAATTTTGAAAATCTTAACTTTAGACTGATGTCCTCGTGGTGAAAAAAAGATCCATATTCATCTGATTCTAGTGATAAAACTGTGATTTTATTTAATAGCAGGGTAAATATGGAAACAAATGTAGTTAGTCCCAACAATTTCTCTTGTTTGGGGACATAACTTTAGGTTTAAACTTATATAACAGATTATGAACTTTCTCCCACATTCTCCAAAGCTTTGCACTCTATGTATCTATAGCAATATGCATATAATAAGTAATTATCCTGTAAAATAGGAAAGCAACTTCAGCAAGTAATTAATTGTCAATAGCAAAGAATTAGTTAGTTAAAAGGTTGGATAACTGTCTGAAATACTGAGTGGTTAACAATACTTCAAGTGGCTGTTGAAAAATGCTTGCATTTACTCAGAGGTCAATTATTCACTCATAAATTCCACAGTTTAATTTCTGTGTAGTCTGTTTCCCCTATTACATATTCATAATCATCTTCTCTTAAGTTCTCCTCCCACAGCTACTAATTATTCTCTATATTCACCACAAACCATTATGTGCCATGTACATAATGAATTTTAATTTCTGTAGAGAAGAGATTTTTTTAATTAAAGCAATGTTATTTAGAAATAAATGCAATGATCATCAATTAAATTTAATAAATAAAGGCATTAAACAAGCATGCCAATCAGGATCCTGAGCTGAAATTCAAAAGACATCAATTATGTTTCTGTTGTTTCAAAGGCTTGACTTAATCAATATACAGTCTGCAGGTTTTCAGTAAGGGAACTATTCATACACCTTTTATTACTCTGGAAGCTGCAGATATCAGCTCAGTACATGGGGCAATCAAGTAGCTTCTCAGATACTGTGGAAAAAGGTGAGCAAAAGTTGCTCCATACAATGTGCTTCTGAGAAATCAACAAGGAAGGTGTCCCATATACTGCATGGTGTCTTCACTCCTCCACATGAACAAGATCAGGTACAGTGAACCTAAGCACTTGAAATACGTCACTGAAAGTGTGCCCTCACATCTCTGGAGACTCAAAACTGCTCGCTTCTATGCGTGATAACTGGTCGACCTTCACTTTCTACAGGAGGACCTTCCAAAAAAAAAAGACCTTTTTAAGATCTGCAGAGGAGATTTTCCATGTCAAGACTTCCTTCCCCATCCAGAGGCAAGAAGGACATGATCATCAAGATAATAGAACTAGTTCAGGAAAAGCAGCCTTTTGGGTCTGACATAGCCAGTACTTGGGACTTTGTCTTCAGTGGAAAGTGGTAAGAAACTTTGGGGCTGGATATCATCCAAGCATTTACTTTACATAGTTACAGGATACATAGGACTGAGCAGTTACACAGAATCATTATGTATTGTAGTTACATGTAACAACATCAACAACATGTAAATACATTAATATGCATCTTGCCAACTGTGTTGGAAAGACCTATTTGGCCCTTGGCAGGAAAAATAAATGCTAACTTCTACAGTTGAGAAGGCTCTTGTTCCACAGGTTGGATTGTGTCCTAGAAATATCTCATAGATCTTCTTTCCAGTATTGTGGCTAGACAAACAAAACTCCTATTAAAGTAACCGAGCGGCTCTGTGAACTTGATATGCTATAATATAATGAGTATCACTGAAGTTGTTTGGTGCTGAATAAATAAAGAGAAAATAGAGGATGGATACAACAAGAAACAGGCACAAGAAATGGGTTAGTAGCCAGTGTGGCCACCTGTGCAGAAACTAACCGGTCTGTGGTGTTTCAGTGAGGGCTGCAAGTAGAAAATCCCATCTCACTATCTCCAGAGAAGGAAGAAGGATCATGAGGGGAGAAGGATGAATAGTTATAGGACAGGCCAAGTACGACTGAGAGCTTATTAAAAGGGAGGAGGATGGGTAAGCAGGGAAGCAGCTTGCCAGGCTGGTTATTTTAAAATGTAAGGCCAGGTCCTCTGTGTAAATTAGCGTAGCTCCATTGACTCGGGTTGACTGGTTGACTTCATGGGCTTTATAGCAGTTTACCAGCTGACATTCTAGCCCATTAACTTGAAGCACTGCATGTTTTACCGTGAGTTTGGTCTTTGTTTGTTCTGCCTCCACTCTTCTCCCTGCCAGAACTGACAAAATTCTTCAGCTGAAACATCTGAGGAACGACATCTCATCAAAGATGGATGTTTCCATGGAAATATCTGCTTCAGCTGATTTTTTTTTTTGAGACTCAGATAAAATATAAATAACCGGTTGGACAAGTTTTCAATAAATCAGAATAGGAATTTTGCTGGAGAAGCTGCAATATCATTCTGGCTGTGTTTTTCCTTTCTTTTCTTTAGTAAAAAACATGTAATGCCTGAAGAAAAGAAATGACCAAAATGAAAATTTGCTGAAAACTTCCAGGAGCCGGTACCATATGTCAGGTTATTCTCCCTGAGATGCCCACATTTATAGGCTTAAGGGCAGAGAAAGCTGGTAGCAGCAAATGTAAGCAGATGAGAGAGAGGTGAGCACTTCTGGCTTCCATCTAAATGAGGGCCTTTTCTTTTCCCTCTATCTTTTCCCTGCTCCTCCCTTCCCACTGAGTGCAGCTAGTGTTCAGACCATAATCTGCTGGAAAAAAAAAGCAGAGCAAGCTGCACCTCCCCTGCACCAGCCGTTGCTGATAGAGAGATCCTGTGACATGAATCTACATTTTCTTTTCTCATTTTAAGCACTGATTTACCCATACAAGTGGTCTGACATTTAATCATATGTGGAAATACATTCCATGGAAAAAACTACTCTTATTGCTTCCCAAAATAAAATCTTGAGGAAGAAACTGGTTAAAGAAGGCTATGTACAGAAAAATCACAGAATGGTTAAGGTTGAAAGGGACCATCTAGTCCAAACCCCTGCTCCAGCAGGGACACCTAGAAAATTATTTAAAAAAAAAAAAAAAAAAAAAAAAAAAAAAAAAACAACAACAACAAAAAAATGAATAAAATGTAGAATTCTGTTCAAGGGTATAAAGGGGTCTGATTGTAATGCATTTTGGGTACCTACATCCCTGTGGGTCTCTATTGAGACTCTTGAGAGTTGCAGGCAAGGAATATCAGTGTGTAGGAACATACTGGAGATTTTGGAGATATCCTACTATCTGTACATTGGCTAAATAATGCCCATGTCCTAAAATAGTGGTGGGGGACCAATTTTGGATGTCTTATCCAATATGCGTAATGACAAGGCATATTAAAGACATAGCAATGAATACAAAAGTCTCAGTAAAGCATTTCCAGAACTTTACCTAGACTTCTCAGAAAGTCTGTCTGGAAATGAAATATCAACTTAATAAATTTCTGCTTCTGGAAATTCAGCACCAGCTTTTTTGGCACAGTTCAGTATTGCAAAAATGTAAGAAGCCTCCTACGACTGGGGAAGATAGCGAGAGCTACCAGCTGCTCTGAGCATTTTGTAGAGGAATACTTGGGGACTGGGTTGCAAATACACCAATATATTCCATTTTCCAAGAGTCTGTTTGGCAATATACAGGAGAACTGCTGTCAGTGTGAAGCCTCAGTTGGTAGGTTGGGTAGAGCAGTGCACAATCCTACACATGGATGAATACGGTCATGCTATTTTATTGCTATGCATAAGGTCTCATAAAGAATGTCACTTGAGATAGTTTTCCCACATAAATAATGAAATAAATGTTTAAATCATTGCTTAGCCTTAAGCGGCAGTTAGCTGCTGACCAGTGTGGATATCCCATCTGATGGAGCTAAAGAAAAGACACACAGCTTTGTCATCACTGCCAAAGTGATTTTGTACAGCAAGTGCTAATGCAGAACAAGACAAGAACTACTTATTCTGTGAGAGAGAAACTCCAGCTTTTCCTCTCAGCTAGTTAGGTGAGGTCAGCTGCATGAAAAAAATAGTGTTTGTTAAACCATAAATGCAATTAAAGCAAGGGGCTGCACTAGGGAAAGGTGTTATTCAGTGCGCCTGTGAGGGGATGCCAGAACCTGGCTCTGAATAGTTTTGATTAACAAACCAGAGTCTGAATTGTTAGAGAACTGTTCATTTCGTTAAGCCATTATTCATGGCCTGTGACTGGTCATAAGTAATGTTCTGCATCTTGATGAGAGGATTGGAGCTTACACTGGCATGATGAATGCCTGACAGCAGATAATGAATAGTGTACTTCCCTCCCAATTCACAAATGCTCCAGGGTTTCTGAATTGTAAACTACCAAGCCAACTCACTGAACAAGTACATTGAAATAACATTCCCAAGAGCAGCAGGATTTCAGCCCTTTCTCTATGGGGTAAAGTTTTATTTCTCGAAATCAAAGCCGTATTGGTCAAGCAGGTGTCCTAGAGCTGCTTGCTGGTTTTCTCTCAGGACCTAGCAGTCTCCAAATACAACCCAACCCCATCAGCCTCAAGCTCATCCTTAGAGCAACAACTGAGAAGGTCCTGAGGAAGTCGAAACCCACCTCCCCCAAGAGGCAGTATCACCCTATGGACCTGACACTTCCACATGCAGCTGTAGCTGCATAAACGCTTCCAAACAACAACCCACACGTCACATAAACAGGAGGCAATGGAAACCAAGTCAGTCATTTATCAATATATTGGCCAACATGCTGTCTTAATTATTTAACTATTCTTTTAAAAGCTAATGCATAAAGAACTTAAATGGTGCATGGATTTTGGACAGGGCTGCCAGCCAAGGGGAAATTTCACACAAAATGCCAGGCGGTTCAAAGTCTTCTCTGTGTGCACATGGGAGCAGAGTGCAGTTCTGCTACACAGAGCTGCAGGATGACCAGCCAGGGTCAAAACATTGCAAATGATGCTTGGATCAAGCAAGTATGTGATAGCATTTTCCCATCTAAAAACAGTCTCTGGACACCAATTTGGCTTGTACCTAGTAATCTATCCCCCCAACTGAGCTTGATGTAAGTATGCAAGAAAAATATTTCATTTACTGACCTGGGGAAAGGGAAATGGAGAATAGCTTTTAAATAGAGCCTATGTTATGGTGGGGACATTGTCAGAGAACATCAAGATGCTCATGGTGCAGTTGAACATCTGAAAGACAATCATCTGCAGAGCCCTTTACTCAGACAGGCAAGAGGAATTTGACCGGCTTAAGATATCTGTACGTCATACGTGGATCTTTCAGGAGAGCAGAATAAACAATTAATTCAATTAATGGGGCCAGAGGGCTCAACAGCTTGCAGCTGTGTGAACTCCGTCACCCTGCTGGGCCTGCCTACCTGTCTTCAGTAAATAATGCCACAATCTTCTTGCTTCCATTTACATCCATGTCTCTGTTAGCTGTGAATGACAGCGAAGGCAGTCATTACATTGGGAATGGTTGTGCAAAGAATGCAGAATTCCCAGTCCAACAGTACTCTGCTGGGATGGTGGCTTCAAAACGAACAAGCAGAGACTTCCCAGTGACGCAGTGGCAGTATGAGTTACATTTTTACACATGGCCCCTTTTTAATAGAACTTTGTAGTGCGCTTGCACGAGGCAGGAGTATGCTCTGTGAGTCCTTGGTGGCTGCTCACATTGCCGAGTTCTTACATCCTTGTGGGCATTTTAGTGCTTCTGACTCTGACGGGCGATTAATAGGACTAGAAACTGTGGATTTTGTCCGTCTTCCAGGAGCAGAACACACCTTTTCACACAATATCTTTTCTTGTGACTTTACTGGGCTGACTTACAAGATCTCAGAGGGCAATTTCACCTCAAATTGGAGAGGTAGCAGATTGGATAATACCAGCCCTGCCAGAAATTGCCTATGTAATCATGGTTAAATTAGTCTCTTTGTGTTTAAGTTTCCACATGGAGTTATTTTTTCTTTCTCCAATGCTTAATCCAGCTTTTCTAGTTATTAAATCTTTCATCTGTGGATCACTTCTTTCTTACTGCTTATTTATACAGAGTCTCGCACAGTGGGATTCTAATTTTAACAGCGATTTTTAAGCACCTTGATCTCACAGATATTTTTATTAACCTCAAATTCATCCCCTTCCTAATTGTCATACTTAAATGTGTCTTCCTGATGCATAGACCTTTCTGTTACTTACTGATATTTATTACGCAACCTGCTTTGTGGCCTTCTTATGGGAATGCGACTTCTATGGGGTAAAAAAATAGGATATTATTCCTTCAAGATATTTTGGGTTGTTCAGTGCCTCCTGGTTTGAGCTGCCAGGAATCTATCAAGCACCTCCTTAGCTTTGCATAGTGGCAAAAGCAAAGTTATGGAGAACTCCTGGTGTCCACTGGACTCCTCTTCATTATGCACATGGCAATAGGGGCAACCAGATAAGAGAACAATGCTGTTTCCAAGGCAAGCTGCAGAACCTCTTGAAATTTTCTACGAGTTTCCAAAACTTCAAGTTCCTTCCCCAATAAATGCCACTACATTTATATGCAGCTCTCCACCTACAAGGTGCTGAAGATTCCCTCACATTTTAAACGCACTGCGAGGAAATTCTCTAGAGGCCAGATGCTAGGACTGAAATGTTGACATTACAGTTGTTACAACGTTTCTTGAAGGAATTTCTATTTCCTACTGTTTCTTTTATGTATTTTCTTTTACCTTACTAATTCCTCCATCTATCTCTTGATGTGTGTTCAGAATTCGTTTTTGCCCAAGGCTTCCTTTTGGTATGTCTGCAGATGCTCTCTCCTCTTTTTCTTCACTCAGGACTACCTACCTTGACTCTCTATTGTCTTCTGGAAGCCATAGGGACTGTCCCCAAAGATCGTAAGTGTTCTTACATTTTCTTGACACTTTGATGTTCCACGAGCAGCCATGTGAACGAAATTTTGACAACACGAACGGTCACAGAATGGCAAGTGAGCAGAGCTGCACAGACTTCAAAGAGAATTTGTGGTTTTCATGCTAGCAATTTTTGTGGTAGTCATTCACTGAGAGTTGGGTCTGGCAATGGTCTGAACCAATCATGCCGCTTCACTCTCCTAACTCAGCCCACAATTAAACACGGAGGCCCAATAGACTCTCGATGATGAGGCAATAATGCGTTCTCAGGTGCTTTTCCAGGCACAAGGCCAACAGCTCTGTTAGTATTTATGCAATTTGAAATGAATGGCATAAAATTATGCACCGACTGGAATTTCTCATTGCAATTCTTAATTGTTTTGAATTTATTTTTCCAACAGTCAGCAGGTTTTTCTTCTGAGAAGGTTTTTTTTTTTTTCTTTACACAGCTACTTACCATGACCATCAGTTTATTCAGGTGATTGGACATTAGAACTTACAGGAGCTCTTGTGTTCCTCGTTCCTGCTTTCCTCTTATTCAAAAGGGGCAAATTCTATTATCTTTATTAATGCTGTTGCTTTATTTCAAAGCTACACCAATGGTTTCAAAACTGCGACTCCTAAAATAAATTCCTACTTCAGTGTGCCATGATGACCCTGCTTAAGTCTTCACTTAAGGCTGTTTTAGACCTCTGTACTGCATTTCATATCCATGATTTTGTCATATCACAAGCACTTTCACACAGCTCACCAGCCAGTTCCCCTTGAATGTGTAGACATACATCTGTCCATGCTTACTGTGCTTAAAAAAGAAACATAACTTTGTCACTAACAAGATATTCACCTGTCTTTTCTGTGATTACTTTAGCAATCCCGTCATGCATCTACTGGTAAGAGTGTATTTGCTGTGCTCCTGCAAGGAGGCACATTTTGTATGTGCTTATGGTGGTGCTGGTCAAAAATGATTCTCTGAATTATAACACACCAATATTCCCCACATTTGGGAGATAAAATGTAAACTTGAGTTCAGCAATTGAATTAAGAATTCAGTGTTGCTGGTATGAATGTATTTAGAAGTATTTAAAAGTATGAACTTAGACGTATGGAAACATCATGTATGGAGTTTTCCAAATTATGGAGACATACTTTGCTGGTTCACTGGCTGGAAAGCCCAGTCAGTTCAGCTGATTGCTTTGAAGGACTAGGAAGAAATATCCACCTGAGCTGATATACTTGGCAGAACTGAGTTACGAAGCCTCTTCATACAAATCTTTCAGAGCAGTTTCAGGTCTAAATCACAAAGCGAATCAATAGCTTATCAATCATGTTACAGAAAGGATATCAAGAGTGCAAATCAAATCCTTTAAATCTTTAAAGTTAGGGAATGCCAGAATTACAACGATCACAACCAGCTCTGGAAAGGACAAGCTACTTCATTTGATGTTCCCTCAAGGGAACGTACAGTAACTGGTTACCCCAGTGCCCTATAAAATCTACTCCCCGGTCATTCAGCGTTGCTATTAATAGGACTTACAAACAGCCAAGGAACCATAACATGAGATTAGCTGTTACTCTACCTCTTTCACAGATAAACTATCTGACAACTAGTATAACTGAAATGGAAACCAGGGCTCGGCAGCCGTATCAGCAGGAGCACTGCTGCAGGATGCTAAAGAACAGGGTGCTCATAATGGGAATGCAGCTTTTAAGAGCAAAGTCATGTTTAGCCTATTCCACTGTTGTGTTCACATGAAGCAAAATGTACGTGCAAAAGTGAGGTCTTGTTGCCGTTTCGTGGTCCTGCAATGACTCTGAGTTCCCACCTCTCATCTCTGATCAACAGCTGTATCAGCAGAAAGCAGTATGGATATGGATACTCACATAGCATGGATATCATCTAAGGCTACGGAAGGCCCAGCAATTACCCTACTTGAAGTTGCTGTTGCTTCCACAATGGGTGTTTCTGGCCTCCTGTTGAGATTATTGCCTTTGTAGTTTGAAAGACTCAGAGGATTAAGCCCTAATCTCTTTTAGGCCAAATTACTTAGGTGAAAGAATTCAAGTCAGCACCTCGAGTTGGCTGTTTTGGACTGAATGGGAGTTCCCTTACAAACTGCTCTGCCAGAGAACCTCTCTGCCTCTCAGTTCTGGTGGCACCTCACCCTCAGCTCTAAGATGTTGTTGGTCACCTTAGGGCAGCAGGAGATTGCTTAAACTTGAACATCTGCAGCATCAGATGCGACTGGTACATCCAGCGAATGTGAGGTTTGGTTGGAAAGGCCAGCACACGATGCAGTTGTTTGCTAAAAAAAGCAGACTGGCTTGCAAAGGCAAATCATTAACAATTAGGGAAGACTGGATATGTCACTTGTGGGTCACCAGGTGATGAGCTGCGCAGAGGCTTCTATGTGTAGGTCATCAGCTGAATTCAGCCCAACACTGTAGGCTAGCCTTTTAATTATATACTCGCCTTGCATTAGGTTAAGTGCTTTTCAGGTATTGCTTCTCATGTGGGTAGCCACTATCTGCCAGGATCAGGCCTCGTCTTCGTCTGGTCCCTTAATCAAGGTTTCTGGAATAAGAGCATAGTGGGAATTTGGGTTGAACATAAGCTATTAATGCTCGTAAAAGAAAGTCCATTCACCTTGTGTTTGGTGTTAATTTAACCCAAGCGAAGGACATACCTTTTCTGCACTCATATATAAAGTACACAAGGAGAAGAGACAAAATGAGAACCCAAAATTTGCAACGTCTTTTTTTTTCCCCCCAAACCCCATTATTAAGGAACAAGGAGGGAAACAATTTATGCCACAGACTGTGAGTTTCATGATTTTAATCTTTCTGGGGTTCATGGCACTACTGATTCCTCCAAAACAAGTCACAAAACAAGTCAGCCTGAGATGGGCAACAATAACTTTAAAGTTAGGTATAGTCATAGTTGACTGAAAAAAAAAGGTCCTTAGAATAGGAATTGTTATGCAACTGCTACTTTATGAATAGCTGCCAGATACGATGATAATAAAAGCAGTCACTTTCTTATGATTGATTTGGGTACTTTTTAAATCCTTCTGTGTCAGGACAGCAGTATACCCTAAATGACAATATTTCTGGTGATTTCACATGTATTTTTGTCTCTATATAAAGAAATAAACAAAATGCATTCAAAGAAATAAAATCTCTGGCACTCACCACTCTTGGCAAAACTGGAAGGGATAGAATAAGTACCAGTTTAACAAGTTCTGGTTCTTAAACACACATGTATTTCAAAAGGGAGTTTCCTACATTTTGCTCTGGTGAAAGCAGAGCCCTCACACACTTATGCTACGCCGTTTTCTCATCAAAATCCTTATGCCATATCAAATAGGTCACCGTGCCGAAAACACAGTTATGTTTCGAGTAGATTGTGCTAACTTTATGAACACATCATAAAGTGGGAACTCCATAACTCACTATTGACAGTGTTTTACTATTGCAATTTACCATCGTAATGGCACTATTTAGGAAACAATGAATGGGTTGCAATGACATAATTAAGGGATAATCTCCATTGTTGTGAAGTATACAAAGCAATAAACAGCTGCCAAAATTGATTAATAGCTGAAGCGAAGTTGAGGCATTTGATCAATCTAATAAACCATTTATTGCAAGAACATAGTGGCTTACACCAACTATGAAGCATTTATCTTGCTGCACCGTTTTCCTTTCTGTAGGATGTAATATCATGAGGCCTTGATTGTTCTTCCATTAAAGTCAAGGGTAAAACTTCCATTGTGGGCCCAGGGTCAAGCTTTTACTGAGCTGATATCAATGAAATAAATGCTTCTTTTTAATGTAGAACAGTCCTGCTAAAACCCTCCCCTCTATTATAAAACATCATATGGCATTGAAAGGGGGACACGTTCTAGTGGCAAGGACAAATCTCAGAAGTTGTGATGAAAGTCTGGACCTCTCACTAGCCTGAACAGCAATTCTGAGAGAAGTTCTGTTTGTTTGTTCATTTGTTTTTCCTGAGCTTCTAATCCCTGGTCTGTAAAATGGAGATGAAACCATTTGCTTCTTCTCCGGATTATTTAGGTTTTATTACATGTAATACAAGGAATCATAGACAGAAGATACTGTATATGTGTCCGAGCATCTTTAAAGCATAAGTAGAAAGGAAACAACACAGATTGCTCTTAATTCTGTCACGTCAGTCTTATAATCAGTACAGAAATGGGAGTGAGGGGGGCTGAGCTATGCAGGTTAGAGACCTGTTATCTGCAGTGCTGCCAGTGCAAGTGCAAACATCCATAACACATTAGCTCCAGGTGAGCAGGGCACTTACCGAGCCCCATATTTTTTATTATTGTCAGACGAGATGTTTTTATCTCCTTATCCCTGCACCAGAAAGAGGAGCATTAGAGCTCACCTTCTCCTAGCACAGATCACAATTGCTCTTTCCCTGCACAGGCAGCAAAGGGGGTCTTAGTGCTGGGTGATTCTCAAACTCACTCTGAAACAACATTTTTAATGCTATAGGAGAAGCTACTTTGTTTTTATCCCAGTATAAATGTTGATACAGAAACTCCCACCAAAAAAAAAAAAAAAAAAAAGGCTACGAATGCATTGTTTCAGCAAAAGCCTCCATGCAAATTAACCCTCGCGTAATTAAAAATGCCTCCAGTGCCTGGGCGGGTAAAAGATCAAGCGCTCGCTGCGTTACAACACAGCAGCACAAGCAGGAAGATAAAGTTTCCTAATGGCTTGGCGCAGGCGCTCGCAGCCTGCCCAGGCCGGCGGGACCGATTCCCACAGCGCGCGAGGCGACTCCCGCTCGCCTGGGCCCCGTCGGAGGCGCACAGGGCCGGATTCCCAGACTCCTGTCTGGAGGAGCCCAAGCCTCAGCAGCAGGTCCAGACTCGCGCTGCCGCACACGGCGCGAGCGGTGGCAACGCGCTCCCTCCCCGCGCCCGGCTTTGTCATTAGGACGGGCAAACCTAAAATACGAGTCCTGGAAACCTGCAATACTGGATTCTCCGCATACGCTGCTGCTTAGGGAGTGTTAGTTTTGTGAGAGAAAACACATCTAGATTTCGAAGGAGGGGTTTTTTTTTTTCGTTGCTAAGACGAACACGGCAACTCGCACACAGAATGAAGCGCTTAAACAGAGCCAAACAGCGGGAATAAGCTCCCTGAAACAAGGCTTAAGACACGAGGGGTTCTCAAGCACTCTTTCCCCAGGACCTGGCAGCGGCGCTAACACGGGTTAAAAACTCGACGCAGGGGCAGTTCGCTTTTATTTTCTACCGCAAAGCGGCACCGCGAGGGCAGCTCCTGGAGCGGGGAGCCCGCGGAGCAGGCGGGACGCGGCGGGACGCGGCGCGGGGC
>JAWLRI010000516.1:4048161-4091916 GCA_034781795.1 Crypturellus tataupa | reverse complement strand
CCCCCCCCCCCCCCCCCCCCCCCCCCCCCCCCCCCCCCCGCCCCCCCCCCCCCCCCCCCCCCCCCGCCCCCCCCCGCCGGTATTGCCCCCCCCCGCTTTCCCCCCCCCTCCACCTTCGCCGAGAATCGGCGCCTGGAGGCGGCAGCGAGCGGCGGCGCCACCGGAGGGGACCCGCTTCCCCCCCCCCCCCACACACACACGCCGGTGGCTTCTTTCCTGGAGGACTTTATTTTTTTCGCTTTTTATTTTTTTTCTTTTTCCTTTTTTTTTTTTTTCTTTTTTAAATGCGAATCGTGTTGATTCTTTTTGAAAACAAACCGCCCGCGCCGCGCACACGAGCCTCCGCGAGGGAAGCAGCCCGGTGAAAATCGCCCTCGGTTTCCATGGACAACCCGTCCATTATCACCCAGGTGACTAACCCCAAAGAGGAGGAGATCCTGTCCTGCGCTCAGGATAAAGGTGAGATGCGGGGGCTTTTGCCCCCAATTCCCGAGAAATCGGCGCTCGGGAAGGCGCTCTGTGGCCGCTCGCCTCCCCTTGGCTCCGGCCACCCCCTTTGCCGGGCTGCTGGGGACAGAGCAGCCCTTGTTGCTGCCATTTCCTTGGAGGTCCCTCACGCTGCTCGCTGGGTGCACCCGGGAACTTGTTACAGTGTCTAAACATTAAGTTTACCCCGCGCTGGCTTAAATAACATACAATGTGCCTGAACTGAAGGAGCGGGGATGTCACTTCCCTAAGGTTGTCACTCCGTGGTGCCCCAGGGGACAGACCCGTGATGGGTTCCTGGGCTTTGAAATCTCAGCTTGAAGGAATCCTGTTTTCCTTCCTTTTGAGCAAAGAAAAAAAAAAAATCCCGCTTTCTTCCTCTCTGCCCTTTACTGTTTTTCCCTGCTTCGTATTTAAGTGCAGGGCTGTACAGTTTTTTTTTTTTTTCTTCCTTGCTGGAGGATCGCGCCTCTGAAGGAAACGTGGGCCACTTCTAGAAGTAGGAAGTAGAAACTCCTCTGCAGATAAATAGTTGTTGCTTGTGCGCGGTGACGCGCTCGGGCTGTGCGTTGCCAGCTCCCAAATCCGAGGATTCGAGGGCGGCCGAAGGAGCTGCCACTTTAGGAGCCTCCCTTGAGCTCCTTCCCGCCTGCAGGGTGAGAGAGGCCTGGGGCTCTCGGGGGTGGCTGTGTCCCCATGGATCCCGTCCCCATGGACGGTCACGAGCGGTGCTGGATGAGCAGAGGGGAGCCTGCAAGCGACAGGGCTCGACTTCTTGGGAATTGGTTGTGGCTGGCCATGGATTTTTGGAGTTACCCGTGTGCTCAGTTGCCTGCGTTGTTACTGCTGGTTTAAAAAGGAGAAAAGGGGCAAAAATTGCGTGTGAAAAAGGGCCTGTGTGCTGGTGATGTCTGGAAGATGCGATAGTAAACGATCCAAATTATCTTCTTAAAAATGATAGATTGGTATCTCTTCCTTTCCCCTCCCCCACTACCAAATTTGGTGCTTTTAACAGAAAACAACTTCCATTTTTGCCTGTCTTGTAAATAGAGAGGGGAGGCCCAGCACTGGGAGAAGTTGCTCCCTGTTTTGATTAAAATTTGCTTTCTAATGAAAGCATGCACGTAAAATGACTGATTTTGTGAATGTTGAACGAAGAGCTGTAGGGATGGATTAAAAAAATATTGTGCAAGTAAGAGGCAGGGAGTTATTGCAATGAAAGATTATTTTTCCCATTTGGTATAGGAATTTTCACACTGATTTCTGTTACGTTGCGTTATATATGGAGTGATATGTCTGTCGTGATGCCTTGTTCATTTTGAGAGATTTCTGATGTTCTCCTCTGTTTTGGCAACATGAAGCTATGGGGTAGGCTGCAGTAAATAAAGTACCAATGCTTGGTGCGTGTTCTCTTCCTAGACCCATTTTGGAGCAGATTTACATGGTACAGTGCTCAGACATTGCTAGGATCTTAAAGGCCTATACTGCAAAGTGCTTTGCTGATACTGTTGGCAATCAGCAGAAATTTTGGTGTAAAAAAGCTAGTTTGACACAGAGGAAAATCTGACAGATCAGAGTAAGAGTAAGCATCCATATCAAACAAGTGTCTCTGTAACCTCAGTGAGCTGAGCTGCCTGGACAAAAATATACCTATAACTTGCATAACTATGCACTAACTTGCATAATATGCGTTGTATTTTTGCTGTGTGCATTAGGGAGAAAATCACAGTGGTCTTAATTGCATAGTAGGGGCTCCTTAAGCTTCCTATAAGCAAGAGTAGACTGGAGAAGGGTGGAAGCTAGGGATTTAGAAAAGGAAAAACCCAACCTGGTTTTAATATAGAAGGTAGGTTATTTTATACAAGGCTTTTTTTTTCTCTCCGCTGAATGAAAGTGCAAGATCAACTTTCTTATTTCGTAATGTGGTAATACATGTTGTGTGTTTAGACTCTCAAATCCGTCCAGAGCAAATTTCACAGATGGAGAATTGTAAACCTCGAACTTCCTGGGCTCTGGAATGAGACCGCTGGCTGCTCCTGCCCCTTCTGCTACAGGTTTCCCCTTTGCTCAAGATACAGAGCTTGCAGAAAATTCATTTTATACCTGTTTTTTGTGCCTGCAAATCATGTTGTCCACTTTTTTCCCTTGATTTCCTAGCAGTTTTAGCAAATGTTTTGGTTATGGTGTGCTATAAATGAGCCCAGAGCTGAGATGGTGAATACAGTGTGAGCAGGGATTGTAAGGTGGTTCTTAATGGAGGCTTGGAATGTTTAAAGTGAGTATTTGCCACTGATTTTGATGAATCTGGGTGTTGTAATGCAGAATAGCTAAAAAATATGTTAGGACAAATTACCTTGTGATTTAACTAATAATGCAAGTGCTATTTGGGCTTATGCTTTCAAATAGTTGAGTAATATAATAAATGAGAGCAGCCCTGTAATGTGTGAGCAAAAGCTGTCCAGTTTAATGAAAACCTGCTTTTCCTCTGAGTTTAAGATTTGACTGCAAAACCTGTTTCGATGAAAATACCAAGTATCACCAGGTAGTGTCAGGACTTGGTGGTGTGTTTGTTTTTTATTATTATTTATTAATCTTGTATTATTTAATATATATGTATTTGAGGGATGTTTTGCTGGTGTTTCTTGTGTAAGTTGGACTTTTTCTTCTTTTTAACTTAAAGAAAAGCAGCTTTATGGTAGCTGAGCAACTGCAAAATGCTTCATGCTTGTTTTGAAGTTGTTAACCGTGAGATGAGCATTTACCTTGATTTTTTTTTTGAGGCATTTGCATTGTGAAGGAACTAAATATGTAACCTATGCTTTTACCCAATCACTATGCAAAGATGTGTGTCTAGCAAGATGTGTTTCCCCATAGTAATGGGGCAGTTATGTTTTCAGGTAAATATTGTCATTTATAAATAAAAATATGGCCTAGATATTTTCTTGCTAATCCAGATATATTAAAAATGAATTGTTGAGATAAAAGAAGTTGTGACAACTTAAGGGACTAGATATTAATTCTAGGATAGAGTTATTAATGATTTTATTTTTAACAAATAGTTAAAAATTTAGAAGATTAGGGGAAAAGGAAGATTTTGCTGTATGAACCATTCCCTAATATGTTGCCACATGGTGGTGCACTGTATTTAGTTGTATGTCAATATGAAGGTTGAGCATGGAAGTCATTACAATAGCATTTTATTATTATTCCTATTTTTTGCTCTGAAATGTGTATGGTGCTTCTGTTCCTTGTTGATTTTGGTCTCTACCTATGTTGCTAAGTTAGTGCTGAAAAATAGAAACTTACTCGTATTGTAATAGTTGGAAACAATATTTAGCTAATAAAAAATATTATAAGCACTAAGTTAATGTTAATTCCCTGATAGTTTCTAGGTGAGGAAATTAGCAGTCCTTCAGAGGAAGAAGGTAATTTGGCACTTTTGAAATTTTGAAGCATTAATAAGATGTGGAAAATTAAAATGGAGCACAAGTTTGCAAAAAGGATTTTCTTATACTAGTGACAGAAGTTAAAAATTTGAATCTCGACATAATCATTTTTTAGAGATAAAATAAATTGTTTCCTAATGAAATTACTTATTATTAACCACTTGAACAATGACCTCTAATGTGCCAGCGAAATTTCTTGGAAAACAGAGTAACAGTAAGTCTTTGCACTGAATATAATGTAGACAGTGTAGTAACTGATGTGTAACAATGATCAGTCCAAAGAGGTATGTTTTCCTTTTTGACTTAAGGGCTTTATTTTGATCCTCGTAACTGATACAAATTCTAGGGTGTTTTCAGGTTCAAAACTACGTTGTAGTGTAATAATATTCCAGTCCTTTTAGAGTTAACAGTTATTCAAGATTGTAGCGTTTAGTTTTCTCTCTTTGGATATGTCTTTTCTAACTGTAAAATTTGACTGTCAGCTGAGCACCCATCTTCGTAAGTGCATATTTAATTGTCTCTATAAAAAAATGTATTTTCTTGTGTGGTAAAGCATTGGAAAAGAGGTTAAAAGTGGAGCCTCAGCTATTACCAATATTTTTAGTAGTGTACTTCCTTAAGGATTTTTTTCCACAGGAGGCAAGAATTTTTTTCTTCCCCTCTTGGAAACAAAATTGAGAAACACAAAAATAAGAGCAGTATTTATAATCATTTGAATTTAGAAGTACTTAGGATGTTAAGTTAAAAGTCCGTCTCTAGATTGCAACCAAAATAAGAGTCTTGAATCATATTTTCAATAAAATACATTTTGAAAATACACAAAAATATTTAGAATAGTCCTTTCTTTGTTATTAATTCATGATCTGCAGATGTATTAACATTCTTGAGACATCTCAGTACTTTTTTTATAATATTAACTGCAATTTTTGTACTTTAAAAAGTAACATTAAGAAAACAAATGTGTAAACCACTCCAGCACGACTGGAATGTGGATTCCTTGCAGAGGGTAAAGTTTTAAATCATTAACTAATGACATAGCTGTTACATAAAACCTACTGTATGGTTACTCTGGTTTCATGTTCCAGGGTGACTGTAGTAACCTGTAGTAACCTAGGGTTTGATTTAAGGTAGCAGTTAACAGGCTAAAGCATACTGTCAGTAAAGTGAATGATAACTTGCGTGAATATCTAATATTCAGTCAGTATCTGTAAGCTGCAGCATTACCATTTCTTCCTAGCTGCACGTCATGTTGGCTTCTTATTTGTTTTAATGTAGTGATTTAACCTAAGTGTTTAGATGTTTAACATGCCTTAAAAAAAAGTTGTCCGTATGTTGTAAGCTGAGTGTTCAGCAGTGCAAGCGGCAACACCCTTTTCTGATATAATTGATACAATGTAGTGTGATTGCTGCTATGAATCCTTGAGAATTTAATTTGAATATGGCGAGCAAGCTCACAGGGAACATGTGTGCATGTTTGGTTCTTAAAAATAAATAAATAAATACTGAGAAAATGAAAGTTAATAGAAATGAAACTCACTTATTGGTCTGTCTTTTTTGAAAGATTGTCCACCGTACACTTTATAGCCAATAGTTTTAACTACGAGAAGCTTTCTTCATAATGGAACACTTATGAATTTTTACAGTCTTGTAGCACTCATTTTCAAATATTAAAATGGCTGCAAATTAATACAACCCCACACATTTTATGTATGTCATGTCTTGAATATTCCCTCTGTAAATAAATAAAACTTTAATTTCTGCTGATCAGAGTTGTTGGCCGTGACCATCGTGGATGGTACTCTCTCTGTAGAGCCGGTTGCCGTTGAAGGTTCAGTTTCAGGCAATCCTGGTTTGTAAAAGTTGACTCTGAGGCTGAATTTGTCCATTACTCATCCTTACCTCACAGAGAATTTGTTTGGGGTAATTTGCATGGAATATATTGAATTATATTTGAAGCATTTCTACCCATAAGATTTTTTGTATTTTTTTTTATACAAGAAAAGCAAAGACAAGAGATAGATGTATCACATTTTCAAGGGTCTGCCTCTCTTTTTTTAGTTCTCAAATTTTTAGCCACTGCATGGATCAATAGTAGAGGATGTGGCAAGATCCTCTCCACCTCCCTGAAAATTGCATGTTGCTGAGAAGCTAGGATTGTTGTGGAAGGGATTTATGGAGAATTACTGATAGAACTACCAAGTGGCCGAATTTAGATGTTTACGGAGTCTGAACTATTGGTGAGGACTGATTCCTGTTAGAGGCTCATCACTGAAGGAGACACGGCTGAAAAATCTCAGGGATTTGTTCAATATCATCTGTGAACTCTTCATGTGGTTTTTGAATGATGTTGAAACAAGACTTTTTTTAAATTTTCTTTTTATTTTTTAGTGCTGGTTTCCCTGGCCAAGAGGCCCAGATAGGATGACGTAGGAGTGCAGGATTTTTAAAGTCTTGCTGAGCTTCAAAGCTTTTTGTAAGGGACTGGGGACAGGCGCAGAGGGAAGATGTCACTTGTGCTGCAGAGATTTTAAAGAGTTCTGTGCTAGAAATATTTATCTTCTGCAAATTGTACTTCTGATAGAGATTGATTGAAACTTTTTTCTTTTTTTAAAAAACTTGGGGAGATTAGGGCATATAGTTAACACAGATGTGACAAACAGGGAAAGCATAAGTAGCATCTAAGTAGATTGGAGTAAAATTCTATTCTAATCGGTCAACTGTGATGCAGTTTGTCCAGTCTCACACAAGTTATGCTTTTCAGGACCAGTTATTGCTTTAGTGGTAAAAAATAACAGCTTTAGCCAAATGAGTAGAAAATATTCTCTTTGTGCTATTGGATCTACTGAAATCTTGTTGGCTTTGTAGTGTTTTATCACAGCTACCACTTGCATGAAAGTGCCACAGTTTATTCTTTTTGTAAGATAATAAAATATGCTTTATAAAAGAGAAAAATCTATTATTATAAGAGATTGGCTGTCCTGAGAACTAGAATGCTTCTATTCAGAAATTTTATTGCGAGTTAAATCTCAGTAAAAATACGGCAGACTTGGATTCTAAAGAACTTGCTTATTTAAAATGTTTTTTTTTCTTTCCCTATTTTTTCCAGGGGGAAAAATAATAAAAGAAACCTACTCCTTCTCTCATGAATATTGATTAGTGTAATTAAAGCCAGGAAGGTCATGGTCAAATAAGATAACATGGACTGTGTGTTGTACAGTAGAGGAACTGCAAATGAAGGCTGGCTGCTCTATCAGAACCTATGAATGTTACCTTGAAAAATGTTTGTAGAAGTTCATGCCGAGATTCTGTAAGAAACGAGCACCTGACAGGTATCAACCTGCAGCTCCAGTTTGGTATTGCTTGTTTTGCCAAAATAGTGTCCTCTGTTGGTCAGGTTTTGCTGCTCCTGCTGCAGGATCTCCTTATTTTCTTGGCAGAAAGTGGGTTATTGATTTATATTCACCCCTATGCTCTCTCCCACTGGTCGAGGTCTCTTGTTTCCTGAGTTGTAATTCAGGATTCCCAGCAGGGTTAGTAGAAAAATGACCCTTGTTTCCTTGTCTACTGTAATCAGCAGTAAAATTCTCAACTTGCCTGTTTATTTCAGGATGGGGTTTTGCAAGTTCGTCATCTCCCTCCTGTGTAACGTTCCTCTGCTGAGAGCAAGAAAAAGGGAGTTGTGGCCACAGTTTGGGAGTGAACCCCCCTGGCCTTACAGAGCAGCTCAGGGTAGATGGACTTCAGCTTAAATTTTCACAGTTATCTGCAAGGAAGCTACTTCCACAACAGATACTAGAGTGAGCATGTGCAGCGGAACCTAGGCCTGTTTCTCTGAAGGAGTATTTGAAGAATTCCTCTATATGTGTAGTTGTTCCAAGAATGTATTTAAGAGTTTGCATGCGATGCTGCTTTATTTCTGTCTACAAAACTTTGGTTGCATGTATATGTCTGAGGATTTATCTGTTTGTTCTGGATATACCTGCATGAACACATACTTGGTCATTTGGGATCTTGTGAGCTGGCAGAGTGCTCTTGTTGGGTTAAAATGGTAGGTATGGATTTTGAAATCCTTTTTCAGTCTAAACTTGCTAAATTGTGAGGCTGATGCATTGGCATTTTATCCTCGTGACAGTTAAGATGAAAGTGCTCTCATAAGAGTGGTCAATACTGACATTCCTAGATGATACTTAATCGTTTCTACTTGCTTCAGCCAAGCACTTCGAAAGGTTTGGTGTCTGCCACCTGGAGAAGAAAGAATTTAGTTACAAAGAATCTCCAAAAGCTGTCATAAAAGGGTTAACAATTTTGTAGAGGCTTGTGAGATTTCTAGTAAAGAGCAGCAAAATGAAAATTGATAAAAGATGTATACATTAACAGTTTGATTATTGGAATGTAATGTTTTTCAAGAGAAACGGTTTAAATATTTTACGGAGACTTTTGGAGTTAACCCTTAGGCTTCTGTATATTTTTTTATTGTTTTGTCCCTTGATGTGTGATGTTGTCTTGCCTTTTTCTCCTCTGGTCTTAAGGCCCTGGACTCCAACATCTGCTGCTTTGTCCTCTGATGGTGCTCAGAGATGTTGGCTACTGGTGGCTGTTGGTGAGAAGGAGTGGGAGATGCTTGAAGAGGTGCTGAGGAACAGAGTCACTCTGGGTGACTCGTCTGGACAGATGACCACTACCAGTGGCCAGAATGGCATAGGAGGTATCTCATGAGGAGATATTCATAATTTTTATTTTCCTCGTAAATTAATAAAATAAAGATCAAGGTCTTGTTTCTGATGCAATATCACCACTTGAGTGGTTATTGTGCTGTATTGAAAAGGAGGAGATATGTGAAATGTAACAGTTAGAATAAACATACCAGGGCTTTTCCTATAATATAGTAGGACCTTAAGAATTAAAGGCAGAACATCTAATTTGGTTAGAAGGAAGTGTTTGCTTAGGCACTATACAGCTAACCTATATAATCCTTGAGAGGATATTGTTGCTAAAATAGTTTACCTGGGAATTTCTAAGGAGGATTAAGTGACTTCATTTTACATTTATACTAACAAAAATACAATTACGAAGGTAGTGATTGTGTTTCAGTGTATGAATTGAGTGCCAAATCTCAGTAAGGAGAGAAGGGAGGAGAATCCCTTTAATGTAGTTACCACCTGAGTATGAGAAGTATCTGGAATGACATCTGTTGTAAACTCTGGACAGCAGTTATCCCATGGTGGATAAAAGCACATATAAACATACGTGATGGGAGATGATTTTCTCTGAACTGATTGTTGGCTGACTGCCAAGTCTTATGACTCTCAAGATATGAAACTGTTTTTATTGAGAATTGGTTACTTGAAAATGACTTGGGGGATGTTTGGGAGTGGAAGGGAGGTTACCTTGGTTGGGGAATTAGAAAAGGCAAAAAAGTACCAAATGCAATCTCTAGTGTGATTCATTTGCTAATTACACACTGACATAAATTGAAAAGTCCCAGAAGCAGGGGATTTACAGCATAACTGTAAAACAATATTCATCTGTGTAGAGATCTGTGAAGTGCTTATCCACAAAGGAATGGGATTTTAAGTGGATTTGTTTAATCGGGTTTATCATGAGTACATAGTTGTGGAACTTTTTACTTACGTTTCAGAATTCCTTGCCTTTCTGGAAGATTCCCTCTTTTTTGAGATTAAAGATGTCTATAGATAAATTTATTGAAGAATGAAAGTGAAACTTAAAGCAAGAAATGTTTTTACAAATTTTACAGTGGGTTTAATATTTAAATATTTTTTACCTCAAATTATGATATTTAGAAAAAAAAAGACAATTTCATGTAGACTGTTCCATTTTCTGGGCCTTTTTATGCCCTGTAAGAAATTTGAAACACTTCAACAGATTCTTGCTCTCGGTATTGAAAGGGATGCTAACAGCTTAATTACGCTGCCTGTCCAACATTAATTAGTTTTAATACAAATAGTGTTCACTTTTGGTAATATGACAGGGGGAAAAATTAGCAGATGTGTCAGTACCCAACATGTTAATCTCCAGTTACTGCCACTTTTTCTCTTGTAAACATACCATGACAAGAATAAAAAATTGAACAAAATGGGAAGTTAATCTTGGCAATATTAAAACTGCAATCCATTCAGGTCTCATTCCTGTATTTACATGTTGTACAATTTACTGATGCATTTCGTTATAAATTACCCTTTTACCATCAGCCTGATCAAGGCAGGTGTGTTCAGAGAGCATGTTATTTTTTGAAAATGTCACTACCTCAGTTGTTTTGGTAGAGGTGAATTGTTTTTCATTCCTTTAAACCAAACAGCTGTTTAGTTTAACTGTAGCAACTAAATATTGCTTGAATTTCATACTATAAAGCAGTAGCAGTATCAAAAGAGGAAAAAAAAAAAAGATCCGGTTTGGGGGGGGGAGGAGGTGGAAAACTGAATGCAAGAAGAGGATCTTCAGGGTTTTCCAAGGACCCAATGCCCATACATTCATAAAGGACAATTTCTGTTTAGATACAAAGTGGTGCTGAGTAGCTGTAATGTGTAATGCCACATTTCAAGCGAAGATGAGATCAAAAGGTGGCTTTGCTTTATAATGTCTATTGAAAGCATCCTTTCAGGAAATGTCCAAAATGGAAAGAATGAAACTCTGCCACTTTGTTTTGCAGTGTGCACTGTGCTAGAGCAAGCCCCAAAGTGCAAAACTTAGCGTTGACATTGCATTTTTGGGGTTTCGTTCAAATACAGTTTCCACAGGGACTTTGAATTCTTATGCAGAATGGTTTGGATCTCAACCCTACTACCCAAAAGTATTTTTTTTAACCAAATTCTATTCAGATAACACTTGTAGTTCTCCTAAGTTGTATATCTGAAAATATTTCTTGGGCGCTTTGTGTCCCAACGTGTAATTTCCTTCTGGTCTTAAAGATTAAAAAAAAAAAAAAAAAAAAAAGGAGAGAAGAATTAAAAAATACTCTTCGTAATATCAGCAGGGTTATAAGCTGTGAAAGAGAAACTAAGGGAGAAAAGCTGGGATATAGGTAATATAGTAACAGTGACCAGAAGGGCACAGCAAAACAGCTTCAGCATAGGTAATAACCTGGCACGGAGTCTGTGCAAAACATGTTCTAACACCCTGAAAATGGGAGAGGTTAGAGTACAAGATAAGCATTTATTTGGAGAAAAATTATATTAATCATAGAAGTAAAACTGTTTTTGTCTTGAAAATGGTCTTCAGTGTATAATGAAGAAAATCTAGCCAGGCTGACTCATAGCAGGATGCACCGAGGCAGTCTGAAATCCAGCCCCGTAAGGGGGTTATCCCTTCAGTTTGGGCTCTGCTTGTCTTGGGGGTGGAGGAGTGTTGCAGTTCACCTCTCTGCATGGCCCATCAGTAAAAATAAATGAATTATCTAGCAAACAGTAATGCACTTATGGTTTAACCAGAAGGCTGCTTTTGTTTGGTGTTTTTCCCCCCTAATACTGCAAGGTTAAAACAAAATATTACTAACACATTTTAACACATAATAACACATTTTAAATTGTCGATTGGAGTGGAAATGGGAACTTGCTTTATATACAAAAAAATAGTTTTGTTTCCTAAAAATATTTTCAAATAATTGTCAACTCAGTAAATGCTCTTTTAGGAAAAAAAAAGTATTTTTTTAAATGGGAAGGTGTTTTCTGCAGGCAGTGTTTATATATCTAGCCTCCAGGTAGTTAATGCCTCTATCTTATATTCTGCTAATAAGGGCAGTAAAGAGTTTTCTGCTTTTGATAAGTTAACAGATTTGAGCAGTTGAACATTTTGAGTGGATAACAGCTTCACAGTTTTCACCTTTTTAATAGCTGATTTAGGTGATAGTCAGCTAGCCTGCTGTTGCAGAGTATTTTACAGGAGTCAACAGACTTTCTTTAATTAAGACCATATGTGTACAGTAATTGTGATTCCTTGGGAATCTGTATCTTATTTTCCATTAAATAGCTGATAAAGTGTTGTAGTTGTAGAATGGAATATCAAGTTTAGAAAGCAGATGTCTTCGAAAGCAATTTTGGTTTTCTGTGTCATCATAAAAGGCAACCTAACATTTTGGTAGGTTGGATTGCTTCCTGCTGCAACATAATAAGCATTTAACACTGTATCTGATGAAAATTACTCTTTCCAGGAAGTTTTTGGAAACCTTTTTTTTTTTTTTTTTAAAAAAAAAAAAGGGGAGAAAAACCCTCTAGTTTACTAAGTGGTAAAATATCTATGAGTTTCTATGTTATCTTTCCAAAGTCTGCATGGATTGACTTCTGTGTAAAGCAGTTGGCTTGTATGTTGAAAACGAGTGCATAGTATGAGTGTAAATAATGCATTCTAGTAAAAGGGAACCACGAATATTTACTAGAGAAATCCTGTTTTAATGCTTTTAGGGGAAAAAAAAATAAAACACTTCAAAATACATTTCAACTGTATTGGCAACACAAGAACTCCTGTGCTTAACCCGAAGATGCTGCTTTGGCAGTCTACAGTATAAAAATTTACATTAATACTGGCACCCGTCCCCCTGGAAAGGATCACTTCTATTCATATTGGTTCCCAGGGGTTAAATGCAGTCCTTGGAACAGTTACAGGAAATAATATCAATGTGTTTGTAAACCAGGACCTGTCTTTGGTTTGGGAGGCCAAATGTACCACTCTTCTTGATTGCTGCGAGGACTGTGCACAGGTTTTCTTGCACTCAGTGGATGGTCTCCCGGAGAATATTCCAGGAACCTTCTCGGGGTGCTTGCTGCCCTTTGCTGTCCCCTGTCTGGTGGAAGGTTGTTCAGCCTCATAGCCCTGCTGCTCTTAGCGGTGCTGGGATTCTTTTGGCAATGGAAGACACAGAAATGTTACGCTTACATGGAGTACTTGTGGTACTTTGCAGGTGGTCGGGAACCCGTGTTCCTTGATTTGGTTGGTAAGTTTAGGAGTGGATGCATCTTCCATTCGGTTCAATATGTTGTGTGTGTGATTTTTTTTTTTTTTTTTAACTTGGAAAATGCAAGTTTGAAGGGAGTAAGAAAGAATTGAGGAAGATAACCAGCAAATCACTAAGCAACATTACGGAATCAAGAATCTTAAAATATTTTTCATGAAATATTCCTTGTTGCTTGGATGCAGTGAATGTGTGGTTTTTGTGATGTGCCCACAGATAAGTTGATGCAGAAGGAGGCACTTGCAGGATGTGACTGATGTCACCTGTTGCAGGTGCCCACTTTAGGATATAGTAAATCATATCCCCGAAGACTCCAGGAGCTGTGAAGGGAATATGTGAAGTTTGCCCCTGACTTCTCTCCCCACAGCCAAACACAGATGGTCAATATGGGATTCAGAATCCTAATTTGGCAACTTTATCATCAGGTCTACATGTGATTCACTGGTTTTTGGCTACCCTGAAATGCAGCAAGTGGATACAGAATTGCAGAGTTCCAGGGTTTACCTTCAGCTGCCGCTTCCTCTGGGAGGGGGAGAAGAGGAAAACCTGGCATAAACTGTTCCACTCTCGTTGGTGCTGTTCTGCTCTGCTAAGTTTAGCAGCGTTGGAGGTGGTAGTTAAAATGGGCTTTCAATTTTTTTTAAACTCTGCATTCTGAGCAGGATTAGGTAACATGGTACCCCAGAATGCTCTAAGTCCATCTGTGCTAAAGCTTGCGGAGCTGAGCTCCTTCACCAGAGCTGATCGGTACTTTAGGAAATACAGAAGGGATTTACCGAATTCCCCTGATCACGGAAAGAATTGTGGAGCTTGCTTGCTGATACGCTTTGGGCAGTACATTTATTTAAATTGCTATTTGTGGAAATTTCGTGTCGCACTTTCATATATCCCTTTACCTCATTGAAGCAAACCCGATGCCAGCATCAGCAGGGGCTTATTGTTCAGCCACTGTAGAGAAACTTCTCCTTGTGTCCGTTACGTAGAGCAGAACAATATAGAGTGCTATGCAAAGGCTGCATTATGCCAGCCGCCTTTTCGATGCTTTTCACAGGTACTGCAGATTGTTAGCAAGTCTGCTATTGCAAAAAACTGCAAGTGATTTTGATAAAATATCGCCTCTTCTCATTTCCCCCCTGAAATCTTTTGCCTGCTGGCTGCCAGAGTGAGTAGCACCAACATTTTTATATGCTCAACCTTCAGTGTTTTCCCAAACTTATTTTAAAAACTTATTTTAATTGTCTGTTTCCACATTAAATCACTGGGCTCGCAAGAGTGCGGTCCTCTACATTGAGGATTTCTGTTTTGGACTGGTTATTTAGGAACAGCTTTTAGTTTCCTGCTTTTTGGAAGTACTGGAGGGAAATTGATGCTCATTTATGGAAGAGGAAAGAACCTCATCTAAGGCAACTGCTGAAACTCACTGTATGGAAGGAAATGTGAATTAGTTGTGGAAGAAAGGGAGGAAACGTGTTTACTGGCGTTTCTGGAGGGGATTCTGATGGATATACACTCTATGCAAGTGCAGAGTACTGCCAAGTTCAAATACTGGCATAGATTCTGTGATGAAAATAGTATTTCCAAAGTGGAAGTAGAGACCTTTGATAGATTCCTACAGAGTCTGAACAGCTGCTTGACTGTGAATAATGATTGGGCAAGTCCACCTGTACTACACTGCTTATTTCAGTAGGTGTAATAGATTAATGTCTATAATAGCTAGTTATGGGAAAGATATTTTTAGTGTTTCATTAGAATGATAGGTAAAAATCAAAAGGAGTAAGATATTTCTACATTAACATTTATGTTATGGAATCATAAATTTCCTGTGCCTGTAGCAATAAATATTCATAGCTCTTTAGACTAAGGTTTTGCTTTATCTGTGTAGTATTATATGGATATATAAAATAGTTTAACTTGTTCTTTCAACGATTTGGCTCTCTGCTTCAGTTTGCTACCAGCAGTGGCTAGTGATGCTTGTGTCGGAGAAGCTTTCACAAACTTAAGTAATCGTGCCTAGACTGGATTCTGTAAGTACTTCTCTGCACCAAAGATATGCTTGCAGCAGAAATAGAGAAGATAATTTGAGGCTCTCATCGTGTTAATTTTTTAGAGGCAGCACTTTAAGGGTTGATACTTTGGATTGTGTTGACTTCATCCTTTTAGGAGCCACTTTGATGAGCTCAGTGGTTGGCAGACCTTCTTCTGGAATCATATTTTATCTTCCTAATATAAGTCTTCCTCTTTTTATGAACTTGAAGATGTAATATTTTGGAGTTCTGTCTCATTCTGCAGGTATGCCTGACTTTGCACTTGTACATTCAGGAGGAATCATTTTACTGCAGGTACCTGTTGAATGTTCTTTCAGAATTTATAGCCAACGTAAACTTCTGACATTCTGCTTGAGCAAACAGTTTGTAAAGCAAGTGCTTGCAGGATTAAATCAATCTGTAAGCCCAGCTATACATTTAGTGGCCTAACTTTAATGATGCTATAGTACTAAGGGTGCAGTTTAGCTCCCTGCTGGACTTAGACACTTAAAGTTAAGGATGGAAGTCAGCAATTTAGTTAATATTTACAAGGCATTGGTGGCAATTAGTGAGATACTAAAGCTTTCCCCCCTCTTTTTTTTTTTTCTTTCTCTTTTGTGATAAATGGTATTTTATTCTTATTGGCAAGCTATAGTATAGCAGTATCTTTGCTATTAATGCTCCATGAAGTAATTTAAGAGAATGGGTGTTCCTCAGTGTTAAGGGTGGGGGAAAATAATATAGACTCATATTGCTGGGAGTAAATGCAAAACTGAAAAAGAGCATTAAGGTAGGTAACCCAAAATTGGGGAGAGATGGAATAAAACATTTGAATACATTTGTCTAATGCAAAAGTTAGTTTATATTGAGGGAAAAAAAGCAAAACAAATTTTTTTTCAGGTGTCACACATGCTTGTTTTTTATTTATTTATTTTTATTTGACAGTACCATTTTCCAAGAGCAAAAAAAAATCCTTAAGCTTTAAATTTAATCAACATAAAATAATTTAAAAAGGTGATTTTTTTTTTTTATGCAAGGCAGGTAGACTGATGTTAAAGTAGCATGTGCTTTTTAAACTGATATTTTTTAACCCATTAGTGGTATTCAGCTTTTGTAAAGTCATAACTGCGTAGAGGTGTGAAACACATGGATTTAAGATAGCAGCGAGAGAGAATTTAGCCCTTATTTGCAAACTGCCCTTTAGAGATTACATAAAACAGTTGTTATAAGACTAAGTAGGGATTTTTCTGATGGTAAAAGTGTTGGGTTTTGATTTTTTTTGTTTGTTTAACTGTAGTGGATATGATATTCTTTAACATTCCCAAGATATGTAAAACGATTGCATTTTGGGTACTATTTTTTACCATAATTTCTCTTTATTAGGATCTGTGGAGATGAAACAGTGTAATGCTTCATATAGCTAACGGTTCATATAGCTTCAGGAAGAATGTGTATCATACATATTGTTTAATTTTTATACCAGCATTTCATCAGAATACCATGAACCTGGGTTTTAAGGATAGAAACTTCAAAAAGTAGAGGGTAGGTTACTGTGCAGAATTGTCTCATTTACAAAAATAAAAAAAACCCCACAAACATTCCAAATCCTATTCTCAAAGAAAAAAAATATAAAATTCTATATGTATCTCCCAGTAAAACTTTGACAATGCATTTATCTTGCCCTTAATGAAGCTTTACCTGTTGTGGTGTCCTTACTTTTATTACTGCTATACCAGCAAATCCTTAAGAAACTTACTTTTATTTTATCATGATAATACATTGTTTAAATGCTGTCTTACAAACAATTTGACAATTTGTGGTTGGGCTTCCTAGGTTATCCAGGCATTCATCTATATTACATTCAAGGACACATTTTCTCATATTCCTGTGGGGCAATATTAATGTTTCATTCCAACATTCTGCTTTAGAATTTTTATATCATTAAACTGTGTAATAAGCTTCAGTCTCTATTCTCCTGCAGTGCAATAGCAGGAGAGAGTGCAGGGCATTTTTTTTGATTGCTTTATTCAACACTAGTTAAAATATAAAAAGAGTGCAAATCTGAAAGTGGATTAGCCAGTTAATTAACGCTCTCTGTAATGGGATAGAAGGGCCCAAATTGAAGTATAGACAGTAATATTCACGTTCATGGAGCTGCATTATTCTTCTATCTTGACTAAAAGTTGCAAAACCCTGAATTTTATGAAAGCAATTATCCATACAGCCAATTTTTGCACAATTTAGGGGCAGGACTTTCCTGATTTCTACGCAGTATTTACTATACTTTAATAATATATTGCGCTCTTTACTACAGATATGTGTAACTAGTGTTTTTTTGAAAACACAAAACAGGTAGATTAACCTCTAAAAGAGTGTCTTTGCTTTTAGAGGCAAGCACTTCATCTTGGACAGTATTTCTAAAGCATTACAGAAAATCATTTAGTGCATTGGCTCTGCTGTACAATCCATTGTCGAGGTTTGTCGTGGGGCTCTGCTGAAAAAGTGCTGTCAATGATAGAGCTGCTGAACAAAAATAACAGCTGATCAATGTGTGTGTTATCCATAGAGCTAAGTGCTCAGCTTAAATGGAATGAGATTTATCAAAAACGCCTTTCAAATACAATGTGACAACTGCTGCGTGTCTGTCTTATCTGATTGCTTCCTGGTGGAGGTTTGGCTTCGTTTCTGGACATAAGTTGCAGTGTAACATTGGACGGAATTAGAGTAGTGTTTCTTCTTTCGTCATATGGTTGTGCCTTTAAAATGTGATTTGACACGGGCTGGACTGTGGTTGTTTCTCTTCTGTCCTTTCATCAACACTATAATTCTTCTCAATGACTTTCCTGACTGGTAACCTATGAGAAAGCTCCAAGATACTGGAGGATCTTCTAGCAGTGCTTGGCAGAGGAGCGTTCGGTGTAAAAGCATCAGTAAACTCAGATCTAGGAGCTGGTTCTGCATGATGAGTGGAGCTGCTGCAAAGCTTGGGTGTCTTTTGGCATGGGAACCTGGGATGTGGTCCTCATAGCTAGACATCCCCATCTGACAATAACTATGGATTGGCCCCTCAATTCCTAGAAAAATATGTGCTGGAAATATGATTATTGTGATGAGTAATGATTTATTTCCAATATTGTCCATAAAAACTTCTTTTTTAATATGCATGTACTTTTTATAAAACAATGTTACCTCTGTCCCTTAAACAGGATCTTAAAGTCACTTCCTAGAAGTATGTCAGTTCTGATTTCTTAGCTGTCATCTTCATAAATAATATTTAATATTTTTTTATTTATGATTCATAATCCATCCTTCTTTTTTTTTTTCTCCTCTTACTGCTTGAGCTACCTGTAGAGAGGAATGCACCAAACATTGTTAATTGTCACTGTTGCTTTTACTGGAATACTTATTAAAGAAATCCTGGGATAAGGGACGTGCTTGTATGTCAGCTTAGTGCACGAACCCACCACCAGTGAGTAAAACACTCCAAATGTGCCTGGGGTAGTTTCATTTATCACTACAAATGTTGCTCTATTGATTTGCTTGTGTGTGTGTGAATATATTTATATATTTAAACAGACTAAGCAGACTATAAAAACAGACTATATTTAAACAGACTATGTAACAAACAAATAGTCTGCATTTAGCATCACAGTAGAAAGATTTATTGCTTTAAGAGACTTTTATAAGTTTGGAGAGCTTCTCTGTTAGCCTCATTCAAGTCATGGTCATGGGCATGGCAAGGTCATGGTTATTGCTTGAAATGTGATGGGAAGATCTTGGTGGAAATTTGCCCTCTAAGCATCCTGAAGTGGGACTGGCCTGAACATCCATTTTCTTTTCTCTTTTGAAGTCTGCTTTTACTATTTTATTTATATGTGTGTATATATATATATATTAATTTTTAGGCTTTCCATTATTATGGACATTTAGAATGCTGACCAAAAGTAGTGTCCACTTAAAAAACAAATGAGGGAAAAAAATCATTAAAATCATGATTTTTTTTTCTGTCCCTTTAAGGATATATAACAGTGATTAAAGCATTGGTGGTCCAAGTTCTGCATATAAGGAAAACGTTAATGAAATGCATGGGGATTTCACTGGCTGTTGAAATATTCCATGATTGTATGTATTTTGTGGGTCTGTGTTTTTTAACTTATGTTCCATATTCTCTTTAAAGAGGAATTAGGGAGCAGTGAAACACTGTGCTGAGCGTTTTTGGTTCCTTTCTCCCTCTCTGCCAGGCATTTAGTTCAGAATTAATTTATTTTTTTTTTTTCTTTTAAGGCTCTTATTTCAGTGTAGTTAGTCACGGAGTGAAACCATTGATCTCAGTGACAGGCTTCCCAAAGGGAGCTGTGCAGCTCAGCAATAGAAGAGTGTAGTCAGATCCTCATTTGATCGAAAGTGGAAACAAGCCCTGTTGAGAGGTACTTGCAGGTTTTCTGCAGAATTACAGGTCAGTTATGTGTTACTACCTATCTAGTAATCTTTCCATTTTGAAAACAAAGCCTGAAATAGGCTTGATAAAAGAAGCCTCTCCCAAAGATGAAGGTACCTCTTTTAAAATCACATACTGCATTTAGACATATGAAGACTTGATACAATAATTATTTTATATAAAGCTTTTGAAAATTTATCCCTGCTATGTACATATTGCAGCAGTCTGATGATAACAAGCTGTGAGATAGAAAGCAAAAGGGACCTGAAAAATAGTGACAACTTCATGATGGGCAATGGGCCTCTGTGCTGTGTGAGACAAATCTTTAGCTTCCTTTATAGAGTTATCCAGAAGGAATGGCTGTGACCAAGAGTATATATTTATATTAAATTTTATAGTAAAAATAATAGTAATAGAAAGCTGCAGTAGTAGCCAGATTTCACAAAAAATACAAGTCTCTAGTGCTTTGTGTTATACAAATGAATTCTGCTGATAATGTTGATTGGTTTACTTTCCTATAGATAGTTTTTTTCTTCAGCATCTTTGCAACTTTTCTGACTTTCACTCAAGTAGCTCTTATAATCTTGCAGTTAGCAATGGCTTTTTATGTTGTATCAGTGTTTCAGAGTGATTCAAGCCACAGAAATGACTGGTTTTTATTTTATCCCTTCGACCCCTCTGTGTTTTGTGCTTGCAGCATGTGCACCTGGAAGAGGATATAGATAGTTGTGGGGAAGACAAAGAATCAGCAAGTCATATTTTAGTATTAAAAGGAAAATGAAAGGTATAGTCTGTTGCTCTATGCAAGGATAAAGTTACTAGCTTCCGATGCTGAAATATTTAAAATATTAAAGTGGGAAGGGCAGCATGCATCAATCTGACTTAAAATTTAATTTGGGGTAGATGGCAAATTAAATTATCCGGTGCTTAGTGACTGCTATGAAATTCTCCAACTTCAGACTCATGAGCTGTTATCGTTGAGAACGTGCATAGAGTAAATACAGCTCTAAAACAAAAAAATTAAAAACAGAAAACAGTGGTCAAGAAAACAAAGTAACCTATAATATCCAATAGATTTTTTTCCCAAGAATAAATCACCTTAAAATAATTGAACTTCTGTGGCTTGACGTAAGGAAAGAAGTAGCGGATATATTATACGGATATATTATGCTTGCTGTAGAGCATTTAAGACTGTAAGCTCAAAGTCTGCTTAAAAACTGCTACAAAATGGATGCAAAAGCCTTGGCACAATAAATGAGCAACTCAAGTGCTTTCAAGGGATGTGTCCAGTGAATCTGCAGAGGTTTGTCCTGGGTTTCGTGCTAGTCTCTCACTAATGACGTGGAGGATGCAATGAAGAATGAGCTAAAGATAAAGAATATAGAACCTGTCTTTTTCATACAACCTGATCAGGCTGCTTCAGGGTTCTGTGGAATAATTCATTACAAAAGCTGGGAATAAGGAGCAACTACTTGGATTCCTAGTATATAGTGAGTTTTTTTTGTGCTCGTATTTTTACACGACAGTAAAAGAAAATTTCTGTTTATGCATTCCAGGCTGACATTTGGTTTGTGGGAAAGGTTGGAGCATTGTACTGTGTCATTCTTTGGTAAGGCATCATCTCAAGCGCTCTGCAAAGCTTTGATTTGGGTTTGAGAGCATCCCAAGGAGCAGGGAGAAGGAGATTGCACTAGAAAATAGGACCTGGAATGACGGACTTGAGTGGATAGAGGGTTTTTTGTTTTGTTTTGGTCTAGAGAAGTCTGAGGGGACCATGACAGTCCTGAAATAAAGGAAAGACTGCTTTAAAGAAAAATCTGGTACTCATGTATCTGTTGGATGGGACAAGAAGTAATAGACTTTAACATGCATCTCCCTTATCTCTTCTTTTTCCATTAAGACATAGGTGTTTCTGGTTAATTCTGCATGTGCCTAATCTATATCCAGTCACTTCTTTCCCTCCTCTCTCTATTATTAAGAATTATGTATAAATGGTTGAGGGATCCTTACAGTCAAACATACATTAACCCATGAGTTTTTAAAAGCATTAGACTCCTCCAGAGCACTAGAGGCTTCTTGAATTGGCAGCCATCGCATGATCTTCAGTGACAGATTAAGTCAGCTGTTGCTTAGAGCAGCACCAGCCTTTCCCTCCCGTTGGAGCAACCACCTCTTCTCATAGCCCTGTTGAGGGCAGAATACCCTGGGGGAAGGATGTTCAGGTTTTCTGATGTTCTCAGGTCTTCTAGATTTGTGCCCTTTCCTACCCTACAGTAGTTCTGGGGAGGCTGCTGGAGTTACACAGGCATTAAAAGATACCTAAATCCTCTTTAATGAGGACCACAGCAGTGGGTGCTTAAGTAAACAGGGATTTATTGCTGGTTTATCTGCATATTAAGTGCAATAAAATAGTTTTCAGTAAAAAGTGAAGATTATGAAGTTCACTGCTTAGGTCACCCACCTTAGCCAGCCACTGAAGGAACGGTGATTCTTGGAGCTGGGCAGTCTTGCCCTTCTTAAAAAACCCACATGTACAATTCAGCAAATTATTGCTGTCTTTACATACAGTTTTACCTTGAATTAGATCTAGTAACTGAAGAGTACCCAAATAATTGAACTCAGGATGAAGATTCTCCTCCTTCCCCAGTTTAGGCTGTGAGGTTCAGGGAGAACAGTTCACTGAGGAAGTTACTGAGAGGGTGGGAAGATTCATTACAAACTGCAGCTGCACAAGATGGAGAAATTAGAAGGATCTTTTTCCCCCAGAAGACCCTGGGGTAGCACTGGCTGTGCTCCAATGCCCAGGGGAGACGCAAAGAACTCCTTGTGTTTCTACCCTTCTACCTCAACTTTCCTACCATTGCCACTCAAAAATCAGGGAAAAAGCTCCAGTGGCTGAAGTGTTGAAGTACATCTGTATGTTCAACGTGCGTATGTTGAGGTATGAGGACTGCTGACTTACCTGGTTTTGTGGTATTGGTCTTTGCATCTTGACATTTGGATTATTATCTTTCCACTGTGCTGAATGTGTAGCTTTTGTTAAACACTAGGGACTTTTAATCTTTCCTTTGCTTCTTTCTGGAATCAAAATAGAAAAGCGGAAAGTGAAGGAGAAATAATTTTGCTGTGGAGAAGCTGAGCAAAGATGGCACAACCCTGATCCCTGTGTTACTCTGTGTTGAATTCACCTGGCGGTTCAATTGGGATACTGTAACACCATCAGATGTGCACGAGCTCAAGCTGTTGCTCTGAAATTCATTTCCCAGATCAGGAGTTTTTTAAGCTTTGATTGCAAGAGCTTTGAGTGCTTTTTTTTGCTGAGAGAAGGCGTTTGCAGCGGTGACTGGAACAGAACTGAATGTACAGGATTAAGTTAGAGGCCCTGACTTACTGCACGAGGGAAGAAAAGCGTTTGCAAACACTAAATGCTCACCAAAAGGAAAAGGGTAATGGACAAACGCAGACTGTGTGGCTGAGTGCTGTGTTTGCTGGCTACTGCCGTGCGGGTTCCTGTTGTGGGACAGGATTGACATTTTGAGCAGTCACTGTCTATGCAAAGTTGCCCTTTATACCGAAAACAAGAGGTGGATGAGGCTGGTTAATAAGACTGGCAGCACCTTTGTGGTTCAAAAAGCAGTAGGTTTTTATTTCTGCGATGGCTTAGGTAATGCATGAAGGTCGCTATTTAACCCCAAAGAGAATTTGGAAAAGTGCAATAATGTGGTTGAAAACATATTGTCGAAAAAGTGAGAGTTCCTGGAAGAATGAGACAGGACTTGACAGCTTTTTAGTTTAAGATCCACAGGTTTGTAGAAAGAGGCTTCCAACCTGATGCCTCCTGAGCACAGCTAACGCCAAGCAACGTAGGAGGGAATTTCCAGAAATTCCCTGCTTCTTGCTGACAGCTCTGCTTCTACAGGGAATAGACAATTTGAATTTGATTAGATTGACAGCAGCTTCTGTGGTCTTGGTGTGGGAAACTAGTGATCGAAAAGTGTTTACAAATTACATACAGGCATTTTAGTAAATTAGGTAAATGATACAGCTTCCTCCCGTCTCCCCCCTTTTGCTATAATAGAGTGATATTTTAAGGATCTCTCTGGAAGGTGATAATTTTAAGAAGAGACATAAAAAGATATCTGGAAAAATATCTTTAATGGGTGACTGGGGTGAAAGGAGACTTAGTCCTCTAGCTGTAACAGGCAGGTCTATAATGAACTTCTTAGCACCAAAACAAAAAATATATTTTTTGTACCCTCTATTTTACTAATCATTGTAGCTTAAACAGTAGGAATAGGAATACACATGAGGAAGTCTGTTACATTTGTCCTTTACCCTGCGTGATATTCAGCTTGTCATACATATGCTGCTTTTTTGAGGACACGTTGTCCAGTTCTTTAAGTGCCGCTAACTTTCCAGTGACTTCTTGGAAAAGCTCCTGGAAGGCTCCTGGGGATTGAAGTCAACGATACTGGAGGCTGATGCAGCGTTGCCAGATACGGCCACTTAAAAACACTTTTATGGAAGCAGCATATTTGGATACTTCTTGTTTCCTGAGACTCTGAGATTTGTGTTCCCCAGTTTGTTTATTTTTGCACATCCGTGAGGAGGAGCAGGAGGCTCGAGGCTGCTGCGTGGCCATGGGGCCACAGGAGCGGGGCGAGACTGCCGCAGCTGCTGTTCTTAGAAGGACTTGCGTCTTCCTGGAAACCTTCATCCTCACAACAGCTAGTTCCTTCCAGCTGCTCTGTTAATGGTTTTTCTTGCTGTAAATGGCTTTGTGATAATTGCTTATACACAGGTGTTAGCAATGTGGGCTGGAGATGCCTGCTTAGAAATCGGGATTCTCTGTCTCCGTGTAAACATGCCAGTTCTCATGAGCAGCTGAGAAAATGTTTCACTTGAAATTACAACGTTTGAGCTATGGAGCAGAAGTATAAAACTCCCTTAGTATGGACATGGTAAGTGGATGTAGTTGTCTTTTTGGATGGCACTTGTGAAGCTTGCGCAGTATCCTAATACTTGTAAATTTGTTTTTGTTTGTTTTTGTTTTAGTATTGGTAAAAATATTTTACTATGTCATAATTTTTGAAAATACTAGTTTATAGTTTACCCTTTTTAAATGTCTACGTGAATTTTTTCAAAGTAATAGAGCAAATGTAGTACTGTTCCTGGAGGCTTAAAAATAAAATTTGTTTTTGAATAATATATTAAAAAATAGTAATAATGAGGAAAGTAAAGCTGAAAGTTTTTTTTTTTCTTTCCTCAGTAGAAATGAACTTAAATATATTATCTGTATAGAAAAAAATATTGAAAGAATCATTTATAATTTTATCTCATGTAGATACTTGAGTTGTACTTGCAAATACTTTTGGAATTTTCTCAGAGTAGAAGAAATGGGATTTTGTTGAAATCCTCATATGATATGTTGATTGAATATTCATACAAAACTACTAGAACCTAATTCTCACCAAAAAAGTCAGGACAGGTCGAGTTAGAATATGCTTTTTAAAATGAGTAAGTTACTGTTTGCTGAAGCTGTTTTTTACTTGTCAAACAAGGATCCTCTCTCTGGTTTGGAAACAGAATTGGGGTACACATTTTTGTGCTTTGTACCATACTTGAGTCAGCCTTTCAAAATGTGGGTATATGCAGCTAGCATATACCTATATATATATTTAGTTTGTTTATTAAGAGGAAACTTGGGCAAAGATTTAAAGCTATTGAGCCTTATGTAGTACAATAAATTAATATGAAATATATTTAACCTGTGTTAAAGAAACTTGTGTTAGTAATTATATTTTCTGCTGTACTATTGCCGTAAACAGGGAGCCAAAGCCAAGTGACATCATAGTTGGTGATGTTATTTAATGCACTTTCTTGTTTCTAGATCGTGTGTGATTTAGTTCTCTGAAGTGACTCAAGGGGGAAAAAAAGCCAAGTTGCAAGTTCAGACAAGAGGATCTCAACATGTTTTTCTGTTGCTTTACTCAAACCTTATGCAACAATTAATTTACTAATAGGAAAAATACCTGCAATTAGTACTTCCAAAATGCTAAATACCACAGTCATATTTTGTGGAAACCTTGATGGGAGAATAAAGTTGGGTTGTTAAAACACCAGTATTCCTCTGAACCTCACTATCAAATCATATGAGCACCTCTCAGTTGCTAATATCCATCCTCAAGCTGAATCAAGTCTAAGGCTGTGTATACCTTACCTCGGATGAAAAGTGAAGATGTTTCACAGCTATTTCTTGAAGTGGAGCAGAAAACTTAGACTTAAGCTAGTTGTCTTAATAGGTGGGATTGACCCTTTTTCTTGGATTTCCAGTGCATATTTCCTGTTGAGAACTGCAATATGGTGCTGTGTTTTGTCACTTGCTCCTAAGAATAGAGGTTTTTTAATGAAAACTCAGTTCTTTGTCCTCATTTATTATTTGGAGCAGTTCGTGCATCTTGATATTATCTGGATTTTTTCATTGGAGTGGAAGTATCCAAAACTAACAGTTGCAATAGAAACTTCCTATTTCCAGCTCTTCTCCTTATTCACTTCCAATCATCTTCCAAGTTTGCTCCAATTTTCATGGTTACTGGTTGATGCTAAACCAAATTTTAACGTGTACCTTGTCAAAGGTTTTTGGAAATTCTGCTCATCCTTCCTTATAAAGGACAAAATGGCTTCTCCAGTGCTTGTGCTATCCTACTAAAAGTCTTTTCAATAGTTGATTTATCTCAACTGAGGAAAATCCCTTGACATTTATTTATAACGTGCTAATTTGAGTGTTTTATAACTTAGTGTCCAACGCATGAGTAAATTTTCGACTTTCACCTCTTGGCAACAGAAAAGTGAAGAAAACACTGCCTTAAAAGAGCATCCAGAAGCTTTGCCCTGTTTATACACACAGTTTCCCTTGTGAATAGTCTGTGGTCTTTGAGCTTGTGCAATTTTTATTATTGTGCAGCAATCTGAGCAGGCAGGTCTACCCTAAAATGTTCCGTCATCATGTCTTGCACGCTGTGGGATTTTACTTGAAACGTGTCCTAGGTTGCTCCTGGGCTTCCCCAGGATTTCTGAAGCGGGGTGAAGGCAAGAGCTCCTTGTGGCTGCGTTTGTCTGCGCTGAGCTGGCAGGGATTAGCCATTCAGGTCTGTCATCATTGATTTGTTTTCTGTGCTAACTTTTTCTTTCCTGGTTGTGGTTTGGCTCTCCAGCTCCCTAGTTTGGGATGATGAGGATCTAGGTGCATAGGTAGAAGAGAAGGGTTGAGCTAAGTGGTTCCTGAGGGCTCTCAGTGGGGGAAAAACTGACATTTCACAGGTGAGTTCTAACGTAGACACACAAATAAGGTGTATCACAAGTTGCCTAAGATTGGAAGGGACCTCAAGAGATCACCTAGTCCAACCCCCTGCTCCAGCAGGGACACCCAGAGCACAGGGCACAGGGTAACATCCAGGCAAGTTTGGAATATCCCCAGAGAAGGAGCCTCCACAGCCTCTCTGGGCAGCCTGTGCCAGGGCTCTGTCACCCTCCCAGGAAGGAAGTTCTTCCTCACATGGAGATGGAACTGCCTGGGTTTCAACTTGTACCCATCACCCCTTGTCCTGTCATCGGCCACCACGGAGAAGAGCCTGGCCCCATCCTCCCTACCATCACCCATCAGGTACTTGAACATGTTGATCAGTTCTCCTTGGAAGCAGAAGCTCCTTTCTGTGCAAAGACCCGAAGGTCACCAGAAACCACCATCAGGAGTTCAGCTATGTGGACCTTGGCAGGAGGTTTCTGAGGGCACATATCAGGTGCCCGTTGGGCCCTGCCCTGTTTGCTCAGCAGGGCTGGAATTCCTGTCCCGCACCACCCCTTGTGCACACACAGGTCACTGCAGCAAGCGCTTTGCCGGGAAGGAGGAAGGAAGTCCCCAAGGCCTCGCCGCGGATATCTGCTATTGATCCATTCTGAACTGGGCGTTGGGAAAGCACATCAAGTATGGGGCAAAGGGAATGCAGTGGGAAGGGAGAGGCTCTACCTGAGGGGTAGCGTTCAGATGGTAGCTGGAAAAAGGCTTTTAAAATTGCATGTGCTGTCTTTCCAGTACGGTACACTGGATTTACTAGTGAAAATCCACTGAGGTAGCCACAAGGGGCTTAAAGCTCTCAGGATGAGCAGGTTGTCTGGCTGTGGCATGTGCGACTAGTCCAGGTGACACTTCCTCAGGGTTTTGCTGAAGGCTGCTGGGTGTTCCCGCCGCATCAACTGCGCTCTTGTCGGTTGGAAACTGTTGTTGCTCTCCGGGGGTCCCGTTGGGCTCAGGCTGACTCGCAGGGTCTGGTGTGCGAACACCTGCCTGGCGAGCTGTGCCACGAAGCCCAGCTGCAAAGGGGTGGGCACTGGGGCTATCCACACAGGGCAGAAGGCAGGAGATAAATGGGTAATGATCCCAAACGTCACTGCCGATGGTGGTCTGTAGGGTTAGGACACGTTTCTGTTTTGAAATGGAGTAGGAGAAGGGGCAAATCCCACTGATGGCCTTCTGAGTGCTTGGCTGCTATCACACTTAATGATTTGCCTCTCATGGGTCCTCAACCCTGGGGTTTTCCATGTAAGCCAAGTATGGGATGTGTCCTGCTTCGGTCATGTGGTTTTGAGCTGCTATGTGAGGTCAACAGCTTCTTTCTCTCCTGAGCTTTATAAATTTAGTCATTTTTACTCCATTAAATAACAAAAACTTGCACTTCCCCCCCACCTTCCTGGTAGGATTAAGGAGAAGGGTTATTTTCAACTACTGCAAGGTTGTGGTACTGATGACACCACTTACCTAACATTTTTGGTTATTATACAGCTACTAATTTTTCATATTTTCTCCTGACTTACATATGTAAAACAGCAAGTGGATGGCCTCCTGTTTCTTGGAATTAGAAGTTCAAACATTGGTATTAAATTGCATGCATTCCTTTTAGTACAAAGATGGGGATATTTTGAATAGGTTGAAAGTACTTGATGTTCTGGGTATTTGGAGAAGCAATTAAAACATGTCTGCAGTTGTTCTAACCTGCAGCTGAACCCTCAGCTTGATAGAGGCATCTAAATACTTGTTTTAGGTGTAAAAATGTGTGTGGGTTTTTTTTTTTTGTTTTCATTTTTTAATTTATCCTCTTCAGCCTTATGGGAAAAAATCATTTTTTTTAATCTGATTTTCTAGTAATGAAATGCAGCTTTGTTCTAGAGAGGATTTGCTGGAAGTTGAGCAAGTTTTACTATTTTTTAGTCAATATTGTGACTTTATCATACAAAGCACGTAGCTTCTCCTATCTTGTGTTTTAGTCCTGATCTCATTTTAGCTCTATTAATATCACATTTCCAAGTGGAAAAGTCTTGTTTCTAAAGGCCCAGGAACGATGAAGTGGCTATAACAATGTTCAATACAAAGTAAACAGAGGAACTAAAAAAATTTAATTTGGAAGTTATTTCTTGTGATCAACAGAAAATACCCTTACTATCAAGCAGCCTTCATGTTTCAGTCTGTTCAAATAATTGTTGATTGAATTGCCCTGTAGGTTGTTGATAGTTACTGCATAGGGCTCTTTAATTCTTAATGGGAAAAATTGCACAGGAGTAACTACCAAGCAAATGAAGGTTTTGCTTCTTGTTTTGACTGTTCATTATTTTTTTCTGTAGCTGATAGGGATTCAGATGGACATTTAGATGCTTTAACTGACCATGTCTCTCAGAAATGACATCTGTATCCTGCTGGCCTTTTAAAATGCACCCCAAGGAAATGAGATTTGAAAGCCAAGGACAGAGGTCTTGCATTTGTGCAGTGCTGTAGATTCAGCAGCTATTGGAGGCCAGTACCATGCTCTTATGTGGCTTTGTGGCTTGATTCTTTATTTAAGAGCACAGCAGTAGATGCTTTATTAGAGACAGACTGCAACTTCAAAAGTTTGAACTGCAGATACTTTATAACACTGTTCTTCTGCAGGTGGCATTTGGATTGAAATGATAATCTGCAGTGGTTGAAATTATGATTACTTTAGGTTTGGTATTCTTCTTGAATACAAGTTTTTAGTAAGATGTACACATATCAAAAATTTTTCGCTGAATTGGAGTCTGCAAAATCTAAGAACTTGAGGGAAAGGCAATAAAAAGCAAGTTTGAAGTTTTTTTATGTATACAATGTACTCTTATTGTATGTTTATAAACAATGAAGGTATCTTGAAAAATAATTTATACTCTAAGGCTTGATAAAATACCCTGCTGAAGCAGAAGCCAGTGGGGATGCCTCTGAACAATCCCTTTTCAATCAGATTGCAAGTAAATATGTAATAATTTAAGTTTATATTCAAAACCTAATGGTTTAATTTTGCTGCCAGATTGTTACTCCCTGATAACGTGATGCTAGCTGCGTGCTGGCTATAACTTCTGAGGATGTTTCCAGTTGTTGAAAGCCATTAATCCTTTCAGGTTGTATTAATAGGGAAGGCCAAGTGCTACAACAATTTACAGAAAGTTCCTGCTTTGAACTGATTGCAATTCTTTCTTTCTATGTTGATTTCATAATATGAACTTTAATGAAGTCATGTGTATTTCTTCCTCTGTTACGATGCAGCATCTTCCAGAAATTACATGATTACGACGATCTTCGTTCTTTAAAGCACATTACCAGAGGCATCTTTGGAAATGTGCACTTTATTGCAAAGTGGATTTTTTGAGAACTACATGTAATATTCCTAAAAGGCAGGTAAATTAAGAGAAACAAATAGTGATTTTTGAACGAGACGCCCCATACTAAGAAGGATGTCCTAGTTTGAGTCTTTCTATCAGAAATGCATCTTTCTTTAGAGGAGCAAACTTCAGTGAGCAGCTTCACGGGAAGGAGAGAACTGTAGCCTGTTCTGAAATGCCCCCAGGGAACAACAGAAATTTTATGGCTAAATGGAGAAACAGAGCATTTCTGTGCAAGAGAGAATCCTCTAACAGCAATTTTGTTAGATTAATCCCTTGAAAAAGAGGTGTTCCTGGGGAAGAGATGGGAAGGCTATCAAAAATAGCCTAATACTTTTAGTTCTTCAAGTATTTACTTTGAAAGGTACGGTTGGGAGGGAAGTGTCTCGGAACATGTCTTACTACCCAATTTAGGGAAAGCGAGTGAAGCTGCTTCTCTTCAGCCATGTTTTGCTGAGGGTTTGGGCGGAGGGGCATTGCTTTGGAGGGAAAAGAGGCAAAAAAGGCACCAACATCTGTGGCCTGCGATGGTGTCGGCTTGTTTGCATCGGAAATGGAAGGAGCCCTTATTTAACTTTCAGAGCCAAACCTCAGGCTTTGCATTTGGTGCCTGAAGAAAAAAAGAAAATAAAATCAAATGCATTTATTATGCTGAACAAATTTGATAAGGACGTAAGCAGGTCCTAACCCCAGTGCTCGGCAATGTGTTTGCTACAGTCTAGTTTAGGATAGGATCGTGTTTTGGCTTGAAAAATCCATTGTTTGAATAAAATGTGCTCCTCACGGCTAGCTGGATATTAAGCCTTATGCAAGGGCTGTCGGACATGGGAAAGGGCTTGTGCGGTTCTGCGGGGACCTTGTAGAGGGGCTTAGGGACAAGGGTAGTGACTGGGGGAGGGTGTTCTGTTACAGAGGGGAGAGATGAAAATTATTACATATGCAAGCATTTTTTGTAACATCTACCCAATTTTTGTAATAAAAATACTTTTGTTTCACTTAGTGTTGTTTTCAGGCTTTGTTTTTTACTTTTTTTTTCTGGGGGTGGGAGGAGGGAATGGGGGCAAGTCTGACAATATGAGCCCTTCAGATGCCTGCGTGCTGCTTGTTTGTGCCTGTTTTTCCTGTATTTAAGTTACTTCAGCGTTCAGCGAGTTGTTTACTGCCTTCCCCACAACGTTGCGTTCAAGTCTAATCCCCAGCAGAGCCCATCGGATGCTGCACATATTTCTGTCTTCTAAACAAATGCTTGTTTACATTCGTTTCGCTGCCGTTTTGACTATAATCCTAGTCTGGTGCCAGGGGGTATCAGCAGTGACAAGTAACAAACTCGGAGGTGGTGGCAGTTTGACCCCATGTGCTGCTCATATTTCCATGTGTTTTTCTCCTTTGCCTTCCCTCTGGAGCACTTAACAAAATGATTATAAAATATCTTTCAGAAGTGAAGAGGCCAACTTGGGAGCAGTCTGAAAGAGTCTGGGTACACGAGCATATGTTCCTGTTAGTTATTCTGTTCATTACTTGATGGTTAAAGACCCAATTAAGCATTGAGCAGTGCTTCTTTAGTACTGCATACGTTATACTCGGGATAAAGACAAAAAATGCCCTTTGGCAAATGGGTCTTTTTGAGCTGTAGAGTTTTCTTTGCTTGCTTTGAGTATGACAAAACCCCTTAAAAGAATAATCCTCTGACCTGTGTGCAACAGCTGCCCAGTTTTTAGCACTGTGAAGGGGCAGATAGTTGGAGATTTTGCACCTTTAACTCTCCCAGTTGCAAACGCCCCGAAGAGCCGCCGGCCTTCGCGTGCCGCATCTGCCGCTGAACTCTGTGCTAGTTGCCTTTTCCCCCCGCTCTCCCCCTCTTTTACTAGAAGAAAGGTCTGTTTGTTGGCGCGGGGCGGCGCAGGAATGTCGTGCACGCAGAACCCGCGCAGTATTTCCTGCTCCGCTGCCATTCCAAACCTCTGCCCGGGACCTGCTCCAGCACGGGTGGCTGCAGTCCTGCCTCTGAAAACGGAGCCACGAGGCATCTTCTGAAATACCCCGATTTTATAAAAAAAGCATCTTCAAAAGCAAATTGTTGGCGTGCTCGTGTTTTAAATGTGTCAGATCCGCTGTATTCAGCGCTATTCATAGGTTACAACTGGGACAAACTGTTGAGCTGTTGCTGAAGCACTATCCCTGCCGAGAGATGACTCGATAACAGCAGCGCAAAAAACTGTTTATTTTATAGTATAACCTGCCCCATAGTGTTTCCTGTGTTGTTTGTGAATAGTTCTGTTTTCCTTCCAGCTAAAAATGGTAGAATTTTTGTGCTGCTTGTTATTCATGACTTCTCCGCCCTCTTCCTTCTCTGTTGCCCTAAACCGTTTTCAAGCATCGCCCTTGCACTGCACGAATCTTGCTCAAAAGTGAAGCGTTTTGTTTTGTGATAGCAAAGTTGAAAAAGATACCCTGAGCCTTAGCACAGGTTAACCTCTAAATTCAGGGAATCTGGTTGTGGACTCTTGGTTCTGCAGGTCAGGACACGGCTCTGGCAAGGAAGATCCGTGTCGGTACCTCCGGATTTCCATCCTGCAGAGAGCCAGGTGGTTCCTGCTCCTTGGAGCTGGTCCGAGGGTAGTCCTGTGAACCTGGTGTTAACAAGTTAACTCCAAGCACTGGATTATTAAAGGAGCAACCTCTTGTGTTTCCTGTTAGAATTTATTATATTTTAAGTCTTTTTGTGTTTTATCATCACACCTTGTCAGTCAAAAATGTCACTGCCCTGCCTGAAATAGATGATTGTTGCATAGAGAAAAGATTACCTTAACAAAAAGAGGTGAATTGGTTGTCTGCCACCATCTCCTCACCTGTCTTGGGTATTTAAACTGTCTTTTTTCTTCTACTAGTCTATGATACCTTCTTTCAGAGAAATATCTTCAACTGAAAAAAACTTAAATTTAATTATATTTGAGGGGAAAAGAGGATGCCAGCTTTGGCTGAAGTGAAAATCATTCTGGAGTATGGCATGCTGGAGGTAAACAGAGCAGTTTCTCTGGGTTTTACCTGGTTGAAGGTTAAACACTTGTGGGCAGTTGTTTTGGGTATGTGAAACTATTTGCTGTTACTGCTACATTTTCTGCAAGGCTTACATGAAAATTAAATCTTTCAACCATAAGCTGTTAAATGGCATTTGAAACCAAAGGAACCTGGGCATCTTGTGCAAGTTTGGCATGAAGTATTATAAAATAATTTCTGTACCTGGTCAATACCTCAAAAAGCAGAATTGACACAAATGTGTGAAGGAGATGCTCTTCTGCCAAGGTAACTGTTTCTGTCCTAAGTTCTAGTATTTAAAACTTTATTTTATCTTAGTCTCATAAAATCAGATAAAGTATCCTTAGCAGATTAATTTAGATGTTATTAGAGACTTCTCAAGTTTGAAGGCTTAACGCTACATTTTTGTTATTTAAGTTTGTGTCTTGTACAGGAGCTCAAACAAGCCTATAAATGGAGAGCTCATGCACAGAGGTTCATTTTATTGCATTTAGCGAGTTCATCTTCAAAGGCACTGGAAGTTTCTTCACTGCCAGCCTATATTATTCCAGAGGACTGGCTATTGCTTTCATTTCATTAGGAAAAATACAGCAGCAATTAAATCCTCGCTATGCTGCAGCAGGGTGGGTTTGATCAGTAGTTCTCCAGGCTGCCCATAGTGGCTTCCTGTAGCACTGAGGGGTTTCTTGTGCCACTGCTGCACAACCATCTATTTTTGTGTTTTATTGTATTCAGAGTTCAGCTGGCAAAGCGTGCATTGCCTGCATTTCACACTGACAGTAAAATTTAATAAGAGAAACTCTGGACTAGACTTTGCAGAACACAATGAATGACGGAAAAGACTTCTACTTTTTTTTTATTTACCGTTTATGTCGCTGTTGAAGCTATGTTGTTCAGAGAAAAGAGGTGTTACATTTCATTTAAATGATAGTTTGAGTTGCAGGAAATCCAGGGAGTTTGTCACTAGCTTCTCTGGGCAGTTTGGTAGAGTAGTCTGTATTTTGAAGTTGCTCCTGTTTTTCTTTGCTTTTTTTTTTTTTTTTTTCCTCCTTCCCTTTGTGTAACCATGCATGATTCTAATTAAACTTGCATAATCACAGTAACTTATTATAACTTATTATAAAACCTGCCTTTATTTTAACTCATACCCACTTCCCATGTTTAGTAGCACTGTGGATGCATCAGAACTTGCCAAAAGCCCTTGCGAAGCTCAGCCCTGAGAACCATCTTTGACTGCCAGAAACAGGCAGGCGCTTCAAGAAATTTCCAGCGCAGTTAACTGCGAGCAGGGTACAGCACGCGGGTTAGTAGCAGGGAGACTTTTCATCAAAAATAGTGCAGTGGAACATCTAGGGACTCTAGGCAAAACCTTGTGCTTTCAAGCCACAGATCGTCTGCACTGGATGGGCTTCTCCCATCTTGAGAAGAGCTGTGCTCCCACCTCCATGCCCCTCAGCATGGGTGGTTCTGCCTTCATGCACCACAGGAGAGTGGCAGTAGATACTAATTTTCCTCAGGAAAGGAGAATTGCACTGTTTAGTCGATTGATTTGAATTTGAATTAACGAGAGATCTGGTTCATCTTTTATATATTCAGACACTTATGTCAAAGTGCATTACTGAAGACTCTCCTGTACTGCTGTGAGATCAGTGGGGGACGAGATTCACATACACGTATATTTACACACGTATATGTGTGTGTATATATATTTTTTAAATGTGTAATATGTTCTGTTTCTTTAATGGATAATCACCAGTGAATTTACACAGGGATCTGTGCAGTCTGTTCTGCTTAAACAAAGGAAAGAGAATAAAGAAATGATTTAGCAAAGTGAGGGAAGTATATGAGTATGTGTGTATGTCTGCAAATGTATATACATGTGGGTATATACAGAATTAAACCTAGATGCTCTGAAGAGTTGTTGGATGAATTTGTGAATCTGAATGATTATCCCAGTTCAGGGGAACTGGCAGATGAGATTAAGTGTGTAGATGAATATGAAATGCTCTGCACGGGAATACAAGTATTCCTAACTTATTTTCACTGATGTCTCCAGTGATGTCTCACTGTTAGTGATGTCTGTAATAATGAGATCTTATAGTAGGATCTTACCTGAAAATCACATCAGTTTAAACAGTTAAAGCAAAAAATGCAAATAAAATCCTAAGAATTATTAGAGAGGTGAGAGACCATCATGTCGTGTCAGTATGTAAGCTCATGGTTCTCAGACTGACGATTGTGTGCAGTTCTCTGCTCAGAAAGATGGATTAGCAAAGGGGCCAAGTGATGAGGTGGATCCAGGTTATTAAATAACTCAGTTGTTGGCTGAGCTGTGGAGCTGCTTGCCACATGCCAGGAGTTGATGAATGCTCAAGAAGTGATGGGGCAAATTCATGAAAAGAAATCTGTAGACTGCTATTGGCAATGTTGCTGCCTTTAGCTAAGGAGATCCTTAAACTGCAGATATTTAGCACCAGGACCTGTGTGTTTTGACACAGTCTTGCTTCGCTTTATTCTTCCAGTCTTACAGAGGTATCTTTTGGTTACTCTCGTTCTGCTTTAACTGATAACACACTGTCCTATTTTGAAGTCACTTTATTGGGTTTTTTTTTTTTTTTGTTTGACAACACAGTATTTAAGATTGTGAAAAGTCACTTGAAATAGTCTTCAGCAATTAGTGGCAATAGTGGTAATGAGTATAATATTCAATGGGTGTCATAGGAAATCACATCCAGAAATCATGGTTATAACTTCTAAAATATGGAGAAACATGTTGTGTGTGTATACATATATATATATATAACTTCATATGCTGATTATGACATAAACTTGCAATTTAAAAAAAAATTAAACGTAAAACTTTGTTTACTGATTGGTGTTACCTGAGGCTTTTATAGAATGCCAGCCTTTGGCTGATGAAGTTTACCTTTTTCGCACATGTGCATGTTACATTGCATATCACAAAAAGCCATTTGAGCATCTCTGTTCCTTATGGCAAAAGAAATAAAAATTTATTAAGCCACAGGAGAGCCTCTACAGCATGTTATGAAAATAGGTATCTTTCAAATATATATATATATTATATATAAATTAGTGTAAATAGCTATTTGAAGCACCATTGTACTATGAGTTGCAACATTACCAAAATGAAAAACATAATTCAAAACAACGTTAACAAAAATTCTTGGTAAAAAATTTCACTTTCTAAAATTGCCATAAGGTCCTTGGGTGCTATTAACTTTTATGGGTTATATGATAGTGGGTTGGTTTGTTACCTCCTACAATGAATATCCTTTGTGAAATTTTAGCTCACATTTAGAGTTTGTCTCAATGGAGAGAGAGAGAAAAAAAAAAAGCTAGTGATTATGGGAAGTCTTTGGGAAGTCTAGAAAAATGGGACAAATTTTCTTTAATGCTTCTTAATTTCAAGCTATTCTCATTTTGTCAGCTCATACGACTTTTTTAATGCATGACAATAGCAATATTTAATTTCAGGCATGTATTTTGAATAAGCAAATTTTGTGTGTGGGGACTTGTTAGAATACATGTCTTTAGGTTTTGTTCCATAATTCTGTAAATCTTGTGTTTAGAGATGTTCAAATTTGTGGGTTGTTTTTTTTATTTTTGCTTGCTTTAAAGGTAAAAAATGCTGAAATGTATAATTCCATCGAGAAAAATATTCTTAAATTAGACAAAATAGTAGGTTTTGTCTTCAGATTTTTTAATATTCAGAATATTATATAACCATATTCTCTGATTATTATGTTATTCCTGTCCTTTGCATAGAAAAGAGAGAAATATTCATTATTAAGTGGTTATGCATCTTTCTGTTGATCTGTTCAAGTAAGGCTGTTGGTGACACCCTTAGGTTAGTCCTGAAATTCACACTGCATTGCAAAGCTCCAGCTAGAAACCCTGAGAGTTGCAAGGTACTAATGGCCCTACATCATCCAAGAGATCGTAGAATCCTTGTGGTTGGAAAAGACCTTCAAGGTCATTGAGTGTGACCGTAAAGGATGAGGAGCTCCAGACGATCTTGACCATTTGCTGTTGGAGCTTCAGTCATCTTGTTTGGCTGCCCTGGTTTATTGGGCAGAATTGCTCTCACAAACCTGGGCCCTGTCCTGTAATTTTTTAGTTTTGCACAATTTGCATCCAGGCTTTCCCTTGACTAATCTCTAAGGGAACAGCTCTGGGGACTAACAGGATGTACTTCAGTGGAGGTGCTTGCTAGAGCAGATGTTTGCCAATCAGTTTCTCTTGCTTAACACTCACATTTTATTGCACTGCCTACAAGTGGATCTTCCACCAAAGACTTGCTTCAGTCCCATCCCTAGACTAGAAGTGAGGCTTCATCACAACCTGTGGTTTTGGCTTCAGGAGGGCTACGTTATGCATAAAAACTGCTTTTGGAATAATGTTTCATGTTCTGTTCCTTTAATCTAGGAAGTCGGGAGGGGAAAAATGGTGTATGAAGAGTGTTGTGTAAGAGCATTTCTATTTCAGGCATTCAAATTATTTGCTGTCACATTTTTAGGTAGAGGTTGAGCTGCCAAGAGAAGCTGATAATAAAATTAAATGAAAATGAGTGGCTGGAAAGAGCTCACAAGTGTGGAAGATCCAAGTTCTTCCTGCGAGATCAGTGCATAACCCACAAAGTTAAATCTATTGGTATAGAGAAGGGAGGTGTAAACAATATAAAAACAATTAGCAAGGTTTAGTTGTTGTTCTTCATGCTTGTGGTGCAAACTTTCTCGAGGATTGGTTTGTAGAAGTCCTGCACAGCTGTGGATGTTCTTTAGGAATCTCTAAACAAGCGTTTCTGTAAACTTGGCACAAGCAGAATGTGATGTTTTGTTGTCTTGAATTTTTGCTTGTGATATTTCTACCGTGGATGCATTGTTATTCACATACTGACTTCAGAAGTCTTAACTTTGCAGAGGCCTTAAAGTATGGAATTAAAATCCCAGCTGTGAATGGCAAAAGTTGCGGTAGGGCCGTGCTTATCTTTGAGGGTGTTGGTGATGATAACGTGCAGCGCGGTACCTTGCAGCCGTGCAGATAAACATGAAGGCAGTGCGGCTCCGTGAGAGGCCGAGACGGAGCAGCTCCCTGTTTGTTGCTGGCGAGAGCACGGGATGGGTTGACCGATGGAAAAGCAGCAAGTGGACACTGCTGCCTAACGGGAGCCCCTTAAAACACCTGGTGATCAATTGGAGTGTGTTACTTCAAACAGTTGAAAACACTGTTCGCTCTAATGTTTTTCCAGCTCCTTTTTGATCTGTGTTTAAGGTCGATGGGAAGTTGAAAACTTAGAGGCAATTGCTTGTCGTTTCCATACTTCTGTTCTGCAAACTATGGCTTCTCTGTGTTCATTTTCATCCTCAAAAATGCTACACTTTGTGTTAGGCCCAAGTGTTAGCCTTCTCCACAGCATCCAATTCAAACTTGTCCACAAACAAAGTTTGCAGCTCCCAGCACTGCCTGCACAGCATTTCCTCTGTCCTCCAGCAACTCTGTCAAACAGGGAGCAACTGAAAAAAGCAGGAACATCTCAGATCTCTTCATCACTGTAGCTGACGTTTAAATGTTCCACATGCTGTGACATATTTTGCTAGAAAATAAGCCCAGGCACCAGTAGGCATCTGTGCAGTTTCTTCTGTTTTCTGTCCTGTTTACACCTTCAGTCCAAGATGTTTTAGCAGCAAGTTTGTCCATGCAGTTTATAGTATCTGCTTTGGGTATTTTTAGGAGAACTCTCAAAATAATTTCTTAGAAGGTTATGGCAAGGGGTTTGATAATCCAGAGATACAGGCTGATTATACTAGTGTCTCCATAAAAGTTTGAGCAAAGAATGTGCAGAAATAGAGGGGGAGGTCTCAGCACGATGGAAAATTACTGTGAGATTATTTTGAGATCCAAGAAGGTCTTTGGAAGCAAAACCGTGCATGCTAAAACAAGTTGTTATGTATCTGAGTCTAATTTCTCTGCTGTTTACTTATTTATCCATTTCTATTTTTTTTTCCCCTAGTGTCCCAATGTAATATCAGCTTGAAGAAGCAGAGGAGTCGAAGTATCTTTAGCACCTTATTCTGCTGCTTTCGTGACTACAATGTCGAACCACCATCTACCAACAGCACCAGTGCTCTTCCTCCGCTGGTGGAGGAAAATGGAGGACTTCAGAAGGTCAGGCTTTTATCTGGTTTTGCTGTCATGTAGATCTTCTGTAATATAACTCTGTGCTTCTAATGTTTTTTTCTTAACAGATTTCCCTCTTAGGGGAAGCTACATGATTTTGTGTCACTAAAGAACTGAGTATTTTGGTTGTGAGTTGCTGATATCTATTCAACTCTGGTTTAAAACAAAACTTTCCTATGAAAGATATTGGCACTATACATTTGATATGCAAATAGTATTAAAATCCTTAGTAAGGCATCTCAAAATACTTTCTCATCTTATATTTTAGTTCCTGACTTACCTCCCTGCTTTGACTGTCTTTCCCAAATATAGGAAGCTGGAAGTGGCTCTCACTAGAGCACAGGAGAGCTGCTTTGAATATCTTTTCTGCTTTTCAATTCTTGAACCTTTAAGAGTTTGCAGTGACATAAAACTCTTTCGAAATGGGGGAGACGCACTGTTGCCTAATTTAGTTCAACTAGAGTCTGGACATACCAACTTTTCATTATTTTGCCAGCTTATAGTTTACTTAATTTTAGGCTTGAAATTGTTGTTAAAAGTCTAATTTAAATGAACTCTTAGTACTTTGAAGCATTGTGTATGAAAGCAGAGTGTCACTTAATTTAATTAACAAATCAGTTCTCCTCACTGACATAACGCATCATCAAGGAATTGCACGTAAAGATGTATCCATCATGGGGAATAATGGTAGAGATGAAGGACCCTCTCTGTCTTCACCCATCTGCTCTTCACACTGTAATTTTCCATATTTGATGCAGCTGTTTCTTATCTTGTCTGCTATATTTTACTTTGTTTCAAAATCTGCTGTTTGCATTCAGATTCTGGAACCCAAAACTCAGGAACCCAGGAACTGTCTGGGAAAGTAAGTTAGTGCCAGATGCCAGCACTGTGTGAGCAAGTAAAGGCTGAACTGTAGCAGTTCATGCTAATATTGATCCATTGCTCATGCAAAAGTGGACTAAAAAAATAGATGTCAAGAGGAGGGTTGTACTTGAATCTTGAGGCTACTGCTGCTAATCAAGACAATTTTGACTGAAATAAGGAAAAATCTAGCCTTGATCTACTGAAGGGAAAGCAGAGGAGACAGCAGTGTGCAAGCGCATATTCCTATGAAAAAGAACAAGGAATTAGAAATTCCATTCTGCTAAGCAATGAAAAAGACAAAGGTCTTATTAATGGCAAAATTACAAATAAAGGGAAAAGGAGAGTTTATTTGAATGGAGGACTTAGGGAAAGGAGAAGTGTTATCTTTTTTATAGACAATATGATTTAAAATGGTCTAGAGTAAGAAGTATTCATGTGTATTTTGTAAAACAACCAGTGACTTTCTGAATATATTTTATACCGTGCAGGAATGATTACATGTAGTGTTTACCCACATTTTCATCCTCATGCAGTGCTACCTTAGTGAGCAGGTTTGAAGTTGGGCAATGTTTGTACAAAAACCTAAGACAAAAATCACAGAAGTCATAGAATTACCAAAGTACAATTTGAGTAGGAAAGCCTATTGAGTATCTTTAAAGGAATTGTGAAAGAAAACATTTTCTCTGAATACAATTAGAATTAAATGCACTCAAATATGTACAGTTCTTTGTAAAAGAAGTCAAGTATGGCTAGGCTTTTGGGTAATTCTTAAATGAGTGCAAGTAAACTTATAACATTGTATTTGAAGTGCAACACTGGGGGGTTTGTATGTTTTTTTTTTTTTTTTGCTGCTTTTGTTTTTATTAATTAAGTTTAAGTTCTCAACTAGTGAAAGGTAAGATGACTACTTGTAGAAATGCAGAAACAACCTTGCAACTTGCTGCTTCAAGTCTTGTGTTGTTGACTGTAAGTGCTTGTTGCCCAATTGTGCCCGTCAGGTTGGACTATTTTAATTCCCTTGAGCCCTGTTCAAACGGTCACTCTGCTCTCACTCTTGCTTTGTCCCCTTAGTATTTATCACAGATGATCTCTGAAGTTGGCCAGAATCTGTTTGTGTGTTGTGCCCCTTTCTTTCAAAAATGGAAAAAGGAAATTGCACAATAGTGTTAAACAGTCACTGTTGGACACGGTAGTGTAAAACGGATTGGGTGAACTTCCCTCTCTCTTCACTGTTCAGTGGCATCCTGACATGGGAGATAAAGACCTTTTTTACAGAAAGAGAAGAAACTGAGAAAGCTTCTGCAGGTTTCATAGAAAGTCAGTGTTTGCTCTATGTTGGTCCTGGCATGTTCTTAAAATCGATGCAACAAGCTTGCTTACTTCTCGTCTCAGTTCGTTCAATGTTAACCCGCTAAGAGGGAAGGGAAGCAGTGTATTTTATTTAGAAACCAATTTAAAACACAACCATTTTTCCCCCAGCATAATTTCATGTTTTTTACATTATTAGTATTTTTTAATTTTGTTTAGTTTGACAGATAGTGCTCAAGTGTCATGTCCTTTTTCATAAGGTTGGAAGAAACACCGACTGAGGGTGACTTTTGAAGAAACAGAAAACTGGAAAACAAAACGTCACTGATTTTTATTCCAGAAAAGGAGAAAAATAAAATTCTTTCAAGCACATAATTCATTTTGTAGAACCTCTGCTTGCTGAGGAGCTGCCTGGCCACTCCTTATACAGATAATGAATGCTCTGTTCTGCCTCCAAAGTTTCAATATGACATTTTTTCAGTAGTAACTTGCATTTAGTGACATTATTGTACGCTTGTTTTTCTCAAAATGCTCCTTCTTTTTTTTAATCCCACACAAAGATACATTCTAGGATGTGGCTCTATCGCCCGTCAGCAGCTCGGATGAAGACTAAGCTGTGCCAAGGGGAGAACACAGTGTTCAGCCCTCTGAAATTCCTGCTGTTTCTTTCCTGCTTTCTCAGCAGCAGGCAGCTCACCAAGATCTTCCAGCCAGCTTTTTGGGGAAGGAGTGTTGGGAGAGGCAGGGGGAGTGTTTTCCTTTTTCTATGAATAAATTCAAACCTCGGTTCCTGTTTTTTAATGTAGCAGTTGGCCTCCATGTGGGTGATTCCTGGGTACGTTGCAAAGTTTGCTGATGGGGGAGTTTTTTACCTGGATTCTGAAGCGTTTGCAGTTCCTGATTCATCTGCAGACTTGGTGGAGAGAGAAAAAGTGGGAGGAGCCTGCTTGTATCCAGCTTTTCCACATTACTTTTAGTCGTGGTCAGTGAGGGAGCTGGCAAGTCTGTCGGCTCATTTCCAGTTTCTTTTACAACCCGCTCCCACCAGAATAACTTCTGCTTTTGATTCATGCTTGGATACAAGTCAAGTAGATGGCCATAAACTAGGTAAAGGGTTTTGTGTTTGTTGGATTGGGAGAGAAGGTCTTGATCCATCCTCCACAGGGAAGAAGAGAGAAGAGGTGATTCTGGGGCTCCCAGATGCGCCCCCTGCTTTCCCTGTGAGCTGAATGAAGGCGGAAAGGCAGAGTCCTTGGATTTCCACCTCACCCACCCCATGAACTCCAAAAGTTAGATCCTCTCCCTCACATTGTGTGGGTGTTTTTTGGTTGGGTGTTTTTGGGGGTTCTTTTTTGTTTGCTGCTGCAGGGTGCTGCCAGCTCCAGAGTGGAAACTGTTTTGTTGACCCAGTGTTTTCTAACCTTTTGTCTCTAACGTTGTTTGCTCCAAGGAGCTCTATTTGTAAGGACCTAAAACTGCCATGGAAGTGAGCTTTATCCCTTGTGAATAGAATTCATCAGGAGATGAGTAGGGTTCTAGGGAGGACAGTAGAGCTCTCCGTTAGTATCTCTCTTCTCCAAGACACCCAAAGATGCACTCCGAGCACAGACTCTTTCCTGGGGAAGCTATTGCCGTGTTTTTGGAACAGACGTGGCACCCTAAGTGAGATGAATATAAGCAAGGGTGGTTTCTCCTCCTCTTAACCCTCATTGGTGTGGCAGGTCTATTTAAAAAACAAAATATCGTATACGTAGATATGTTTTCTTCTCCAACAGTCTTTGTCTTCTCATTCTAACCTCTTTTCTCTCTTTTCCCACAAAGTTTTTCACATGAATAGACAAAACTTGATAATCCAATCAGTGGAGGAATTGCATAGTGGAGGAAATATGTACATACATATTTTTAAGAACTTATATATAAAATTTCCACTGATGTGTATCATAGAATCATAGGTTGCCTTAGGTTGGAAGGGACCTCTAGAGACCATCTAGTCCAACCCCCCTGCACACACAGGGCCACCTAGAGCCCGTGGCACAGAACCACATCCAAGCAGGTCTTGAAGATCTCCAGAGAAAGAGACTCCACAACCTGTCTTGGCAGCCTGTGCCAGGGCTCTGTCACCCTCACTGTCGATAAATTTTTCCTTAAGTTCCTGTGGGACTTTTGATGTTTCAGTTTGTGGCCATTCCCTCTAGTTCTGTCAGTGGCCACTACTGAAAAGAGGCGGGCCCCATCCTCCTCACTGCCTCCCTTGAGGTACTTATAGACACT